>VWZW01001654.1:763253-784588 GCA_013397115.1 Edolisoma coerulescens
CCCCCCCCCCAGAACCAAAAGAGGCTGATTTTTCCAACTGATCCTGTACATCTAGAAGGCCTTTTATTGAGGGGTGTTCAGTCAAACAAATTCACAGTTAAGGTCATGAACAGAACCCAGAGCCTCCCATTACACTTTTAGAAATGTCTTTTACCTTCTTCTCTGACAAGTCATGATCCAGTTCATCTTCAGAATCATCCTCACTCTGCTGCTGTTGCTGCTGCTCCTGCATGTCCTTCATTTTAATCAGCAGCTCTGCCTTTGGTGCAGATGTGCTGTAGTAAGTAGAATTGGTTGTCAGGGAGATGGCAGATGGTGCACTCTGCTCCTCTTTCCTGGGAAAAAGGCAAAACTTTCATTAACTGCCTTGACAGACTAATCAATGAAGAGAAAGGAGAATCTTTTAGAGCCATCATTTCACAAGCAAGCAGGGGGTTCAAGAGAAAACCATTACCTATGTAAATAGGATAAATAAACACTGTCTGTGAAGAAAATTTTTATGATCTCAGTACATGCTCAGCAAAAACTGAAACTGAAATCATGCAGAAGACATTTCACCATTACAAGAAGTGACAGATATCTCATCTGGAAACAAAATGGAAAGGTACATTTTACAAACTAGTGCAAAAAAATCTGTGTCATAGACAGCATCTTTTTGAATTGGGATAGTACAATGTAAGTATTTAACATTTTGATTAGGGAATCATAAACAAACTTCTTGAAAAAGATACAACTTATCAGAGAATTTGTATCAAGAAAACAAAAAACCACAGAACATCAATGTGGATGGAATTCAACTATTTTCTTTCTTTGATCTCATTCACTTCTAGGAAATGCCTCATGCCCGCTTCAAGTTGTCTTCGTAAATTTTCATCACATAAAAAAGGCGAGAATATTGTTCCTTCTCTATCCAGTTACTAGACTGGATCATCTTGGTAAAATATGCAATCACTATGAAATGGCAAAAGTTAATTATTTCTTAAGTTGCCAAAAACTAGCTTTCAACCATGTCTTGGAAATTTTTCATATTTTACAACAGTGTTCTGTTTCTGTCATTAATGGTATCATTAGTAGTATATGCTTGACTACTATTCTATCATAAAAGTCTTAGAAAAGACCCTCAACAGAAGGAAGACTCTGATGTCTAGCCCCCATGGAATACTGACACACTCTGGATAGAAGCTTACAAGGACATACTGGCTTACAGAAAGCAATACTCACTTCTCGTCTGAAATTTTTGGAGAGGGAACTTTTGGCAGAAGCTTCCTGCGCTGCTGAGCTTCTTCTAGGAGATGTTCATCTTTAGGGAATATACCAACCATCAGATCCATTGTTGTTTTTATTTTCACATTAGGATCTAGTATGTCTGCTAGAGATTTATCTCTTCCCACAATCTCTCTGGCGAGTTCTTCTGACTTCCAGTCTTCGAAGGTCTTTTCTTTGGCCTTTACATAGCTGGATGCTTGTGTGGCAGCACTGCTGTCCTTCAAGTTGCTCCCAGGTTCTTCAGCTGGTTGAGGGTCAACTGGTTTGGTTCTGGCTTCTGGCTCTGGCTCTACACCTTGCCTGGTGTAAGCACAGAATCGTGAATAGGATTGCTCCGAAGTGCTGAGTGTTTTAATCTGGTCCTTTTCCAAACCACTGGGTAAAGCAGGAGGCTCCATAGTACTGACAAGGCTCTGACGACTCTCCTTCTCCGCGCTGCTCTCAGAATGAACTATCTTGATGGGAACCATTTTCACTGTAGTATTGTTGTCTATAACCCTTTCAATTCTGGAAAATAAACAAAATTCGTCCTTAGAAATGGAAGAACTTTAAATCTCAATTCATATCTTCAAATCAGAGGGGAAGTCCAAATACACAAAAATATAGGTAAGAGAGCGAGGTAATGGAATATTCCTAACACCCTAAATCTACATGTTTTCTTTTCTGCCCTTTACTTTAAAAAGTAATATTAGTTCATTTGTAAGGTATCCTAACATCAGCCTTGTACAACTCTCATGATACAGAGCTTCTGTTTGTTTCCATGAACGCGAGGGTCCAATCTCCGCAGCCAGGCCCCAGATTTCAGACAGTGCTGCTGAACCGCCTGTTACCCCTTTGTTGCCACAGCTATAGAGGAAAACGCGCCCTCAGCTCAGCCTCACTGCCTCACACAGATCCAACAGTGGCCTCGGCTTTTGGCCTGACAGGCAGCTGAGCTGCCTGGCGTGTCTGTGATGCCCTCACATCAATTCTCAGCTCTTCCAAGGGAAGAGACAACAGACCAGATGGGAGCATCCCACAGGCTAGGTTTTTGCTGAGCTACAAGAATAACAAATAATCACACATGGAAAACCTGGAAATCATTCAAAACTTGATTACATGGTTAAAAAAAAAAATCTTCATTTATAAAATTTCAAATATGACATAGAAGCTTAATGAATAGATCCTACCATAGTGTCCTAGTTCTCCACTTCAAGAGGAGAAACCAGTCATTGAAGAGGGCAGCATACAATTCCAGATATTCTTTTTAAGAGAAGTTTGTAGCAGAAGTTCTGTACTGCATAGCACAAGGGGCCACCTTAGCCATTCAGTAAGGAAAGCTATTTAAAGAGGAGGCTAACTTGGCTTTTTAACTGGACAATAACATGTTAAATAACATCACAGAAACATTTGTACTGTATGTAAACCATATGAGAAACTGAAGTCTAGTTTAGTCTGAGTTTGCAAAAAGTTTAAAATTATTGTCATCATGTGGGTTTGGAAGCTCTACAGCAAGGAAAGGAACATTGCCTACTAGCTAAAATATCTGGTTTCATCTGGCTGAGTAGCTTGCTGCCTTTCAGATAAGTGACTGAGACATCCTACAGCTCTTTTCCTCTAAGTGTGGGTGTGTCACTTCCCCTAAAATAAGCTTATACTTTTCTGCTGTTGGTAACAGCAGAATCTGTTTGACTTGACATTTTTCAGAAGTTGTATCTTGTATTTTAAAGGTATATTTGCCCCTGAATGAATATGCAGCCCCCCAGTCGGTATTTACTTTCCACAAGTGCTTTGTGGACATGCTCGACATACTGATCCAACTCTTGGGGCAGGTTTTTCAGCCCATGCCAAACCTCCCCCTACCATTTGGTCAGGCTGCTTTCATTCAAGGGGACTGTAATTTTAAAGAGCTCACTCCTGTGTCCACTGCTCAGACCCAGCTCCCCACCGGCAGATGTGGACTCTCCTGACTGCAGCAGAGCTGCGCAGTGCCCAGCCATCACCCTCAACCCTTTCTTTTGCTTATTTTAGTTAAAGCCCACGCATTTTAAACTCCACCAGAATGTGAAGAGGAACATATTTTGGAATTTGGGGGAAATATAAGATGAATGTATAAATGGCGGGGGGGGCAACTGGAAAAGAAGTGAGCTGACTGCAATTCTTCACCTAAAACGCCCGGCATGTGTTTTGAGACGTTGAGTACATTCCTCTGAGCCTAGTCAAAGATTTTCCAGAAACTTAAGGCATCATCAAATAAATTGACTTCAGTAAAAGCAAAGATAATTCAACACAAGGTGCTTCAAAAATTCTGTTTCTCCAATCACTACCCTCCTGATTTCTGAAGGTTTTCCTTCTGTGGAAAGACAGCACGAAATTTTGACTTGCAGCTAGTCTATTTGTGGACGTTCCAAAGCTTCAACCCAACCACAAACAGTCCCTCCTTGACTTGAGTGTAGGTTTAGTGGAAATCTATTGATGCACTCCTTTCAGCTCTGTTGATGCTAAACAGTTGTCTTGGCAATAGCTGGGTTGTGCACACCATCGGTATTTGCCCCACACACATTGTTCTACCTAAATCACTGCGGGAAACCCTGCACACACGTTCACCTTGGCCTGCTGATGAACAGGACACCTTTCTTAAAAGAGTACAAGAGCTACATGCTGACATCATCAAACATAAGCTGCCCCCAGCATGCAAAGTGGCATGTCCAAAAGCTCGTATGCAAGGAGACAATAGAAATAATAAGCCAAATCTGATTAACTATCTATTAAGAAAAATCTACTTAACATATTTTATTAATATGAAATAAATACCATATAAAAAGTTCAGCGGTATGGCCGCCATGCTTGTCCTTTTTGGCCGAACCTGTTTTAGTGAGTAATTTAATTATTAACTGGGGACAATACATTATGTGCAAACAAGAGCTGTCTAGGCCTAAGAATTTTAAATGTTAGCAAAAGATGTGCAGGGTAAGTATTTTATCATTCAGATATGGGCATATAATTAGGCACACCTCAGTGCTCATTTCAACATTAAAGCTTAGCAAAATGGAAGGACAAATACAATTGGCTTTCTATGCATCCTTCGTATCTATTCAAAAAGTAATACATGAAGGAAGTCAAAGCAAAACATTAAGGAAGTCATTATTGTCATCTACCTTAGCACATGGATTCTAGGGTTCATATGACATATTGCACTTTGCATTGTAAATTATATTATTACTTCATGTTAAAAACACTGCAGAACAAAACCTCATTTTTTCCTCCAGTCGTAAGAGGAAAAACATCAAGGCCTATTTAGGAAAAAAAGTGATTCATGTTTTCATGTCATAAGGCACAATGGAAAACAGCCCAAGTTTGTTCAACCATCTACATTAGAGTAGAGAAAAGCCATGCCAACTGCTTTTGCTCAGAGAAGCAACCTCTGCATGAATTCAGCTTAGAGGTTTTATTTTCATTCTTTAACCATGAATTATAGTGCTGAAGGATTTATGAAAACCAAGATTCCTGAGCTTCCTGGAAGAATTTGTTATCTTGTGGGAGAATAACCTTTATGATGTTAGCAGTACATGACAGATGCAGCAATCAATTAATTTCAGCTGGTTATCTAATTCTGAGTTTATCTACCCTGGGAAAGGACTGAAAATCTCCTACAGAGTGTTCAGTCCTTGTCAACATAAAGTGTTGAGGACCCCTCCACAGACAACCTGAAGTGTCACATTTCACCGTAAAAGCAACATAAAACCAGTCAGGACTTGGCAGTGTATACTACTCTGTGTGTTTTCAAAACAGATGTTCTCACAAAGGATCCAGCTTCCCTTCCCATACCTGCTTTGTCCCTACACTGATTCATATTTATATACAGACTCAGGTAGGGGAAATGATGACAGGGACTTTTCTGACTTTGCCTGGATTTACAGTGGAAAATCCTTTAGAACCCTTCCCTTTCATTTTCTACTAACTACCAGCTGTAACACCTGAGCAGCACAAGTCAACTAAAAGAAACCACAGACCAGCTGAAGGACAGTAATGGTACCAAAAGGAATTTCACACAAGTCTGTGGTCTCTAAGATATGCTGCAATGGCTCAATACTTAATGAACTTGAAGGATGTGTAAAGAAAATGAACAGACAACCATCAATAAGGTCTAAATGGGCAAAAAGTGTCAATAAAATAGTAAAGGAGTTATATCTAGTACCTAGCTGGGTTCTCATCCTGTAGGGACACAGGAGGTTTATCAGTGAGCTTCTGTGGTGCAAACTGGGGAGAAGGTGACCTTGACGACTCCATGCCAGGTTTTTGAAGATACCGATACTTGGAAGACTCAGACTTTAGGTGTGTTTTTTCTTCTAAGTGCTGACAAACATTCTCTGAGGATGACACTTGCTGGAGCTGCTGTGGATTAGCACTCTTCAGTTTTCCATTGAAAGCTGCTTCGGTGGAGCTGGGGGATGAGGACAGAAAGGGCCGGCTGGCTGCTACCAGCAGAGATTCAGCAGAGGTGCCGAGTGATGGTGCAGAAATATCTGGTCGCCTGTATTTATCTCGTTTAGGTGGGGGTGGCCTCTGAGGAGCAGGTCCACGCTTCTTGTTCAGCAGCACTGGCTCTATCCTATGGTTTTCCTCTCCTTTGCCCCAGGACTGACAGGAGTGGTTCTCATTCAAGGTCTGTGGCTCAGAGTAGGGCAGGTGAGGCAGGCTCTTCTCAGTCACGTTTTCCTGAGAGTATCGGTAGTCACTCGGCAATGTCCCAGACCTGCCCCGACTCTCGTGAGGCAGAACCGTAGGCTCTTGCACATGCAAAGGTCTGACAGAAGACTTCCACTTGTGGCCTGAATTCTGGTCCAGCTGATCGCTCCTGTCTCGTGGGTTTTCCCTCAGGGCCCCTGTGTCAGCTTGCCTAGAGAAAAGAACATGCTGTTAGTATGCTGCTGATTTATTTCCTTCACTGCAAAGCCAACACACCAATCCAGGGAGCTTGAACACCGAGATCACATCCAACATTTAACAGCAACCCCTCCAATCTATGGTAACTGTATGGCACAAAAACATCCCCTCATGTATGGGCACACATGGTGTACTTAATCTAACGTGATGAGTCAAAACAACGTCAGGCCAAATTAGGGTATGGAGCACCACAGGACACGACACCACCTCTGGGTAACCTGAGGCGCTGGAGTGTGCATGGCTTAGTTAAATGCACAGCCAAATGTCCAAATGTTGGTAGAAAAAAAACTGTCTCCAGAAAAGAAATTCTAATACTAAAATTTAATTCTCTTCCAGCTCCAGAGTCAGTAACAAAGTGTGCTAAACAAGTTTCTTACCTAGGTACAATATTAATACTTCAGTAACATTTTTAAATGTGAACTGAATACCAGGAACTTTAATTATGAATCAGAAGGTTGAATTTTTGTGTATCTGCTGAAAAATGAAATGAGTACAAAGAAAATGTTTGCAAAAGCTAAAAAACTGGGAAAGGGAACATTAGTATCTCCTGAATTAAGGCAGAAAAGGAAATTTAGAAAGTATAGTATTTTCCAGTCAGACTTAAAATGTTAAGGTTGAACTTCTTTTGCCCTGTCAGCACAAATGACAAACAATGGCCAAAAGGGCCTTATCTTAGACAGAAATATTTTTGGGTTTATTCCAGTTTTACACTCTGTTTCTCTAGTCAGGAAACAGCCTTTCGCAGCTCCATGCTTGTCCTTTGCCACAAGACACGTAGTACATTTGTGCTCACTACATAAATACAAATTGGGGAAGAAGCAGAAGGCAGGAGAAAAGTACCTCTGGAGCCCAGAGAGGAGACAAGTCTGCTCTCTGCTTAAAGGAGGCTGAAGAGACACTATGAGCTTAGAAAAGAAGCTGCAACAAAGAAGTCAAGGACTTCAGAGAGCTACTCTCTATTTTTAAATAGTAATCCTGTAGTCATGCACTGCCCAAGCTTTCTTTTGAGATGAGAGTGAAAGAGGCATCTTTCCCAGCCTGTTTGTAAAATAAGGTTTACTTGAATTTTTCAATGTAAACACGTTATTAACATCATTGTACCAGATTTAAGAATGTCTATAGGCAGTCAACACCAGTGTGTAGGAAAACAAAATATGAGATAAAAGCACATAAAATAACTAATAGCTTAAAGTCTATTATAAAAGAATTAATTAGTAAAAGAGAGTAATTACACCCTGCATTATTATATTATTTAAATTTAAATAAATATTTAAAATTAAGTATTGTGGAAAGACAACGGATTAGATGTGGATTCCTGAGAAGTCACATACACAATCTTTCTCTCATGTGAAGTTTGAAACCTCAAAATTCAACTTTAACTGGTAAATTTTCAATTTAACATGAATGAGGAGATTAGTATTGTTGATATTCAGGTCTCTTCATATTGCTCTTACTTAAGAGTAATAAAATATTCAAGTTGTCTGACAAATTCAGAGTAAATTCTGATTTACAAAACAGTATTTATTGACTCCTCTTTTAACAGTAGATGAAGGACAGTTTTGTGAAGTAAAAAATTATAAAAAAGGCCAGAAAGACCAACACTATTCAGATTTGGTTACATGGCATCTTGGCATCTCAAGAGTCAGTTCATTTTCCCTAGTGAATTCAATGTAAGCAGAACCAGGCCTGTAAATAGATCTGCTAATTTTAATGGAAATATTTACCAAATGAAGACTGCAGGCCTTACATAGGAAATACTGTGTTTAAACCAGCATTTTTCCTAGTCTAGATAACCCATGAAGAGCACAATTTTCTCCTAGTTAACCATGCAAAAACTCTTCAGGCCTCCCAATTCATCTTCACATCCATAAGCCATAATATAACCAGTTCAACAGATGCTCTCAGATGCACAGAAAAATCAAGGGTATGACACAAAATGTTGCAAAGACACCAATTACATGCATTACCTCAGCCAGTTTGCAAAGTATACCATGAACTTTGCATGCACATCGGGATTGGGAGGGCTGGTGGAAGCAAACAGGACAGTGAACACCACTGATCTGACATATGTGCATACCCAAAACATGTAACCAATATATTGGTACATATATATATATATATTACTCTGGCTCAGAAGCAATGAATGCTTCAGCAGTCCTGTCACCTTCCAAAACTGAGCAAAAGGACATAAAGAATTACAGCACAGAGAACTTTAGAGATGCCATATTTGCAAACATAGAGATAAAATTCAGAGATTACACACATGCCTTCATACAACTTCCACAAAATTAATCAAAAATTTTACAGTGCCACACAAAATGGGTCTGAGGAAAGGTGGTGGCTACATTCAACACTGAGGCTAAATTGCATTCAGTGTGAGTGGATCTTCATGCAAAACATGCTCATCACATTACTTTGGAGAGATGCAAGCTTACTGTTCAGAAAGGAGGAAAAGAAAACAAGCTTCAAGCCCCAGGAGAACACAGTGGCAAGAACCTGCAAGGGTGTTACATTATTATCAATACTGAGAAGTCCACTAAGCTGCTTTTCATCTGTCAGTGCATCATGTAATAAATAATATGCCCAGAATACAGGCGGTTTGGAAATGAGGCCTTTAGGATTATGCAAAGATAACATACCACTGAAAGGAACTCATCATTTATAACCAAACATCACAAAGTGAGAGACACAGAACAGTTTTAAATCATCTGAAAACACGACAATTGAATTAATTACTATTTTCATTCCAGATAACAAACCAGCCAACATCAAAACATTAAATTCTTAGCTATCTTCAAACCCAAAGCTCCCCCACCCCCATAATACAATGCCACAATTACCCGAGTTGCCTTTCTGAGACAACAGAACCGGGGAAGCTCACACCACATTCCCCACCCCTGGCACGGCACATTACAGCTTTCACTGTCAGACAACTTACACCAGTCACTTAACCCGAGCTGCAAAGGAAGTGTAATTAAGAGTCTTATGCTGTTGCTACAAAGTGGTATTCAGTAAGGGTGAGTCTAGTACAGGAATCTAACACGAGCCTTTTCTACTGCACTTGTTTTTGGTATTTCGCTATAGGAGCTTTCATATCTAAATGGCAGGAGGCAGAAAACCAATGTATGCTTCTAACTGAAAAGAAGGAATTGCTTCATTACACAAACCAGTCCTTCACATTTTTGAGAAGCTGTCATTTAGCAGAGGGCTCCGCATTCCCAGAGGGAGTCTGTCTGTGTGGAGAGACAAGAGGCTGAGCTCGCAGCACTCATCAGCGAGTGCGGGAGTCCCTCTGCTCTGTGTCTTGCACTTTCCCAGTGGCCACAGCCACGCCAGCTCCACTTACTGCCGTGGGGGTGGCAATGTGGATCTCCATACTGGCACTAAGTATTTTCTACCTAAATGGACAAGTACATCTCTCAGTTTCCTTCTGGCTCTGTTAGCCTGGGGCATAGACACTCAAGACTGAAATGTAAAGGCCATGTAAAGACTAAGCTGGGAAGAAAGCTCCCAAGTCTCACCTCCAGCCTGGACACCCCCAGCCCTCTGAGCAATAATAACCCAGGCTATTCTAACACACCAGAGAGTGGTAATGTGAGCTCTTACATGAAAGTTAAACCATATACACACATACACACACACATTAATAGGAGCTTGCCAGTGGAGTCTGAGCATTTACAAAAATAAATCATTATGTATAGATGCCTATCAGAAGAATAACATTTTTGGTTGTTGTAAGAAACAACTCCAAACCACTTTCTTCGTTTGCCCCAAGATTTGACTAAATCTGGATAGAGAGGTAGAATGATCTGATTGAATGTTGTACCTCAATAAATGAAAGTGACTCTAATAAACTCAACGTGTTTGATTTTTATCTGTCTGATTTACAGTTTCTTGAGAACACTTCAGGCCAACCCAAACAGTGCCACGAGACGCTCCAACTTGAAAATCCCAGACTAGACAAGCTTTGCAAAAATGCATTAGCCAACATTTGAAAAATGTATCATTTGTTAAAGACTTGACCTCTGTGCAAAAGTTTCACCATAAAACATAAGCATGGTTATGTAATGTAAGCAACGATATGTCCTGCACTAACTCGCTGGCAAACAAGAGCAAATGGAGTGGCTGTTTCTGATTTAACTTAAATTCCTTCTCAAGAACTACAAGCTACACTGGAAAAAGGCCTTCACACCTGAGTATGACTCCTCCATAAAAGTCCTCACCCTACAATAACAAAAACATTCTCAAAATCGAGGCCACAGTTTTGCAGTCCCTTTAAAGTGACCTTATGCAGGTACTCTGCCAGAAGAGACAGTCTCCTTCCTAGACACTTTGAGTTTCATCTTCCTGCTCTTTTCAGTGTACTAGCAGTAGGAATTGTACAGCCCCACAGAAAACTGGATCAAGGACGTGACCTGGCTTGAAACAGATAATTATGTGGCTTAAAGCAATTGGGAAATACTGTCTTTGCATATGACAAAATCCTGTTTATAGGCACAGCCCTTGCCAATATGTTACTTATTCAGCTATGAACTTTATGTGCTGAAACGATGTTTTCATTGTGTATTTGTCTGGCATGTGGCACACTGGGATCCAAAAGAACTTCTGCAATAGTCCACAAATAAAGGGTAGTTTCTTCTATCCAGTAGGGTTCTGCTTGAGACAACAAAACAATGCTATGAAGTTAGAATGGGGTGCATAGGGTAAGACTGTTGGAAATTCAGGAAAAAGTTTGAGGTCTAATGCCTTATTTTAATCCATATTGACATGTGCTAACTAATGCATGAGACTACAGCTCACCCTACAGTAGTCTCTACAAGCAAATCATGCACTGGTTTCACTGTCTGGGGGATCAATTTAAATATCCAACCACAGGTGTCTTCTACGATTTCAGAAACTTTAAAGGTTCAAAGGCATCAGCTCCCCTAAGAGGTGGCAGCTGGAAGCCAAGTGGGATATGCTGGGCTATCTCAGGTCTCACTAGACACCTGTGTTTAGCAAACTGTTTAGCTAACCAAGTTTAGCCAACTTAGAATGAAACCGGAGTTCTCTGAGGACTACAATTTGAGCTAGCACTTCACTTGCATGTAGATGTCTCCCTTCTATTACTTATCTGAATCCTCATCTGAGTTCCATACGCTTTTTTTTTCAGAGGGTCCAGTACCACTTAAGCCCTTAAATTGGTTTTACTGTTGCAGCACTTAGGAGACCCTGACAACACAACACCACAATTTGGACATCCAATACCAGGGCAATGATTTTACCGGTTGTTCATTTTTCTGATGAGCTCTCTATCTGCTATCACTACTGAGTCAGTACAGCACACACTGTCCATCCAATAGTGACACATGAAGCGTATTCCAAAGATGTTAAATGAGAGCTTGGGCTATGAAACTACTTAGAAATCTTTAAAGACAAATGCATAGAATAAAGAACCCTCTAAAGAACCATGATGGCCATACCCTAACAGTTATGCCATGAAGATGCACAGCATATAAGCCACTACAAAAAAGTAGAGCTGTCCACTGCCTTGTCTGAAGAGACAGATGATGGCAATTAGCATCTAAGAAGCACTACTGAAGCAAACAGTCCTAAAACCAAAGCATCTGTTAAGATGAAAAGAATAATGAATGCTGTGTGATGAGAGAATGCTTTCTCTCTCTCAAGAAAAAAAGGCCTGCCAGAAGACAACCAAAGGTACAAAACTAGCAAGGTATTTCACAAGTCTATCCCAGAGCACATCAATGGTACACTACAACCCGTTTATCATGGTGCGAGTCTTGGTTTTTCAATTCTGTCTCTGAATGCCTGCTAACATTATCTGCGCCTCAGTGGCAGCTATCTGTTTAGTCAGTCACACTAAACACAGCTTAGTTGTTGCACCCAATGTGATAAAGCAAAATGTCACTTTAGCTTAACAACCCTTGCATTATCACCTGGCTTTATCACAGAACGAAATAAGATAACAGACACTGCTTGCCAGTCCATCGATCCCACCAGAATTTCTCTCCTGTCCTGCCTGCATGGCAACATACACACTGCAATGTGTTTTCATCTCTCATTCTGTGTCTCTAAAAATGTTACCTCTTTCCTCATGAAAATCAGAAATAAATAAATAACAAACAACATATCCACTCTAATTCTGCAGTAAATAAACAAAGTTTGTTGATTGATGAACGTAGGCCAGTCATGGGTAACAGCAAAAGGCATAGGCCCACAACAAAAATAAAATCTGATTAAAATTATATTTCTTGTAGCAAAACAAGGGCCTTTATGCAGAAGGGAAGAATCTTGTGGGAAAGGGCAGAGGGAGGGATGCTTTCCTTTCCTCAGTTCAGAAAACAAAAGCCCCTCCTCCATTCTGCTGCACATCAAAAATAAATTATAAAAGATAATTTTTATGGCTGCATTCTTATTGCTTTATCTATTGCATGCCTCTCCTAGCACACAGGAGATTACCTGCATGGAATTAAAATGACTTCTACACAAGTCAACCAGTTAATGTGTTCAGTACTTACACACTGAATTCAATCATCAGAATATCCCAACAGTATAACGAGAACCATCATATTACACAAATGGCAACCATTGCAGAGACAAAAGACAGTATTTTCCAACACTGCTAATGAGGAAATCATAGTCACATTAAAAAAAAGCTCAAAGAAGAATGATTGTTTTGTCAATTAACTAAAAAACCACCTACATTCCAGTTGCCACTCCTTTGATACTTTTTTCATTTAGACTTTTTTGTCCTGATAATGCTGTTGCTATTTTCTTGTTGCTATTACTACTGAAAACAGCTGCTTGCAGCTGAACAAGAAATAGGTAACAGAAGCTATAAAATGAAACACTTTGTGAATAACAACTAGGTCACCTGGGATTCTCAGGCATTCTCTCACCAAAATGAACACATAGCTAGCTCATCTCTAAAGGAAAAAAAAATCCTAAACCAGTTATTTAAATTAATTAGCATGCACATGCACACATTTCAATAGCCATCTTTTCACTCAGAGCCACACTCACCGCTTGCTTCTAATAGTCACATCCAATTCTCTTACACTCCCAGCTAATAGCTCCTGCTGCTGTGGAAAAGGTCTTCATGCAAGCCTGTACTCACAGTAACAGGCTTGCCAGGAAAATAACAAGATGAAAAGCTCTTGCACCACCCCTAGCCGAGAGGAACCCTGAGCCTGGCACCCTGAGCCACAACAACGCACTGCAGCCCTCAGTCCAGAAAACAAGTATTTTCGAAAGGCACTGCCTTCTAATTCCAGTGTACATGATGCCAACTGTGAAAACAAAAGCTGCTAAAAACAGCGCGTGTGCGCGAGCATATGCACACAGAGCATCTTAGCTGGAATTAACTCACGTTTTCCCCCTATTCTCCCAACCCATCAGTGAACAGAGCAGTCGATTACACTAAGCAAAATAAAATTCTGTACCAAGCATTGCATCATTGCTAATTTGTTACTGTAGCTTCTGCTGATAGGGGCAGAAGATGCAGCCTGTGCTCAAAGACCTGAAGAACAAAAGAAATACTGTATGAATTAATACTGCAGATTTCTGTTCAGAACTGACAAAAATGGTAAATAAAGCACACACCTCTAACCATTTCCTTCATGCTTTAACACTAAAGACAAGACAATCTTACCAGGATTTACAGCTTTTTACCCATATTCACCGGATATGCGAGCTTTGCATCCTTGCAAATGTGCCAGCCAGTTTGAAAGCCTTGCAGAACTGAATCTGTCTCAACCTCTGCGTCTCATTTACTGTAACACAGAGGATTTTCAAAGCCATGCCTCACAACAGCTGGCTTGTTTTTGCCTGCTTCCTATGATTGACAAGTTCATACAAGCTCTGTCAACTTTAACCTTGATAAGTGAAGGCTTAGTCTGTATTGTATGTTACATCACCAGAAACTTCTGACCTCAGGGAAAAGACCTTAGAGACTTCAAAGCTTTTCCCTTCCCCCACCCCCACCCCCTGGATTTGGTTATTAAAAAAAAACAAAACAAAACTTAAAATTCCTTTAATTTTTTAAGGGTTTTTCTTTTCATTTGTGAAAATCATGATCTGCATTTCCACAACTACAGCTCTGCAAGTTTTAACTATGTACAATGATTTTAAAAGATCAGTGTGTAACTAGGTTCCTTTCTGAACAACGTTCATATAACCAAGTCTTTAATTTTAGAGAAGAGTCTTCATCAACAGCCCTCCAGCCTGAATTTTTTTGCATGTGTTGCGCGCACAGGCGCCCTCTCTTGCGGGAGACTCTGCAGGGAAAGAACTAAATGCTTTCATGCTGCATGAGCACATTGCCACCCCCACACTCCATCTTCAGAAGGCACCGTGGCTTTCATCAGAGCAAAGCTAAAGCTCCTTGCAATTTTTCTACAAGTACACATTAAAGACTTAATAGAGAAAGTGTGGATAAGGCTTTATTATGTATGAAAAGATCTTTTTGAAGATGACCACTTTAAGAGGAAAATGTTATTTAAACTGCACACAAAATCACATAGAGCAGTTAGATATCCAGTCAATAACCTCCCCTAAAATTTTTCTGCCTCCCAAAGCTGCCTATTTGATTTCAATAGAGAGTGAGAATGACTTCAAGAAAAAACACCAGTTTACATAATACAATACAGCTGGTTAACAGACTGCAAAAGTCTGGTTGGCCCATGCAAAGAAATGGAAGCTATAGCTGTCACGTTACTTTTTAGCACAAAACTTCACTCACACTTACTGACATAAACAGTCTCCTGCGTGACAGCAAACCATAACCATGTTGCCTAAGGGCTTATAGCAGAAAGTGATCATTTCACGGGCTAGCTTTTAGTACCAGAACACCATAAAGCCACTCCACATGTCAGAAATGTATGAACCATTGCACTGCGGAGACAAATCAGTCACCTATTTCCAATTACGCTTTTCATCAAGTAACTTAAGGGAAAATAAAATCTACAATGCATCAGCACATGGTGCTTTTGTAACTATACCCACTGGAAACTATATCTTACATTAGCTCTAAATAGCCCTACTCAACTGTTGTTATCATCAACAGGGCTATAAGAAGATAGCTGGATTTCAAGCAATGCAACACAATGAAAATGCTCATCTTTAGACGGTTTTCATTCTAATCCTCTTTCCAGGGAAAGCAATAAAATCAAACCAGAATACAAAAATGAACTAATGCGTACAAATTTACCTCTGTTTCTCTCTCCACAAACATTTTTGTGTGCTGTTCTTTCGTTTACTCCCTGCAGTACCTGCAGAATCATGTTTAGGACTTCTCCCAGCTACTCATGCTTGGTAACACCTTTAGGGGCAGGGGAGGAAACTTTCCATAAGAAGAAATTACCCTCCAACACTTCCTTTTATCAGCCCACGATGGCCTCACACACCCCTAGCTGTCACTGCATGCACAGTGAGGAGAACAGATGTGCCAGGAGCAATTAAAGCAAAAGTAACTTTACTTGGTAGTAAGAACCTACAAGTAGAAAAAAAGGGGATGTATGATATGGGATAGCCACCCTCAAGTTTAGAAACAGAGATTCAAAGTTCACCTAATAAAGGCAGAGGGAGAGTCCCCATTTTCAAGGGTGTGGAGAATGTAGAAATTGGATGGGGGAGAAACAAGGCTGTATTACTGTAGTGTACTGTAAACCAAGCACAGGTTTTGGAAGCAGTCCAGCACCCATTTAATGAGATCCAGCAGCTGCGGGTGAGCCCGAGTAGAGCATCACAGAGATCTGCAGAACACACACCTGACAGCCGCGGGCTGAGCACTGCCAGGAGAGCGAGGAATGGGGAGGCAGCGGCAGGAGCCTGCAAGTTTTAACACTTTCATTTAGCCACAACCAACCCCAAATCCCAAAATAATGCATTTGTGATGCTCACGAAGATGCCCACATATCTCTCAGCTCAACCAGCCCTAAAGTTTTAAAATGGACAACAAGAGGAAGAAAAAGACTACAAGTAGGAAAATTTATGATGCCACTTCTGCCTTGATCCTGAGGTATGAGAAGAATCTGGTTCAAAACTTTGCTATTTGAAGAGCTACCCTGTGCCAGTGGCCATATGCATTTAGATAAATCTTTTTTGAAAGATTAAGAATCCAAACAGTGGCATTTAATTTTGAAAAGGGCATTTACATACACGAGATGAGTCTTTTTAAAAAGAACAAGCCAGATGGCATAACGGTAAGAGACAACAGGCAACTGAAGATACAATACATGAAATTCAGAGAAAATGTGTAACACCTACCAAAACACCCAACCACTGTTCTTCCTTCTCTCTTTCTGTCCCCTCCAAAGGTTGAATTAAATAGCAATTAAAAGGAACATCCACCAGAGAACTTAAGTCCTACTCAAATGAGGAAAACCCAGAACTAATCTAGCAAAGCAGCTGTATAAACAAAATACAGTAAAAAAAGAGTTTTAAAAGTAAAGCTGAGGTAAAAATTCTTAAGGGTGTTAGGACAAAAAAAAGGGAAAAAAAGGCACTTATTCAAACACAGATATCTGCCAAACAGCTTATAGGGGTGAAAGTACAATAGTAAGAACACAAAGAAAATAAGGCTGCAGCAAAAAAATGGACACTATCTCCCCTTCACAATTCCATGAGCAAAGAATAGCCTTTGCAGGAACTATTCTCAGATGCTGCACACCATTAAAAGTGGGTAGTCATAAGCTACCTGGGCCATATGACAATCACCTGAAACTTCCACGGGAAATTGCTGAACTGGGATCTGTGATGCACAGCTACCCATTCCTCTGATACTTGGACAGCTGCTTGAGCACAGTGACACACCCAGTGTTGGGGAGGGAAGGTGTGAGGGTGCTGAAGAGAGAGAATGAGAGAAAGAGAGCAAGAATAAAAAAGATACTCATTATGAATCTGGAGAACTTCAGAATCATAAACTTAATATCTGATTTAAGCAAAGAAGAAGAAATTTTATGAAGAGATTCAGCAGCTGCACTAATGAGTAAAAATGACAAAGAATAATTTGGGCATGTGTAGAAAAGATGCATTGCTAATCTTAGAAAGAGTCACTACACATAGGGACGAGTGAGCTGGATGACAGAGACAGTGGATTTTTAGATGATTTAGAAAATTAAATATTATCTCAATTGAGGCTCTTAAAAATTTGACTCCCATGAGACAGAGTCCTCACTTGTCTCATCACATCATTCATATCAGAACTCATTAGATATAGATGACTTACAAAAGGGGTAAAAAAACAGGTGACAATAGTTGCTGCTATGAGGAAGTGATTCTGTATAATAAAGACCCCAAACTAGATTTCCTGTCATTGAATGAATGGGTCATAAAACAACAGATGAAATTCAGATTTAATAAATGCAAAGTAACCCATAGGAGAGATCTTCCTGTACTTCACCAACGTATACAGTGATGTACGACAGAAATTACTGCTATGCAAGAAGGAAAAGCTGAATTTCACAGACTGTTCTACGAGCATACAATCTTCATACTTCACAGCAGTAAAAAACTAAACAAAACCCCCAAAATAAAACAAAGCTCTAAGACAGACAGACCAGCAGAGGCTTGATAAGATACCCAGCTGCATGGCTCCTGCTTTGCTCTGGTTTTCTGTTCCCCAAGCATCTGCTACTGGCTCACCCAGAGGAAAAAAAAAACCTGCCTAGGTAGACCTTTAGCCCGTTTCTAAGCATCAACATCCATCAGCTGCCATCATGGACCAGTGATTCAAGGTTCCACTGTCTCAAAGTGTGATATTTATATATCTGTTATTAGTCAGTCACATACACTAGTACACTGGAAGGACATAATGGTTCATAGCAATGAAACTTGTACTAATTACAAGTATTCACAGAAACCTAAGGAAGATGAAAGGCTAGAGGGGATTTCTCATACATGAATAAATGCTGTTAAGACTCTCTCTCTTCTATATGCACAGGAACAGCCACAGTATGTTTTTCCCATTTTCAGGCAAAATGCAAACTTTATAACAGCCCAGACTGTACTGTGTCATTGCTGCATGACACACATAATGCCATCACAGGCAAAAAAACTGGTCTGAGAAATGCCTTAATAACCTATATCTCATGATAAAGAAATGCTAAGGACACAGACCTGCTGGAGCAAGTCCAGAGGAGTGCCAGGGAGATGATCAGAAGGATGGAACACCTCTCCTGTGAAGACAGGATGAGAGAGTTGGGATTGGTCAGCCTGGAGAAGAGAAAGCTCTGTGGAGCTTGTTAACACATGCATGAAATGTTTGCCGAAGTAATTTTTCCACTGATTTCTAAGGAAGCAGTTGCACAAGATCATACTATTTCTTCCTCACAAGGAAAAGGGTCGAAACATTTTGCTTACATAGCTCTGGTAATGTTTTGGTAAGTCCTGCAATGACTGAAACATATTTGTCCTGCAATGTTGAGCCAGGAAAAGCAACTCACAGTTTGACTGTTTAACTGAAACAATAAATGAGTAACCTCAGGAAGGTCAACAAGATCAAGTGCCAGGTTCTGCATCTGGGTCAGGGCAATCCCAAGCACAAGTTCAGGCTGAGAATGGACCAAGACCAGCCTTGGGAAGAAAGACTTGTGGGGTGTTTGTGGACAAAAAGCTCAATAATGACTTGGCAGCATGCACTCCCATCTCAGAGAGCCAAATGGCTACCATCAAAAGCAGCGTGGCCAGCAGGTCAAGGGAGAGGATTCTCCCCCTCTACTCTGCTTTTGTGAAACCCCACCTTGATTACTGCATTCAGCTCTAGGGTTCCCAAAAGAAGAAAAACCTGGCCCTATTGGAATGTGTCCAGAGGAGGGCCACTATTATGATCAGAGGACTGGAACATCTCATTGACAACAGGCTGAGAGAGCTGGGGCTGTTGAGCCTAGAGAACAGAAGGCTCCAGGTGCTTACAGCACCTTCCAGTACCTAAAGGGGGCTACAAGAAAACCGGAGATGGACTTCTCACAAAGGCATGTTGTGATAGGACAAGGGGGAATGAACGTAAGCTGGAGGAAGGCAGGTTTAGATTAGATATTAGGAAGAAATTCTTTACTGTGAGGGTGGTGAGGTGCTGAAATCAGTTGTCCAGAGAAGCTGTGGACTTCCCACGCCTGAAGGTGTCAATGACCAGGTTGGATGGGACTCTGAGAAACCTGGTCTAGTGCAAAGTTCACCGGCCATGGCAGGAGAGTTGGAACTAGATGATTTTTAAGGTCCCTTCCGAACCAAACCATTCTAGGATTCTACAATTCTTAATAAAGAACAGAAGTTTAAAATAGCTACGCGACACAACGCCGGCAACAGAAGTTCTCACTAACTATTTAAGGAAATGGCCCTTTTGCTACATATAAAAACCTCCAAGCCTTCAAGTCTTGTATTTCAGTAGCTCAGTTCCTAGTTAAGCTGATCCTAACACTGTATATTGGTACTATATTAATTTTTTTGACACCACAGTAAGAGAAACCCAAACAAAATACAGAATTTAAAATTTCTGGAGTTATGAAAAACTGTAGTTTCTAAGAATATTTCCAATCACTAATTTACACCATCTACCATTGTAAATATGAGGAACTGATTTGTCCAAATATGTATTGTGGATTGTTGGGTTTTTTTCCCCACTGTTAATTAGTTCTCATAGCTATGTAAGCCCCAACCCTATAATGGTCACAAACCAGAAAAAGCTAAGAGAAAAAACTATCAATATACACATGTATGCTTTATATGTCTCTGTGTGTATATATACACACACACCCCCCCCCATATATGCATGATACAAATAAACACATACAGAAATGGACTACTGGTCATTTTTAAATTGTCTTCCATCTGACTCAATTCAGAAGACATAAGGTCACTCGCGTTCCTGTATGGCTGTATATCCTTCCTTGCACAATAATTTGCTGCTGCTCCTGGTGAGCATGAAGCCTAGATATTCACCAGGTGTTGAAAAATCAGTTTCCTTATGAAGAGCCTAAAAAAACACTTGGGAACACATCTATAGGCTCCTGTTTCTGGCTTATCAAAGATTTTTCTAGAACATTATACTTGGGCATTTAGGACAACCTAGGCATTAAGAAATTATTTTTATTTTGGTTTTGTATTGTAGAGGCTGTTTCTCTGTCTTCAAGAGCTCAACTCAAATAGGAGTAACTACTAAGGTAGGAAAACACTGAAAGAAATATTTTACAGTGTTTAATTAGAGTTGAGTCATGCTGTGGTCCTACACTTGACATGCACATGCTCTTGGACTTGACACCTATTAAATGTTGAAATATTTTCTGCAACCTGTGATCTCATATATCCCTTTTCACTTTTTGAAGTTACGTAACTTTAATAGACATCACAGGAACAAATTAATAGACTTAGGAGTCAAATGTTCTTAGAAAGTAAATAAAAGCAATGCCTGTAAACATCTCTAGTAGATGGCAATCTTAAGAATTAGATCATGAAGCATGATTCTTTTGATGCAGAATGACTTTTATAAGTGCATGTCATACTTTGGAAAGCCACAGACTACTGGTCAGAGCATCCATTTCCCTCTTTAACTTTTTGAAAGTCTATTTCCACTTAGAAATTGTGGAGACTTCTATAAGGAAATTAATTACATAACCAGTATAATTCATTTTACAAATGCAGAAAGAGAGACATGTTTAAAGACGCACAGACTTTGCATCTGTAAAAAGGTAAGCTTCGTAACTAATCTGAAATAGAAAGAGTAGCATCAGTAAAAATGAAAAAGCACCATTTTTTGTTTTACAGATCAGCAGAATTGTATAATCCTTTTAAGCTGTCCTAAATTTAAGAACATACATAGGATCACATCAACCCCTCAGTACAAAAATACTCATCTCATGTTAGATGACTATTTGCATCCCTGTAAGTTCATAACAAGAGTGGTTTGGCTCTTCCATAAGAGATGACAATGGCTGCTATGGACCACTATTTTCTCTTCCTACAAAAGTAATACCCTAAACTATTAAATACTGCAGTTCGGAAGAACATGTTGCAGCTCTTCTAAAAAGGGAGATGAAACAACCTGAATTCATTGGAAGCACTCAGTAATCTCAGAGGGGGAAAACAGAGCTCAAAGATGAAAGAGGTTCACAAATTATCTTCATCAACTCAACATTCACTCTCCCCCC
>VWZW01001654.1:784597-870345 GCA_013397115.1 Edolisoma coerulescens
CCCCCCCAAATTTTCAAAGTAGTGCTAATTTAGGTTTTACAAGTGTGTGCTAAAAAAGAACAGCCAAGAAAATACTGTAGCAAAAAGCTCAAGAGAAAACAAAATTTATCAAGCATCTTTATTTTTGTTTGCTTGTTTCTAAAAAGCCATTTTCTGTTACAATATTCTAACCCTTTTTCATTCTATATTCAGTGCATTAAAAAGACTCATATTTCTATGGAAAATAATCAGGGAAGCTGCACATGGTAAATATTCAAAGTTTATTTCAAGTTAATTATTTTCTTTTCTCAAAACAACCGAAGGGGAGGGAGGCCAGAGGCACCCTTTAGTGTAGGACAGTCCCTAACCTGGAGAAAGCACTCGTCGACTCCATAGCTGTCTCTCAGCTTGGGTTCCTGCAAATTCACCCCCACAAACGCAAAAGGGCCACTCCTGTGTTCAGCCCCATCACACTGACTTTGGTAGCACAAAGGCAACCATAGCACACAGGTCTCAGAAGCACAAAATAACAGCCGCCAGCAATTTAGTCCAAACATAAATTTTAAAAGAAAGTATTAAATATGACCATAAGAGAGACCTCAGGTTTGGTTACTATTCATGTTCTAGCATATACCCTGAATTAGGAAGATTTGCTAGCCATTTGCAGATTGCTAGATTTTAAAAATAGAAAACTAAATGCCTTTAGGGCAGCTCAAAAATCATAAAATCAATCCATGTCATGCGTCCAGTTTCTTTTGAGCACACGAATATCTTGTTAAAAAAGGAGCACACGGAAATACATATTCTTTACCATAAGGCAGCCATTCATTATCATGCAGTAGTAGTTCACAACACAGGAATTAAATGCCCAAATGAGGGATTTTAATTAGTTTTTTGAACACAGAAGACATATCAACCCTCTGCATATCGATGTTGAGAGAAAGACTGTGAAAGAGACCATTTCACAAAACCTTCTGTAATGCGGTAAAATGGCCAAATACTACATCTGAAATAGTATGTCAAAATAGGCTCCAGCTGAAAAAAAAAGTTACTGCAGCTGGTGCCCAGCCATGTGATTTTCATGGATTCCACGATTATAAAACAAGAATTGTGCTGCACAAACACTGCTAAAATGCTGGCGTAGGAGTATTATTCACATGCTTTTGTGACTCGGCTTCGGCGCTGGTAGATGGAAATCATTTCACATGTGCAGAGACGCTGCCCGCCCACAGCAGCGCGGCCGCTCCCGGCTCACCGTGCCCGCCTCCCGCCCTGCCTCCCCGCCGGCCCCGCCCCGCGCCTGCGCGCACACTCGCACCCTCCCGGGCTCTTCGTTTGGGAGTCCCTACGGTAAGTACAAAGGGCTACAAAAAATTAGGAAAAATAGGGTGTGGTCTCTTCACCTGAGCTATAAGCAACGCAAAATACAATCATATAAACCCGCACATAAATACTAACTTTTTACAAGGTTTTATGGTCACGGCTAGAGTGTATGTTTGCTACAGTTCATAATTTCCTCTCCCCTTAAGAGATTAATACCACTTACAGAACCGAGGAAAGCGTATAGACGTTTTTTCCTATGCATGGGTTCACTCCGTTACGAAACCCAGAGCGGTCAGACCTGGCGATAGCAGCGTGTGCACAACCTCAGCTCCGCTTCAGCAGCCGCAGGATCAGCGACTGCTGAAATCGCTGATTGCACCACAACGGGCCAGGACGAGGGCAACCCTCAGCATGCTAGATATTTAAAGGATTTTAACTACACTGTGCATACAGTCACACCTTTGAAAAGGGTTTGAAAACATTGTACATTAATTAAAACATGAATTAACAGAGAAAATCGGAGCTGATCAAACAGTACATTTTAGTGTGTTCTATTCATGTACTGTATTCTGTAAAGGCACAAGAAAAGGAAAGTCCAGTTTCCAGCACTACTATGTTTCAGCAGCATGCTGTCTTTGCCAAGGAAAATACTGGAAATCTCTTTTGGGAAACCTCAGGCCCCCCACCTACCCCCGAAAAAACCTGTAACTATCATTTCATGCACACAAATAAGAATCAACTGCCTCCGAACAAACTACAATATACTCAACACTCGACAATTTCTTTAAGCTCCCACTAAAATTGTGACTCAGCTTCAGCACTGGTAGATAGAAATCATCACGACAATTTCTGTAAGCTCCCCAAAAATTTCAGTCCGAACATTAATTCTATCATGCACATTGAAGTATGTGGCGAGAAGGAGGGAAACAAGGGGAAAAGGCACAGCAGAAACTCTGAAATCATCACAGCAAAACTTGCAGTTTGAGTCAGGAAAAGATCAGATAGAGAAATTTGTCAAAAAAATTTGTCAAAAACAAATCTTTTAGAGAGAGAAGTTAAGAAATACTTACCTTACAGTGCAGTGCCTTTCATCCAGTTTGTTAACATTAGAGAAAATACACTCCCCATCTTCCTTTAAATCCTCTGCTTGCCTCCTTACTTCAACTGATACTTCCTAAAAGAGGTTTATAGTACAAGTAAGAGACCAAGTCATCATGTTTCAGACTCCCAAAAAATCTATGATTACAGAACCTCTTATTTGTGGGTTTGCTCTGTTTGAATATACGTGAAGTCAACAGCATAGCATGTTTTAAGCTTGTTTGGTTTAAGCAGTACAGTGTGCTCTGTGACCTCTTGCACAGCACTCCCGACCTGGCTGTGCTCGCGTTGCTGCCCTGCTTTGCTGATCTGCAGAAGAGCTCAACATTTATATAAACGTTTGCAACTTCCATTTCGCAAAAACAAACAAACAAACAAAAAAAGAGGCACAGAAGTTGCAGAAGAGTTGCTCACATTTTAGGAGATGCAAGTATGCACCAGGTTGTGAATCCCCGTGTGTGTACTTTAGTTTCTCAGTAAAACACCAGCAGTGCTGTTCCAGAATGTTATTATCTCACTATCTTCAAACAACCCCACCCAAAGCATAGCTTTGCATTACAAACACTGAACCTACAGGAAATTTAATTGTGCATTAGCACTGGAATAATCTGAATCATATATGCAAAACAACACCTTTATTTACTCCAGCCTGTTGTAAGCATCCTCAATGCACTTATCACCATATTTTCCAGGTGCCTAAACAGGTGTCTGCTTTTTGCCCCAGGAGGCCTATACTGAACTTAAAGGCACTGACTAATAAACCAGAAATGCATACAGGGAATAGATGATATGATTTTTTTCTGCTGGGTAGGCAATTATTTAATAACTTAGTGAATTTAATTTTCAAAATAACTTCCAGGTGAATATTTTCAGTGCTTGGAATCTTTACCCCAATAAATTATCCACATAGTTAAGTGCCCGCATACAGTTCAAAAACAACTTTTGCCAAACGTAAAGATACAACTTATGGAAAGACAGTCCACAACTTTTAGAGATCAACATTTTTGTTTCTTTTTGAGCTATTCTTACTCTACTCCATGTCTACACACACACACACACAGAGGTGACCTGTGTATGTATGTATGTATGTAATATTTTCACCAAGAGGGGAAAAAATAAAGAAAAAGTAATATACAACTGCATTGCTTCAATTCTATTCTTGCAGAAGGCAAAGTTCAACTCAGGTGGAACACACTATGACTCCTTATACATATCAGGCAATCTTGTAGCAACTTGAACAACATCTTTTAACAGAGAACTAAGGAGACTTGGTTTCTCTGTTTACTTCCAGTGCCACCTGCCAACCATTGCCTGGCCCTGCTCAGTTAAAAATTAGCTTAATATTTACTTGCAAGTTGAGCAGACATTTGGCAGCTCTCTAAGGAATAAATGTATACATCTTAAATCAAGCAAACTGATATAAAACAAAACATTATGCAGTTTCATTGGTGCTGTGGCTTTAACATTAACAGGCAAATTTGTAATCTCTAAACTTCATTAGGCAGAAGTTTTGTCCTATATAGCTTTTGTATGAGGCAAGT
This sequence comes from Edolisoma coerulescens, assembly GCA_013397115.1. NCBI lineage: Eukaryota > Metazoa > Chordata > Aves > Passeriformes > Campephagidae > Edolisoma > Edolisoma coerulescens. Next base: position 788,539 of record VWZW01001654.1, read on the forward strand.
TTAGAAGAAAAGCGGAAATCCATGGAAACTATTAGACCATTAAAAAATTAGACAAAAGTATGTATTATTTACACTTGGAACATTTCATAGTTTCAGAGAATTCAAAACCTTAAAACAGGGAATACAGCCACACCAATGAAAAAAATAACTCCGGGTAAAGATTGCTTTGAACTTCCTAGATCTCTACTGTAAAAAAGAGGATATTAGCAAATCAGTCATGTTTTTTTCCATCTGACTACAACACACAAGAAATTACTTTGATCCAATTGCTCTTGTGCAGTACAAACTTTGATCTTCCTCATTTTACTTAAGAGTGCTACCTATAACATTTACTGCTTTACTGACAAAAGGCAAATACCATATTACATAGTGTTCCTAAATTGGAAATTTTCATAAAAATACTCTATTCCCCTCCACTCCTCTACTGTCCCCCACCACCTTGGGCAATTTAAATGATAATGCAAAAGACACTTGTACCTGTTTGTAGAAATCAGTGGAAGGGGATGATCTAGACCTCTCATGGGTGTATTGGGATTTCCCATGCTGTTCATGGCCTGTATCGAGGATATTATCAGCTGAATGGTATCTTCCTGAGCTCCTTGGCTCTATGGGCTTCCGCTGCTCCTTCCACGATGCCTCATACTCTGCAAAGGTTCCCAGGCGCCGTGGCTGCGCAGATTTGCCGATCCTCTCAGCAGCCCTATTGCTGCTGCTATGGTGGACACTATCTTTTGAAGCATGAGCAGCTTCAAGCCCAGCAGAGGCTACCCGACCTCTTCTCTCATACCACAGCTCCTCTCCCTCTTGTGCTTTCTTGTCTGGCCTCTCAGGCTGTCCCTCTGCTAGACCATGGGGACCCGGTTTCTGTGATGATTTTCTAGATGCAGGCTTACTTGTTTCTTCAAAAAATTTCCACCTGTCTGCAAATGAGCCCAGGGCTTCTTCTGATATATTTGGACAGCAATGAGCATGGCATTCATCCTCTGACATGCCCACCTCATTCATCTTCTCTGGTTCCGAGTAGGACTTCAGTTTTTGCTCTGCTGTGAACCTCTTCCTGGCTCCAATACGAGGAATGTGATGAGTGCCACTCCCTGCAGGGTTTGGTTTGGCTTGTGTAGCCTCAAGGAATCCAGAGACATCTTCAGAAACCAAAGCCAGTAACGAAGAGTTGTAACTACCAGTTTTCCGCTCAGGTGACCTGGGGAGATATTCAGCGGGGCTGGGCTCCAAGTCCCGACGTTTGAAGGATGTCGCACTCAGAACCCTGGCCTGTGCTTCCTTGAGGTGATCTTTATAGGTGCTGGTAAAGTTTGTGTCTGGGGAGGTGGTGACATCCTCTGTTGAATCTGGTTTCCAGGTCTCACTGCACTCCTCTGTTTCAGATGACCCTACTAGTGTAGCAGTACTTCTACTTTTCTGCAGCTTTGCTCTTCTCATTTGGATCTCATTTCTGAGGGTTGTTGCAAAACGATCACTCCTTCGTGCCTGTTTAGACAAGTGAGTGTCAAATGAGGTCTGTCGTTCTGTTACCGCTTCTGGGTTGTTGTCAGACTGTTTTTTCCCTTCCTGAGCTAAAGAGTGCAACATTGGCGTCTTCTGAGGAGAAATCTTGCTACTCTCATCTTTCCCCCACCTAAAATCTTTCTGAGCAGGTCTGTTTTCAGTGGTAAGGACACAGCCCTTTACATATTCCTGCTGACTGTGCCTAGTTTCACTTTCCTCAGAGCTGTTCTCACAGCTTTTCTTTTGTCCAGACTTTTCAGTATGATTAGTTTTTTTAGATTCTTCTACTACAGCACACCTAGCATCTCCCTCTCTGTCCACTGGGTAATGACTACTGTTCTCACACCTTGTCAGTGAAGATTCAATAGATTGTTGAGGTAGATAGTATTTTGGGTTTTGGGCCATTGTAATAACTGCAGAATTTTCATGAGGTCCAAGTGACACATCAGTTCCCACTGCAGGTTTCCAGCTGTCATCCTTGAGTTGTAGTGGCTTTGAGCTTCCCTGAGCAGGCTGTTTTGCTGTCACACAATAATATCGACTTTGTCCAGTGTTGTCCACCTTTTGTTCAGCAGCACTGTTTAAAGAGGAAGTGTTGAGCAGACTGGCTTGGTTTGGACTGTAGCCATGAAAAGGATCTGTAGATAACTCCTGAATGCCACTGTAGGACAGATAATGTTGCTGATCTTTAGGTGCAGCACAGATTCTTGCACTGTGATAAAAGGTGCTTTCATCGCTGTACTGGTGCTGGTGGTGGTAAGCGTAAGCAGACTGTGCAAACCTAACATCAGTGCTGGACAAGGATGGCTGCAGTTTGTTCACAGTTCCTGCATTACTACTGTACCTTTCACCAGCTGAAGAAAAAGCATGTTCTGAACTGAGATCGGATTTATAATTTGAGCTGCTGATCCTCCTGTCACATGGTCTGGAGGGCCGCCGCTGCTGCTCTGCAGTTTCCAAACTCCAGTCACTCCTGGGCTGAGATCGGTTCAAGGCTGTAAAGTGCTGCGTGCTGGCACCCTCTGAGTACACAGGGCCATGGGCTTTCTCATGGCCCTTGGTAGCAGCAAAGCTGTCACTACGAAGAGGTGGAGGTGGGGGGGGAGGAGACGAAGACTTCTTCTTATCAGGAACGTACCAGACAGGTCCGAAACTGGATCTTCCAGAGCTAGTGAGCTTGCCATCTGAGTGTTCCTCAGTTCTAGGACTTTTGTTGTTCTCATATTGGATGGGAGCTGGCAAATACCCAGGTTTGTCCTCTGTTCCACTGCTGTCATTCAAAAACTGGCCAGACTTGCTTCCATGCTTAGCAGTCTCCCAGTGGCCCACTTTGTAAAGCATGTTCTCTGTCGAAGAAGTGTCTGCATTGGACAGAGTGTGGTCAGGGGTGCTAGAACTCGTGGAGAAAGACCCATACGCTGAATCCCGCTTACTTTGGCTCCCTAGATGATCAATGCTACTATTAGACCTTGCAGAAGAAAGTCTTCCATACTGGGCTACTTGTGGAGTGTGGTCCCAGCTGTCCATACTTCCCAAAGAGCTGAATTGGTCAGAAGTGCGATACAGACTTGACTGATCCCATGAATTTGACAGGTCATGAGAAGAACAACTATTGAAGCAAACAAAAAAAAAGTGTCAGAATAAATACATCAGTCAAAAGATGCCACAACATAATTGTAACCACCCATTTACCAATATTGGTTAAGATCCATCTGGACAGCAGTTAAAGACAATCTAACAAAATTGAAAGTTTGAACACGAAGTCAGGGCTTCAACTTTATATTCTGCCACTGATTCAAAGCTTGAAACCTTAGTAACTAACTCAGCTTCCCTATGTGAGTTTGCCAGTAATATGCATTTATCTCCTTGAAGGCTCTCTCTTCCCTCTGCAAATTGTTGATTTTGCTTTTAGAAAAATTTAGTTTGAGCTCCATTACCTCCCTCTTTCCTTCCCAGGACAAATACCAACTTATTTTTCAGCTTATTTTCTAGGCACCCCGATTCTTCCAGCTATTAAACTCATGTACTTCCTCTCTTCATCTCTGAAATACGACTCTAAACTTCTTCAGCCCATGATGTTATTCCCTTGTCATTAAGTTACTCCCATAAAGTTATAGCCACATCTGCCTATTCATTTGATGTTTTAGCTTTTAAGCAGAGACACACTAAATACATTTGTCTCAAATACCACCTGCACATGCACCTTATCAGTGTCGTTTCAAACCACTCTCAGGTTGACACTCTCACAACAACATTCAATTCCACCCAGTTCCACAACATTGGCAGGAAAACTTCAGGAGGAGATGCCAAAGCAACATAAGCTCTGCATGGCCAAACAAACTTCTGACTTTCCTTCGAGAATCCCTACTGCCACCAGTTTTTCCCTACCACTCTTTCCTCTACAAAAACATCATCTTTGACACTGTACTTTCTTCAGGTCTTTTGCCAAGGACATTATCCCAAAATCTTGCTGCTTCTGTTACTTTCCTACCCCATGAGTTTTGTTTCATTTTCTTTCATTTCTTTTCTCTCTCACAGCATCCACCTCCTGTCAATCCAATACATTGATGCTGAGATGACAGTCTTTCCAATTATTCTCATCACATCTCCCTGTTTGAACTTCACTGGCAGCTCCTCCTGTTTTTGTCTACCAAATTCAAATTCTTGCCCTTGCATGCAAAGCCCCTTGGTAGAAATCCCAGAATTATTCTACTTCCCTGTAGCTATAATTATATGAAGCATCTATCAAATCCTGTGCTGTAAAGAGACCCGTGAAAGCTAGCAATGAAATTAGATTAGTCCACATAAAAAATACAAAGACTGATATAGATATTTTCTTCTGTCAAAAATATTGCAAAGGTCAATTCAACAGTTCTTTGGAATTCAGTACTAACAGAATTGCTTTTCCCCCCCTCTACTACTACAGCCTTTTAAACTTCTTTTCTTATACAACAGGGTCAAAAGCAATTTATATGAAATACGAGAAGATACGCTTTATGCTTATTTTCTAATGGCATTTTATTAACAAGATACACTAGCAGTGGCCTCATCTTGTAGGGTTTTATGTTCTTTCATTCGTTTATTTTCAGCATTTAAAATATCTTGCTGGATCCTTAAAAAGGTCTTAATTGTCATCTTAGGCTGGTACTGTGTTTCAGGTAAAAAGTATCTAGGTCATTACTAGGATTTCGTTTGTCAAAGAATAATGTAAGCCAGAGACTAAGAATTGTTGATATTCCCACCCCCTTCAGCTCTAAGGAGATCACAGAACCATTACGGTTGGAAAAGACTTTTAAGATCATAAAATCCAACCAGATACTTGGCATTAATTAAAAAAAAACATGCCACTTGTGCAGGAAAGCCTCAATTTACAGGTCTCATGTAAATCTGCTGGTATCAAATGTGGAGCAGAGATCATCAGCATAAGAGGTCAAAGCCCTGCTAGCAGATGCCTAGGGGAAACCCAGCAGAAGCAGCAAACACTTTAAAGGAAGGACAGGAAGGTTTCTAATGGCATGTTACTGCAAAGCATGGCCTCCTGTGGTCCTAAGCTGCAGGGCAATCCTCCTGTAAACGCTGACATGGAAGAGTCCAAAAGCCAGTTGTCTGCCTGAGCCTGGCTGCCAACCCAGGATATCCTTCTCTCAATGGCTTTTTCAGAGTGGATTCATAAAGGCACCTACACTGCTGGTCAAAGTTTGGCAGGTGAAGTCCACGAATAATCTAAAAACACCATGCATTGGCCACATTGGCCAGTAAGCACCCCTCCCAACCCTGGGGCATGAGCTTCTGCTCCTGGGCCCTTACAGAAATGATGTCATCTCAGCAACTGCATGGGATAACAAATCAGATGCACCTGACCCTAACTGCCCCAAAACCTCAGTTTAGGTAGTGTAGGTGTGCTTCTCAAAGCACACTTGTCCCACAGCCACACCTGTAAGACCAGAACAAAGTAGAAGAGGTTGTTGGGTTCATCTGCACAACCAGGGGCACAAGAAAAAAAACCAAAGGCTCCTCTGTTATAGTATATCCTAGAGCAAGAAAAGGCAGGGTGTAAACTTTCAGCAATTTAAGATAGTTCACTTACCTCCCAGAAAAGTGCACTCAGCCTTAGTTTAGAATGGGCTAGGAGAAAAGTCTGCACCATGTTGTTAAGGTGAGACTTCTGTGAAAAAGACAGAAGACTCACAGGGGGAAATGAGGGCACCAAAAGCTTTACAAGTTCTAGCTTTCTAGCCTTGATGAGAGGCATCTAGACCTAGCCTAGTGCTCCCAAGATAGCTTACGGTTTTTGCATTAAAGTCACATGATAAAAACCCCGTACATATAGTGCTGGATGTGGAGGGCTGGGTTCCAGGACCACCCTCTCTCCTATATACTGGTACAGCCTCTTCTGGTCTGTCTTCCTCTAGCTTCATCCACCTTCTCAAAGGTTCAAATTCATCAGGCTGGCAAAAAGAAAGCCCCACCAAAACCAACCAACCGAAAACCTAAAGCAAATCGAACTGCCCATACCTTAACCTAGCAGTAGATCATAGGGACAGTCTTCACGGGGCTCTTCTGGCCAGCTGTGCCCCATTCCACCAACACAAAAAAGTGTTGTCTTCCCCCCCATGAACTCTCCATGTTTTACAAGTGATTTAGTTGATTTTCACACTCACAGAGAGAATGCAGGTAGGCACATTCAGAAGAGATTTTAGGCTTTGAATACCAATCTCAGATGCTTAGCTCAAGCAAGGACACGGGAATTCCAGGAATAGCCCAGGGATGGGATGCTTGGGCTAGAAATATCCTCTGGCTATTTCCATTATCTCCTTGCATACTACTGCTTTCAGCTACTGATTGCTGTGCTTTCCCATCAGCTGAGCTTTTTCTGAAATGTACTTGCAAAGTGGGGAATCTCTGAGGCTGCTCACCTCTTTTTGCAGATCAGCAAGCCCAAAGAACCCCACTCTGCAACTGAGATCCCCAAAATACCGAAATCCTCGGGCTGCTACTATGGGAATGCTGGGCCCCCTCCAGCAGTGGCATTCTAAAAGCAGCTCTGCCACTGAAAATGTCTTGGACAACAGACACCAGGGCTGACAAATCTCCCAAATACATCACCTTTCAAGTGGGCAGCACAGGTAGCCAAGGGGTTCAGGATAGCAGTGACCTGGGAACTGTAGTATTAAACTGTGCTAAGGCCACTAAATCTTTCAGCAGCATCTGAGAAAGAATCTGTAGTTTCTATTAATATTAGTGTCTGCCAGCAGTTGCAGCTATTTCTGATACGTGAGGGGAGGACATTGCGTTATTCCCATCCCCCTCTTCCTTTACAACCACAATTTCCTGACCAAACCTCTTTTCAAACTGGCATTGAACCTTTTTTTTTTTTCTTTTCTAAGTACTGGGACACACCCAGGTCCTATCAAAACACACCTGGAGACACATCTTGTAGTATTTTACTTTCACATGGTACAAGGACAACCACCAGAAAGAGCAGGAAGCATATAATGATTTACAGCTTAGTGTAAAAGACTCATTAATAGTAGAAATACTCTTTAGCTATAACATTGCAATAAGGAACTCTTTGGAAGTTTTTAGAAATTTCTGAATTTTGTTTCTATGTACAAGGACTTTTACTGTCTTAAAATCTATAAATCTAAATCAACTCATCTACATGATATTTAAATACAAACTTTAAATCAGTGTAAAACAGCAGAAATTGTAATCAAAGAGTTTCTAAAACTTCTACTAATAAAGTATTACAAAAAACATTTTAAAAAAACCCTTTCTGCCTAATGTCAACTTTATTCAAGGGCAGATAGCAACTCAGTTTAAAACCAGTAGGGAGTTCCCAAAGAAAACAATGTAAAAACAACTGTAAAAATTAGATTAAAAATAAAATACTGAAGTATAAATGTTCTTTTGTTTTGACTACCATAAAACATTAACCTCAAGAAGTACTGTACAGCACTAAGTATAGAAAACCAAAGACTAATTCCCAAACCGGGACTGCACACCAGACTTATTTTCTTTAATGCTCAGTGTAACTATCCCCTATGGAAACTGAGAAGGAAAAAGTAACAAAAGAAAAAAAAAAATAACACTCCCTTCCCCCCCCACCAAAAACAAAACAAAACAAAACAAACAAACCCTAAGAATCAAGAAAACCGTTCATGAAAATGATAAAGAATGTCACCTAGGAGCAGGAAACAAACAAGAACCTGCAACCAGACACAAACAGGCACTACCTAAAGGTTTACAGTTTCACAGCTAAAACTGCCTGGGTGTCAGCCTTTCTCCCTTAGTGTTGAATGTTGAATGACCTAACAAATATTAAGGTGCTTTAAACAGCGATTGAAAAATCATCGGTCTTATTACCTCTCTAGACAAGCAAGATCACAGATGTAGAGAAGGATTACAGAAAGACCGTTTAACTAATTAAAGCAGTAATATCTTAAAAGACAACAGTAAAGCATTCTGCACTCTCTCTTTAGAGAAAGCCATTTTAATTGTCTGAAACAGTATTTTTCAATTTTTTCTCCCCTTCCTATTTCACTTTACAAATGTTAATTTTGATGGTTACTTTGCCTTCGGATTTTACCAGTGGACATTGAAAGGAAATGCGGAGCAAGAAGCATAACCTTGTGATTGCCTTTAAAGCTAGTTTCTTACCTTTCAATCACATGCACATACCACAATCTGTTTCAGAAATCCACTCAGCCATATGTCAAACTTCCCAAACTCCCCCTTCATGCACTGAAAGGACAGGCAACTCTAAAGAGGTATAGTACCACGATTCTGAACTGGTTTTTAAAAAAAACCCACTCAACAACATGACCTCCATTATTATTGCCTCGCTGTTAGAGCTGAGCCTGTGTAACTGAAGCAGAGACTCACCTTGCATGATAGCGCGAGTGCCAGGAGGCGCAGGCATTAGACGAGGGAAGGTGTGACGTGGCTGCCTCGGGTTGACTTTCGGTAAATTTGGTTGCATGCCAGGAGTGCGGCCTGCAGGCTAGGTCATTCCTTCTGAAAACAACAGAGGCAGAGGGTGCTGGTTTAATGCAAACAGTCCAATAAGGTGATACACAGCAAAAAAATCTACCAGGGCAGCAGTAAAACGTTTCACAGATAGGACAGAGGCATAATGACTTTAAATGACAGCAAAACTTTCTATATGCATGCCAGTTTTGAAAAGATATCACCATTTCTTTAAAATGCTTGAGATGCAGTGAAATGCCAATATTTTTGTAATATTTTTTTATGGGTGGTGAGGTGGGTGTTTTTTACAAGGAACAGAGACTGATAAATTTTAAAGTACCTGACACGTATCCAGAGCTTTAATAGTTAAAGCTAATACTGAGACGCAGGACTCTTTTACAACTTGACAACAGTAAGGCTTTGGTAAGATTTTACTGTACGTAGGTGCATATGGGAGGAGCTAGGAAGAAAAAAGTTAATGACAGGAAGGATTAAAGCCATGTACATTGTTCCATACAAGTTAGTAATAGTGATACAAGCAATCATATTAACTCCAAGCAAGTTCTGCTTCAGCTCTTGAAATGTTTGGCACCCCAGAAATGCAGGGAGGTTTTGTTTGTTTTGGTGTTTTCTGGGTTTGTTTTTTAAAGAATACATCTCATCAGCGAATCATGCAAGTACCCAAATATCTACTTGGAAATCACCTCCAAATGTTCCTGGTCACCTAACTGAAGAGATCCCTTCTAAGAAGTACAACAGTAAATTGTTGTTAGAGCTTTGCACCTTAAGAACTGTTTTGCAAAATTGCTCCATGCTCCTCTACCCCCTTCCTTCTGCTCAGGAATTAGTAAGTACAGCTTGCACTGCCTTCCAAGGACTTGCTGTTTGTTACACTTCTCAGCACTCATGAAATAAGTGCATTCTTTTTTCCCTAAGGTTAAATAAGCCTTCTGGATGGAACCTAGCTACTTCTGTTTTCGTGAGCAGATGCCAAGTACAGCACATTTGTCTAGACCAGTCACCTGGGAATGAAGCAGGACCCTCTTTGAAGGTAATTCATCCTGCCCTTGGACAACCACTGCATTTAGAGACCAAAACTAAAGCCACTATCTTCAAAACAGGTCGACTCTGAGTATATGGCTTTCCACTGTACATTCAGGAAGATCTGAAGAAATTAGTGATCAATTGCTTTTCCAAACTCTGCATGCAGGATTACTAAAGGAGAATAACAATTCTACTGGGAAACTGTAATTTCACTACAAAGTGCAGCATCATTACTGTCACTAAAAAAAGAAGTAATTGTTTCCAAAAACAAAAGCCTACTCTTCCCAGCATGACAAAAGAGAAAATGGTTAAGCAGAGCATCTCTAGTTGTTCGTTCTCTGTAGGATGTGACATTCAGAGAGTGGAGGAGCCCCAGTGCTCTTAGTGCAAACAAGTGCAATAGATTCTGCTCAGCCATGCGATGATGGGCTCCAGACAGTCCTTGCTAGCTCCAAGCCTCTGTGCAGGTATGGGAAAAATTATCATTCCACTGTTCAGCTGCACAGAACATCAGGTGTCTTTTTCCCCCCACTGCTCACCTTCAACAGTACTGACACCAACTCAGCAAACACAAATAGCTGTTACGGCAAATTCAATAGATCTCCTAGGCATCAATTCAGCTAAAAAGGTTCATCTTTTATGAGACAATTACTTTTCTATGATGTACTACTAAGGAAGCACAAGACTAGGAAACTAGCACAATACAAGCAGCGTTTGGAACATAAGGAAAAGAAGGTTGGGAAGAGGGCTTCTGCGACAGTTTGGGCTTGACAAATGGTAGGAGGACTACAATCGCTGGGAAGAAACAGAAGGGATGCACATGTAAAGTCAGTACTGTACCTCATGGAACTTCTCAAGATCCTCATAAGGTAGGTCCTCGCTACATGAATATCATTTTCAGATGGCATTTTCTGTGCTACAATATCCACCACCACTTTCATCTTTCTGAGCAGCCAAGCAAGGGGAGGAACAGACTGGACTGAGTTGTGGCATAAGACAAGTCAAGTGAACAAGAATTTACAAGTTCTGTTCAATTTTCTGTATTTGTGGACATACAGTATTTTTGAAAGGTTCTCTTTTTTTTAACATAATAGTCTGAACAGCCTCAAAATACTGGTGGGATACCTAGAAGGTGGAATCACATAGACACCTGCTTTTGTTGGGAAGTTCACAACATGACTAAAAATTAATTCACTGTGCATAGTCAACAATAATTTCTGATAGTAATTATAGTTAAATGGTGAGAATCTGTCCTGCACTTCAAGAAACAATTTTTTCTAAAAAGTGGACTGCAACATAAATTTTTATTCCAAAACTCAGCAAATGGATAGAAGGACTAGAAATAAAAGATTAAAAGATTCAAAACAGGTATATTTTGCAGGCAACTAAAGAAGCTGCAAGCTGAGCATTTATATTCTAATGTAATACCTCTGTATTACTTGTGAGTGACAGAATGAGATCATCTGAACCTACAACCCAGAAAACCTCCAGCACTTATGGAAGCATTATTAAAAGCATTTCACTGAAAGTGTCTCTCTACCAGTGCTTTTACAGAAGCTGCTGGAAGGAAAATGTTGATAAGCATAGAAGACAGGTTACAAAGGAAAAAAGATAAAAGGCCAGCAGATACAACAGAAACGTGTATTTCCCCAGCACCACCTTCTCCAACAGAAATTGTCTCATTCTTATCTACCAAATAGCATCCCTGTTGTAACCCTGCCATACAGGCTTTTGCCTGGAGTAACCAAGCCTAAAAGGTGACAGGCAGTTCCAGGGGCCTGCATCCAGGTGGAAAAGCAATTGCTAGTATTTATTTCATAGAACCATAAAATAGTTTGGGTTGGAAAATCACTCAGTTAAAGATCACTCAGGTAAAACGCCCCTGCCATAGGCAGGGGCACCTTCCACTAGATCAGGTTGCTCACAGCCTCATCCAGGCTGGCTTTGAAAATTCCCAGGCCTGGAATATCCACAACTTCTCTGGGAAACCTGTTCCAGTGCCTCCCCACCCTCACGGTAAAGAATTTCTTCCTAGTGTCTGTTAATGTTTCATTCCAGCCCCCTGCTGAACGAGCGAAGGCCTTACTGCTGGCTCACACCTCAAGCCTGAGGCTGCCCACCTTTCCCTGCGAGCAGCGGCAGCCACACGGGACAGAGGCTGGATGTGCCTTTCCTGTGAAGCCAAACCGGCTGTTTATCCCTTTCCAAAGGCTCTCTTCCCTTCTTTCTTGTCCTTATTTTTCCCTGCCCCGCCCCCTGCCGGCTGCCGTGCGCTGTGCGCAGGGAGGCCGCGGCTCCGGCCGCCACCGTCACTCCCGGACTGCCACCTGCTATTGCTGGGATACTCCTCATCCGAACGGAGCCTCCTCAGGCCGGCACAGCGGCGCACGCTCCTGTGACCACGGAACGTCACACGGTAATCACTGACCGCCAGGGCTCCCCATCTAACCAGAAGTGGGCATTAGAGGCCATCCTGGCAAATGCAGTGTCTCCCACTGTTCATCTGTATCCACTGTGACAGGAAATAAATCATGGAATCAATCAAAGAATGGTTTGGATTGGAATAGACCTTAAAGATCACCTCGTTCCAACTCTTCTGACGAAGGCAGGGACACCTTCCACTAGACCAGGTTGCTCAGAGCACCATCCAACGTGGCTTGAGTGCTTTTAGGGTATGGGCCATCCACAACTTCTCTGGGCAATCTGTTCCAGGGCCTCACCACCCTCCGAGCGAAGAATTTTTTCCTAACATCTAATCTAGACGTACCCTCTTTCAATTTGAAGCCATTTCCCCTTGTTCTGTCACTAAATGCCCTTGAAAATAGTGTCTCTCCAGCTTCTTGTAGGCTCCCTTCAGGTCCTGGAAGACTGCAATGAGGTCACCCCAAAGCTTTCTCTTCTCCAGGCTGAACATTCCCAGTCCTCTTAGCATTTTCACAGAGGAGGGCTGCTCCAACCCTCTAATCATCTTGGTGGCCTCTTTTGGACTCACTCCAACAGGTTGATGTCCTTCCTGTGCTGGGGATGCCAGAGCAGGATGCAGTACTCAAGGTGGAGTCTCACCCTAATAAAACCTGGGTTTAGACAAAAAATCCCACTTTTTCAAAAGTAAAAGGATGGGTAAGTCAGTGGCTTCAGTCAGAACTGAGCTGAATCTACAAAGACAGAAAAAAAACCCCAAAGCAGAAGCATCTGTTCTTTTTAACTGCTGCACATTGTCAGCCCTAATTCTCAGTGAAAACTGTTGTAGTGATCATTTATATTGAAGATTCTTTTAAAAAATATATTCCCTTTTCAGTCACTTTAGTTTCTACAGAAAGCTGCAGACTACATTTCAAGGAACAAACAGGAGAATTTGGAACCAGCCAATGTAGTGACACTGAACAGCAGCTATCAAAATAAAACTCTTCTCCCTTCGTTCACCACAATGCAACTCAAAGCTTTTCAGCAGTGCAGCAAACCCTTTGTGTTGTTAAAAACTTTGTTTTTAAAACAGTCCAAGTCCATTTTTCCAAAGCTGCAGCAGGAGGTCCAAACTACTGGCAGTCATTTTAAACCTTGTCTATAACCAGAATTTTGGCCTACTCCCAGTGTAATTGGCTACAAGACATGCCAAGGATGCAAGGCTAAGGAAATGCAGAAAGGCTGCAGCCCTGAGATAAAATGGAAACCTGCACAAGCTTAAAGGTCAAATGCACAATTCACTGGCATTCTCAAACAAGCAGCACGCTCGGGCACTGCATGTACTGCAGGGTAATGCTCACAAGGTGCCCTTAGATTGTTTCAAAGCCAAATAAACCAAACCATGCTGCATTTGTTTGTCCTACAGAAACAGATGACCAGTTACAAACACTGCTGCCCCATGCCAGCCATGCAAATCAGCTAAGAGGGGTTCAGTTTTTGGAATGTCCTCAGTAAGCCACTCACACATTGTTTTTTTTACTCCATGTAGAGAAAATGTCAAGAATTTGTAGTGAAAGCACAGGTGCCCTTGTTTGCCCGCTTATAAATCCCAAACAGTTTCATAGTTCTCAGCTTTCTCACCTCCCCTCCTTTACAATAACAGTAGGCTAGACATACCAATACTTCATTAACAAATTTTTTCAGTAAATCTCTAATATGCTGGGGGAACAAAAGTCTTCCCAATCCACGGGGTTTTTTGCAGTTCACCAATCTTGTGTTCAGTAAATTAAAATACACTAAAAGACCAATATACAATGTAATTAACTGGGTATGCAAAAAGCCACTGTAAAGAAACCGCTAAATCATTTATTCAATGTACTAAAAACATTTTCTTGATTTTGTTAGTCTTCTGAATCCTTGGCAGGAAAAAAAAGGAGGCTGGAAACAACCATGAGGCTGCAGTTACCTACACGGGCCTCAAATAAAAAGAAATTGACAGTGTAACTGTTTTTCCTTCCAGAAGCTGTTATATGTATTTGTCACTGCAGATTTGAAGAACTCACCCAACTGTGGGAGCTCATGATTTAGAACTGGATGATTTTTCTAAAAAGCAGAAAAAAAATTTTTTTTTGAATGAGCACTTAATTTGGTCCTTCTTCTTACCCTCCCTTTAAGCAGACAAACAACATTCCTTTCTATAGAACACCAAAGGAGTCATCATCTTATACAGACAAAGATATTCGGCATTATCTCTCTCAGACAGCTATATTCATGGAATTCAAATTACTTCATGCTACGTTAGTCACCACTGGCAGATCTATCTGCCAGGGAAATATGGGAATGAAGTATCTAAAATCTGGCAAAAAGCTATAGTCCAGCACCAAAACTATATAAGGAATGTGAATGGTTTCTTGTGTTATTCTCAGTAATTAAATATATGCAAGAGTAATCCTAATTTAGGCTAAAACAGTTGTTACCAATTCCATAAAAAAGCTTTTGATTAAGTCCAATACAATTCCCTGCTCCTTTCCCCTTGCCATTTTCAATGTTGTCCTGTCTCCTGACATAGAGGTACATCTCTATCTTTGGATGTAACAGCAAACCAAGCGAGGACAAAGCATCCGAAACTTGAGGTGGAATACCTTTTCTGAACACAGTTAGTCTCCCTCTTTATTTCTTCTCCATTTATTTAAAAGGAAAAAAAAAAGAAAAAAAGAGTATGTGTGAAGGAATATGAGAAGGAAGAAAAACACAGAAAGCCCCCCTGAAAATTTCCATGCAGAAATTGTATATTAAAGGATTGCCCAAATTAAAAAAACTTCCAGAATATATCTTGAAGTAAACCTTCACTGTCACTCACATCCAATAGATATGATTCAAAGAAGTTATATACACACATGTATATATCTCTCAATACAGAGATATGCATAGATATATTCATATATTGTAGATAGATGTATGGATATATACACATATACAAAGTGACTTTTTAGGCTTTTCTAGTTCCAAAACATGCCCACAATTTCTCTGACTAGGTTGACCGTTTTGCACTCCAGCCACTGCTTTTTTGGTCTTCCCAACATACTGAAGCAATGCTAAAACCTTGCAGTCCCACAATCCACTTACGAATTCACCTCTCTGCTGCTTTCCAGAGCATCACAGCCTCAGCCACTTCCTTTCCTTTCTGTTAAGCCTGTCCTACTGCCTTTCTCTCAGATTCAGTCTTAGATGCCCCAAGTTCATACGGTCCTGTGGCTAGGCAGCAGCAACTTAAATGCTTTTTCTAAAGTACACTCTGTGCCAGTATTCAGACTGTCCATCCATTTCCTTTCAAGTAAGGACAGTAGATACAGTGACTAAATAAACTCCTCCAAAAAGCCAAAAAACAGGGCCTTCCCAGGTGAGGCAGAAACATCAGGACTTGAAATTTTAACTGTAGAGATATAACACCCTCACTTTACATTAGAGAGATTAAACTTAAGATGTGTAAAATGTCTTTTCATGGTGAGCAATAAACCAAAAAAACTACTGGTAAACATCATCATGGCAAGTACTTTAAGGCCATGCCTTTTACCTTTGCAGATCTGTAGTGAACTTTATAAAATCAACACATACCATCTCCTCCTTTCTTTCAGGGTCCCTCCCTGAATACAAAAAATGCCTGAATGGAACTCTGTTTCAGATGAAGCCAAATCCTGCCTGGATTTACATCTGGCTTGTTCGCAAAAGGAATGGTTGAATCAGATGCACTGCAGGAATATTTAATGAAATATTTAATTAAGTAAATATTTAGAACAATACTGCCGATCGCCATTACAAACAATATCATTCTTTTCATCCAAAAAAACCCCATTAAAGTAAGAAGCAGAACCAACTCAACAGGCCCACATTAAGGTTTTTTGCTCATCTATTTAAGAGCTTGCACTTGTTAAGTACTTAAATATTGCTTCTCAGCCTATTCTCACAACAGTTGGAATTCTCAAGTAATCTTCCAAATAAATACTGGTCACATCACACAGCATCGAGGACCCATTTACTCCAGCTTAGCTGTAACTGAGACAAAAGATGAGTGTAATACTGTAAAAAATTACAGTACTTTCCACATTAATAAAGAACTGAGTAAGCTTTTCATGTAGAAATTTTCCTTTGAGGCATCTTGGTCTCAGAAGGACTAGAGAGATTTGAAAGAAAAACTGCTCCACAGAAAAAAAAAGAAGAAAAAAAAAAGGAAAAAAAAAAGAAAAAAAGAGAAAAGAGATAAAAAGAAAACTGCCTCTTTTGAGGAGCCCCTTCTGGATTACACATACAAATGCATGTAAAAATTTATACTTCTTCCACTGAATTGAGGTAGCTATGGAACTGTAAATCACTCTGTGATATAAGGCACGGTTTGTAAAAAGGATTTTTATTGTCATTAAAACTATTTTCAGATTAAAACAGACATTAGAGTTTTGGCACATTACAGAGCTTGTAATTTGGGCAGGAAATCTCAGCTGCCTTAACCTGTTGGAAGCCCAAGGCATAAGGTGGTTACAGTTGCACAATCATCCAAGGTAACCTCTCCCTCCTTACCTCCCGGGGCAGCTCAAGTTTCAGGTGAAGTTAATTGTTAGTTCCAAGTTATATCCCGTTCTTAATCTCCAACTGATGACTGCAGCCACAACAGCATTATAACAAGTAGCACGACAATTTGAAACACTTACGCATCCATCTACCATTTCTCCATTGGCAAAGGGCAGATATTTTCCTGCACCTTCTTGGAGCATGAGCTACTCTCCTCCTATGCCTGTGCTAATTCAGGCCAAATATTTCCAGCATTTTGTGTAGAGACTCTTAATGGCAGTAGAAGGACTCTGCATGGGCAGGTATAATGCTGTCTCTGAGAGCTCCACCTCCCACCTGTGGGTGGGAGCCTGACCCTGAGAAATGCCAGCCACCACCCTCCATCCCTAGGGGGAAGATGGGGGCTGTAGTGAGGCAAGTGCAAGAAGCTGGATCCTCTGCTGACACTGGCTCTATGTCCTGCTTCATCTTCTGACATTTCATTCTGCAAGAAACAGAGCTGTTTCCCGTGATTTGGATACACTGGGAAAAAGTACAAACCCTTATTTTGAGCAGATATATGGCAGCACTAAAACACTTAAAATCACTTAGAGCTGGAAGTTTAAAAATGACCAGACAACTCTCATTTCTGGGATTCCTGGAGCAGCACTAATTTTGCTTGGGGAATTAGGTTTTTAGGCTTATTTTACAGAAACTGAATGTGCCAAGATATGCACCCAATTTAACATCATTAGACTTGAAAGCTGGGTTCAGTCACTTCACAGCAAAATAAAAGCTATTTTCCAAGCAAAACTGAAAACAGGATCACTTCACAGCAATAACAGAAATCTTCAACAGATCATTTTTCTTCCAGCCCAGCTCACACCACCCCATCAGATCTCAATCTTTAGTCACCCTAATTATCCCCAAGAGTAAGTTTTACAAGAGAGTAAATCTGGAAAAAATAAAATAATAAATGCCCACAGGTTGAAACGTGCTTGGATACATAGAAATCAAATCAGAAACTATCTAAATTTTCCAAGCCCAAATCAGTTACAATGGATGACAAAATACAGGAAAAAATGCTCTAGTTAATAATCATAAATAGTTACTCCTACTGCCAAAGTTTGTTTGTTTGTTAAAAAAGCTGCAGGAACTATCAGCATCCCTCTGAAATGATCAAGTAGTTTAATAACTGAATTCATCCATGCATTCTTCCTGCATAAACCAAGGTATCTATCTACGGACAATCTCACAACAGATCACACAGATACTATGACTACATTCACATGCAAATTGTGCCTACATCACTATTACTAAACTTGGAGCAGTGAATATGGCTCTGTCTAACAGTGAGTACTCAGCTGTTTGCATTATATGTGCTGCATTTAGTCTTCTTCAGATGGGAAACAAAATTGGGTTT
Source organism: Edolisoma coerulescens (assembly GCA_013397115.1). NCBI lineage: Eukaryota > Metazoa > Chordata > Aves > Passeriformes > Campephagidae > Edolisoma > Edolisoma coerulescens. Next base: position 806,426 of record VWZW01001654.1, read on the forward strand.
CAACACTCCTTCTAGGGTGGTACAGAGCTCCACACAGGGAAGTCTAAACAACCTCAAGGAATAGAAAAGGTATCTTCATATAGAAAAAAATCACCGAGACACACTGAATACAACATATGAGCTCCAAGTGACTAATCAAAGTTTAATATTTTATAGCTTTATTCAAAGTTCAATGAAGTCAGCAGAAATGTGTGATGGGTTTTATGTGCCAGCGCTCTGTTATGTATTATTATAAATCAACAGTAACCTGCAGATGTTGATCCTAACTCTTCTGGGATCCTTCCCCACAAATACAGTGGGCAGATCCTACCTGAGCAGCCCTGTACTGTGAGAAGGTCCATTAGCCTTACTAGATTAAGGATTTCTCTAATGGAGCTGGCTGGCCTGTCTGGTCACCACTAAGAAGATAGAGACAGAAACACATCCTGAGCCCACGCTGCTCCAGCACCCCACCTTCACAGCATATGTTCTTGAAAAACGGGAAGCAGTGACTGCCTGGCAGTGACAAAAAAAAAAACTTAAATTAATCATTTAACACTCCCTCCCCCGTCCCCAAACTGTGTTAGACAAGTGTATTTAAAATATTAGGGTTTTTTTCCCCCCACCTCTGCTCAGTACTTCATATTCCTCTCCTTCCCAAGGAGAAATCCCACAACTCTTTCTTTAGATTTATCATGAAGAACAAACAATTTTGGTCTCACATTTATCAACATACTCATTTCCTCTTGCACTGTTCCATAAAAATCCCCTTCCACCCTTGTGTAAGCTCTGCTCATGTTGACAAACAGCTCACAGCCTGGGAAACTTTTTCCACTGAATTTTCTTTTCACACCACTAAAAGCTCAAGACTTAAAAACTCTCAGGTCTTGACACTTTGAGTTTTACTAAGAGTGATTCTGCCACTCCATTTGTCTCTATCCCATACTGGGATGAAGAGACCAGCCCAAGAAAACTGGTTGCAGACATCTTAGAAACTAGCGACTGCAAATCACGCCAGTGCATGGCCCAGCTGGGAGATGAGTGGTTTTGCTCAGCAAGGCAAAGCACAGCGAAGCCAGGTCTGCCTGAGAAATGGGAGGCAAATTTGAAAGCAAACAACGAAACACTCTTTTCAAAGTCACCTCCCCTCTTCCACACCTGCCTACTCCAACAATCTTATAATGAAATTTTAATCAGGTGCATTTGAGACAACAATCCATAGCTTTTTTATCTCCCTCATCCAACAAGTTACAAAAGACACAAAAAAGCCAAGAGAATGGCACCCTGAGCACTGGCTTAGCCCTACAATGGAACGAAGGGGTGAGGAGCTGCCGGAGCTCATGAGCGTCCTACCTCCTTGGCCAGCCTGGCAGAAGGCTCCTCACCCTGGCACAGCCTTAGGTACCTACCCAGGCTCCGCGCCGGGCGGTGCCTCCTCCCTCAGGGACCAGGCACAGCTCCCGGCCCGCGGACCAACCCCCCCCCGTCATGGAACGGGACCGGCCCAAGGGCGAAGCGACGGGGCCGAGGCAGCACCGGGCGGTGTTGGTGGCATCCTCCTGGCTTCTGTCCCCGGCAGACGCGGGCGATGCCGGCGGAGCAGAGCATGGGACTCCTCAGACCTCTGCCACCGGCTGTCCTGTGCTAATCTGCGACCGCCAGCTTAGGGATATAATTAGACTCACAAAGGAGCCTTGTTAGCGCTGCCTGCTAAGAGGCCGGAGCACTTCAGATTAGTCACACCCGCGACTCTGCAGCTGAACGCTGCTGCGGAGCTCGGCGAGGAAAAGCTGAGCAAAGCCCAAAAAATGAAACCAGAGGACTGTCCCTGACGGAGGAGGAAGGAGGGGGAGTTTTCATTTTCGTTTGAAGTGGTGTTTGACATGGCGCATGGAAAATGCACTGACATTATGCTGCTGAAACTGCTTTTGTTTGTTTATCTGTTCTTTTCCAGTCTTCTCAGCAAATACATGGGCAAGTGAATAGACGGGTCTGGGGCACTGCACTGTAAAGAAGCTAACGTCACCTATGAGATGACAAAGCTAAAAGAAAATCTCTTAAGAGCTAATGGACCATCAATGGTAGTGGAGAGTTACAGACGTTTTTCCTACACATAAAAAACAACCAGACAGTCTTCTCAGGGAGCAGCTTCCCCTAAAAGAGAGGCAGCCAGTTATATCCCTAGAAATAAACCACCTCAGTATGCAGGCACTGGAAATCATCACCTACGGAAAAAAGTGGCAGGTACATCCTTCCATCCCCCAGGGAGACTGATGTTACAAATTCTGGGGAGTTCTTTCAAAGGACAAGTTATTTTAAAAGTCTTCTGAAAAAATAAGCTTCATTCCGTAGTCACACAATTAATCCCCTTCTGCTAGCTAGATTTGCACATGGAAGCTTGCCATGGTTGCTGACCATCATCATACCTGACGATATAAAGGATACAGTAACAGGCTGCACAGAGTTTCTTTGGGGAAAATGAAGAAGATTAATTATGCTGTACCCTTAAGGATCAGCTCAGCAGAACAAAGATAAACCTTCTTCTTACACACTGGCCTATGTGCCACGATCATGTTTTCCTTAGGTTCACTGACCCATCACACTAAACAACAACTAGACATTTTTATTGGTTCTCTTCTGTAACAGAGCAGACTGCACCACAGCAACCTTACCAACCGACTGACCCCCATCCTGCATGTGTAAAATGAACAGCTTTTCACAGGTCAAAGCAGGATGCATTTATAGTTGTAAAGCAAAAGCTGGAAGTTCCACGGATTTACAGAAATCCTCAAACTTCAGGAAGGCAGTTGGCTAAAGGGCGAGAAGCGGCCTTATTTTATGCAAGCACACATATTTGGATTTTAATAAGAAATCCAGTTAAGACAGCATATGACAGAATTACAAAATTACAAAGAAGTCCAAGAGCTCAACCGTGTGAACCTGCTGGAAAGTTAGATGGTGTCTGGCTAAAACTTTCTCAGCCAGACTGATATATTCTATTAAAAAACAACTGCACTTCATATAAAGGCGAGAGTATAGATTACTCAGAGATGTTAAAGCTAATGTAATGAGGGTTTTTCGGAAGTAGCCTTCAATAAAGGTAAGCTAAACCTAGCATGATGCCTTGCTTATTAACATTAACACCCATGCACGTGTGTGCATGTGCATACTCAGTCCAGAGAAAGGCAGACTTTGATTTAATTGCTCGCTTTTCTAACAATGTTTCAGAAAGAGTCTAAAAACCATGGAGTTATTTCTGTGCGAATGAAGATGCAAAGTCAACCTGACAAATATTATTCTTGGTGAGTTATTTGGCAAAACAGAGAAGTGAAATTCAAGTGGGAAAAAAAGAACTTTTTTCCTGAATTTCCAGCAGCAAGTCCATCCTCACTCTACATAACAGAAGAATAAATTGCATAGAGTAGATACAATTGAATATGCTGTCTAAAAAACGATGAGAATTACATTGATACAGTGGTAAGAGACAAGGAAAACTAAGTATTTCCTTAATTTTAAAGAAAAGGAAGACCTGAGCCTCAAAAACCAGTTGACTAATAGGATTTTTAATTTGCTTTAAAAAGCCTCTTTTCAGTCTTAATCTGCAATCAGATACTGCTGAGATGTCCAGCTAAACTGCAGCCAAAACAGCAAACAAGCTCATCTTACCTTCACTAAAACAACTCCCATGCTGGGCATGGCAGTACATTTGCTGGAAAACAGCTATAAACAGTCACATAATTGCTATGAAAGCTTTCCCAGAAGACTAGCGGAAATTTTAAAAATATCCCTGAAAGAACTAGGATTATTACACTGGTTATGTGACATATAGGATCCAAAGATGAATGAAGGTGGGTGATCAGACAAATGCCATGTACAGGAGTTCAGCCTACAGAAGAACAGAGGCTTTTCAGTCAAGGGCCAAGACCCCTCTCATTCAAGGCCTTATCTCAAGTGTAAACCTGCCTCTCTAAGAGAGTACAACTAAGTAAACAACCTGGAATCATTACTCCAGTTGCTGTTGGGTTACAGTATAGAAGGAAAAGGAGCCTACATCCAATATCACACACCTGGTATTAATGCAGACATGCTTATAAAGCTATGACACTGGATGCACAATCGAGTCGATGTAGTACCAAACAACTGTTCATTAGTAACTGCTCTTGAAAGAGGAAACTGTATGACCCTACTTCAAAGGAAACCCCTGCATATCACAATATGAGCTTCCAGAGGGCTTTACCTCCTTACTGAAAATTAAAACATCAGCTAAAAACTTTGTATTAAAAAACAAAATAGGTCAAGAGTTAACCCCCACCTTCTCCTTTCCCACCCCCAGAATGAGAAAACACAGATTCAGGGTGAAAAGCTCTCAAGTTTCACCAGGAACACACATATCAGTTTCACTTGAAAAGTTTCCTAAATCCTTTTTTTCATTCATTCTAATAGCCAGAGTTGTGGGAAGTAACTTGCTCATCACCAAGAGCAGTGCCACAGGAAGAGCAGCATCTGCAATCTGTTAACAAAGGTGCCCATCCCCGTCTCTCATCCACCTGACTCTGGCTGCTAATGCAGACTTCATTCCCCTGCAAGCCTCCCCCCCATCTCTCCACAGGCATATGGCTTTTCACCAAAAATACACCAAAAAAAGTGGTTAAAAACCTGAATGCTCAATACACCTGTCCCTTTGAAATCTTCTGGGAAGCACACTTGGGATGCTTTTGCCTAGACTGACCTTCCTGCATTATTAAAATATCTATTACCACATTTAATTTAGGAATGCTTATCCAACAGAGATTGTTGTGTCCTAAGGCAGAAATTTCTAAATAATATACATATTTTTTGAAATCCCTTAAGTCATTTAAATGAAAGTAACAGCCACAAGAGAGCGCTACCAGCAAAGGATTCAGTCACAGAGAGAAATCAGACTTTAAGCTATACAGAGTAATAAAAAATAAAGGTTGTGGTTAGGCAGTCTTATTTGCACATCTAAATGGAGTCCTCAGACATTTAATTGCTATAGCTGTGATCTTCAGAAGTCAGGAGATATTCTGGTTGTCTCCATTTTTGAAGGTGGAATTCCAGATGGAGCAATGAACATTTCTCTTTGTTTCAAAGGGAGATTTGTCAGCAGTTTTCGGATTTTACGCACCTTTAAAATGACCCACTCCAACTGAGACACCTGAAATTAACAGCTTTTCTGATATCACCTTTTTTTTCCTGAATGCTTGTAGCTGACTAAAACTCAATGCAATGAGTTAAAACAACAAAACTGTGGTTTTGCTGTTGTTTATGATCTCTATGCACTGAGTATCTGAATACCTTGTACTCCCCTCTTACTTATCTTTTCAAGAAAAGTGCCAATAAATTATCACAACAAAGTCAGCCTATTTTTGTGGAAGTAGCAAATGGAACTGCAGCACTTTTTCCCATGCAAAACAGAAGGAGTTCCTGTTTTTGCAGTTTCAGCTTCTAGTATCTTATCACAAAAGGAAACAACTTCCAAAAAGTACCCTTAAAAAAGAAGTGACCTAGAAATTAAAAAAAAAAAAATACAAACACATGCTTAATTTATGGACTTCTAGGGGGAGGGAGAGGCTCTAAAAGAGAAAAGTAATAATAAAAGCAATCTATTAATATTCAGCTATTCTTAGAATGGCAAATTGAACAAGTATTTTGACGCACAAGTTACTGACAGAATTCTATTATATGGGTATCTGTACAAATCCCTAAAATTTCAGCAAAGCAGCATATTCTACCTTAAATGCCCATTTTCACATGCCAAAATTCACACACAGGCCTAGACAATTGCCTTTGCCTTGCTGTCAACCATGGCAAGACCTGTAAGGCCTATAGCACTGCTCTTTGCTTTCTCCTCCCACGTATCAGGTAACCAGCTGGTCTGACCTCCCATTTGCCAGTCATCCTGCACCTGAAAAATGGAGCAAACAGCACCACCACACTACAGCCAACAGTGCCTTTTTTAAAAGAAGCCATGCTGGAAGGAGCATTGCCTTGTCACAGCACAGCAGCTCCTTTCCTACCTCATGCTCTAAGACGTTGCATTTTACATAAAAAGAAACTAAAGAGACCTGCAAAATGCTCTGCTTCTGTCTGTGAAAATAAATAAATTATCAACCCTAGTGCCCTTAAAGACTTCAGTCATTAACTTGAAGAAATCAGGATTTCACCATCACAGTTTGCTCTGGTTTTCCTTGTTCCTCAGCCCAACTGTACAGGCTTGAGCAGGATGGAACAGCAATTTCATTTATAAATAAGATATGCACTGTCAACAAAGAGGTATTAATTTGTATGAGGTGTAACATCATAAATCTTCCTGCCTTCTGAATTCACAATAGACTACCATGATAAAGCTCTCATATTCTGGAACTGTTTTTCCTTGCTCTGCCTTGGGGAACTAGACAGACACATCTGGATGTCTGAGATAAAAGTGTTGCTCTTAGGATTTACGGTATATTATATAAGCTACATAAATACTTTTCCCTCATCCTTATTTTTTGCACATTCCGCTACCTTTTGATGGCTAGATAGCATTAAACTCCTGATGTCATCCTCTTACCTCAGTTTTTACCATGATTTATCAGAATTCCTCAGAAGGATAATATAACATTTTTTTAAATGTGCATTTATCATTATGAAACATCTAAAATGCTTCACACATTGAATAAATTGGTTCTGGCAGGGTTTATTTTCAAGTATCTTGGAGATTATCATGCCATGTAAAGTGCTAAAGAAATTAACCTTTAAGGTAAATACAAAAGAAGTGTTATTCACCAGTAACACTGAAGAAAAACACAGCCTCTGACAGGGCTAATGCTAACAGCAGCAGCAGTCAAAATACAGGGGTGTTTTAGGCTGTCTTACCATGGCTAAAGCGAAGGAGCAGGAAGCAGAGCAGCCTTCAGACACATTCCCTCTGCCATCTTTGCCCAGGATGGGCAGAGTGAACGCCAGAGCAGCACACGGCCGCCTGCGCCAGCCCAACACACTGCCTTCAGCAAGAAGGAACTTGCCACATCCTTGGGGCACACAGCCACAGAAACCCTGGTGCTGCTTGTGGCCAGAAACATCAGGTGTGTTTTGCCTCCCAGCCACTCACCACAATAAGCTCACCCTTTGACAGCCATCCCAAATAAGCTGAGCTTCCTCAGAAACCACATTCCAAATACTGGTCTTTCTACACAGGTGTGGTGTTTTCCCCCACCAATTTCAGCTGTAATTTACCTTACCACGTTCAAGGTGACCCAAAAACAGGAGTGGGGAAACGGAATTCCTCCTGTCCCAGGGCATTTCAGGAGACAGCCCAGCCCTACTTCGTCTCGTTCTTGGTTAAAACACTATAGCCACATGACGCAAATTACTGAGCCTCTACAAAGAACTATGGCACAAGCTGGTATGGTTCAGGTTTTATCTGAGAATGCTATTTTGCTCTGACATGACCTATGCCAGGTTGGTTACCATCCCCCACAATGCTTTCTTCCCCATCAGGTGCCACCCCCAGTTCAGCTGCCCACCTGCTGGCAAGGCTGCTCCATGAGCCAGATCAAAGAACTGACTCTGATTTCGATTGCAAACCAGCAGAAATTTCCCCAAACTTTGGCTTTTGTCATTCTGTCCTTCCTCTGCACTCAGCATGAAGCTGGACTAAAAGCACAAGGGCTGTATAACTCAGCAGTGTGGTAGCTGTGACTCTGTGCCAGACTTTGTTTTGCCAGGTGATCCAGTATTATGCAGATACAGTAGCAATGACCATAAAACACCCTGCGTTTCTTGTGCAGGAGATAAGATGCAAATTTCTTCAGTTATTCAGTAACTAAATCTGCAACACACTTGCATTCCTGCCCTTCTTTGAAGTGGTCACATTTTTGGAGTTAAGGGTTGGATTCAGAAATTATTTTAAAACTTCTTTTAAATCTTTTCAAATTGGAAGGTGTTACATGTAGTTACTTGAGCAAGTAGAGCATAAAATCTCTACACTCAATATGGTAGTTACTTGATGCTGAAACGTCTAAGAAGTGCCAAGTTCTCAAACTTGTCAATCATTTAATCTTCAGGATGTGAAATATGTAACCTAAAATAAAATTTCCACAAGGAGAAAACTGCAACACACTGAAATAGGAGTATTAGTCCTCTCTGGAAATTGTACATGGGTATTTCAACGTCTTTGACTAGTGTTTAAAAACCCAACACTCTCAAGTGCTTAAAAGCAATCCCAAACAATTAATTATTTCAAAACATATATAACATACACAGAAGCATGCCTTAAACATGCAAAGATCATCTCTGACATAAAAAGATTATTTATTTTGTCTTTAATGGATGGGTTTATAATTCTGTTTCAGTCAGGAGTCTGCAGATATCTACAGTATTATCAAACACATAAAAAATGGTCTCTGTGTGCATGCAAAAGTATTACGTGAAATGAGTTAAGTCTTTGGCCCCCCAAATTTTAGAAGGCTCACTTGTTTTCCTCTCTCACCCAAGGGGCTACATATTAGAGTTTCCAACACCTACACTGAAATTCACAAGTGAAAAGCAGTTTTCTGAATAACTCCAGAATTACCTTGTAAAAAGCTATGGTTAGATCCTGTAAGCACTTGTATACTTTTTTATCTTCAATCATGTGAGTGCTCTTACTAAACTGGACGAGACTACTCATGCTCAAAATTAACCATTTTGACAAGTGCATGCATGATTGAAAGAAAAAAACCACAACTAAAACCCAGTCATGACTCACAGGTTGTTACCGTTTGATGGATATCCCATTCCACAAAAAAGCCATGTTGCCCAATTTTGGTAATTACTTAAAAAAACTGAATAGCGCTGCCACAAGTAACCTTTTCAATAAGCATATTCAAATTACAGAATATTCCTTTTACCTACACGGAAATGTCTATGGCCTTCGTAGTAGCCCAAATATTGCCCTAACAGAGTTGACTTGGTAAAATATTGTGACATCTGTTGCAATTTTGGCTTTCTGTTATTTAAGCTTTACAAGGCAGATTTTTTAGATTTGAAAAGAAATAAATTATGAAAGTTGCCATAAAATGAAAACATATCGGTCATGACATACGCATCTGAGAGAAGCCTGACAGCTGTGTAAGACAAACATCCAAAATCACAAGACAATTTGTTTTTGAAACCAGGGACAACACACCACCAACTAGAGGAACTAAAGCTTACAATCGCCTCAAGCATCTGTCAGTGTGTCACTAACAGCATGAATCAAATCATGTTACTGCAACTAAGAAACAGGTGAGATGGGCAGAAAACTAAGAAATAAAAGTGCTTTTTAGACATACACCCCACCAACAAGGCAGTTGGCATGGTAAACATCCAAACACCTGGGGGGTTTTGCTAGAGTTACAGCAAAGGGAATGTGGATTCACACCATTAATGTGTTGGGTTAAGTAACTGTGATACAATCAGGGAAAATGGTCCTCATCAGGGCTTTTCTAAGGTATAATTTGCTGAAAATATAAGATCGAAGTGTGTGCTCTTCCTTTTGTCAGGTCCATTCCCCTTCTATCAGTACTGCAGGATCACACGACTGAAGGATGAGGAGCACAGTGGAGGCCCAGGCAGCCTTGGGTTTGCCCATGGAGAAGGTGGAAGGCAAACTGGAGCAGGAGGGGACCCTCCACATGGGCTGGCCTACTCTCTGCGTACCCACTGAGCACGTGTGTACAGAGTGGTTTATCCGGCAGATGCTCCATTAAACATTCCTTCATAGAAAGATCCTGCTAGGCATTCCTTAAAGCACAGGACATCCAACCCAAGGTTCTCCTGAGCTGGGCCTGTAGGTGCTGTGCAGTTCACGTGATGTACCACGTTTGTGCTTATCCGGTTCCTGCCACCCCACTGTGAGCCACGGTAGCTCACTGGCAGCAGCAAAGGAGAGGAAGAGGCGCCCTAACCTGGTCATGCCCTGTCACATATCCTGAAACACACAGCTTGCTTCCCGCTCCATCACCAGACCTGGCTGGGAGCAGTGTATGTGTCCATACCTGGCACACATTTACACCTGGCCATCCTGCTTAGAGCAAAAGAGGGGGCCCACAGCAATGTACTAACCTGCTTCTCAAGGGAATTTGCAAAGGGGGAGTTTAAAAGAGCCCAGCCCTTCCACCAACTGCAGTCACACAGAAACATTCATGCCTTGAACCCGAAAGCTGTGTGCATCTGTTACAAATACCCACTCCCAAAGATCTGCACCGGCACATCCTGTTCCACAGCTGTCAGCTCCAAGAAACAAGGATAGCAAGGGGCTATCACACCTGCCCCTTCTTACAGCAATGGTACATGTATGCAGATACAGCCCTGGAAAGGCCTACTACAGTTTCCTACATATTTCCAAAGTCTGGTTGAAAATACATGAATTTAAAAAAAAAAAAATCTGTTCTTGGTCAGTTAAGGCCAAGGTCAATCTTCAAAAAGGAGGAATAACAGCTACTGGGTAGCAAGAGAGAAACCACCGTTATTTGTTTTGCCATAACGAGCCCTGGTTCCAGAAGCAATGAAATCTAATTGAAAGACAAAACAGATTTCACTTGTAGTCAACAGTGGTTCTCCACAAGTGCATTTGGTTTACTGAGCAATGCTTAACCATTACCATGGACAAAATAGCATACAAAATGTTTAAAAGTAGAAAAATACATGTAATTTTGCAGATCATTTCCTGTACCATTTTGGTATTTATGAAACTAGAAGTATCAAGGCCAAACACAGGTAAGAGACAGAATTCACAGCTCCCATCTGTATCTCATAATTGTACAGGAAAAAAAAAATCCCTTAATTTTCCAAGTCATCTCACAAACTGATATTGCCAAATTTCACAGAGTATTTCTGCAGCCAAAAGGAGCCATGAAGTACACAGCCAGCTGCTCCACAGGTCATAAATAGGTAAGACTAGATCTCCTTGCTAAGTTACACAAAACCCACAACAGAAAGGTCATTGGTAGTGTTCAGCAGGTTTCTGCTCAGAATGTGACAAATTTCAGCGGTCTCCCATCTGAACGTTGTAAATGCCTGTCAAGATTTTTATTCACAGATTCTGCTCAGGTCTCAGGTGTCTGAAACAGTACTGTACAATCTTGGAGCCCTCAAGACATTCATTAAAAATTCCTTCTTCTGTGCTTTAATTAGGAGTTGGCTGTCTTCATGAAGTGCCATGCAAATCAGGATAACCCTAACTTTCCATGTCTAGGTGTTTATAGCACAAGTATCATGGAAGTCACTTCTGTGGTTAGGATTCTGCACAGTAATGCCAGTATTCATACTACGCTTCTGATGACAAGTGTGTTTGCTCCGACTCTCTTTCCCTCTCCTTTAACAATGGACTTCCTCAGCATTGCAAAAAGAGCTTGCACTTTGGCAACATGAAGGCACAACACCAAAATGCTATAGCAAAGAAAAAAAAGCCAACAAGCCCTCATGTGTACACAATGTGGCCAAACTGCAGAACTTTAAAGCTTGTTCTCAGGCACTGCAGTACCTGCAGAGCTGGCCAATAAACAAAGTCCAGCTTCTCATCACTGGCAGACCCTGTGGAAAAGAGGCTGCTCCCTCCCTCGCCCGCCCATTTTGACTGCCGCTAACAGATGACTCAAGCAGCCAAGAGGACAACCCATATAACTTCTTAGGGTGTCTCCCAGAGGTTAAAATCTCACCCTGCCTTTAATAAATCACACATGAAAGCCTCACCTGTGTCCCAATTTTTAACAGTTTAATGTGTCTCATGAATGCATACTGAAAAATTACTCTTACTATGGATTTGTGATATATGCTTATGTCTAGCATATGCAAAGGAATGAAGATGGTATGTAATAAGTAGAAAGGAATTTAGGTTAGAAGTATATGCAAAACAATTAAATTACACACAATATGGCAATCGCCTCAACATCAACATTCAGTATCGACACTCAGGCCAATTTCATTTGTATACAGATACACTGTTTCCAAACCAAAGAAATTCACATGTAGTTCCTGTAAGAAATGTCCTAAGCACAGTTTGTTTTCCATTTTCCTAGGAAAGGAATCTGCACAAGAAATTACTCTGAAGCACTACACTGAAGAACTAGCTTGCAATTAAGATGTATTGTTTCAACAAATCCACTTGAGAAAATAACATGAAGCCTCCTGAGTCCTGTTTTAATCCAGGACCAGAAGTACACAGTGCTTGTTCAACCATCAATATATGTAAACTGCTTAAACATCATGTTTGTTGTTGAGCCAGTTGCACAGTCCTGATTTGGTTTAGACCACAACTGTGCAATGTTTCCAGGAAATACAGCGAAGTGTGTATGCTGATAGCCAACACATTTATGCTGAGTATTGGTACTGTAGACACTTTTATTTAGAAACCAGTGTTATTTTTCCAGAGTCAAGCATCATATTCTTTAAAAACAGAAGGTAAATATAATTTTGTGGAAGCCAGCTACCACTGCAGAACAACATAAGCTCCTTAAGAAACCTCTGTCACAGACACAAAATAATTGTTGTGAATGAAACACATTACTCTCACTAAAACACTTTCCATTGGTTTTCGCTGTAGGTACATTAGACTTCTAAACAGACAATAGCATGTCCTACTGCTTCCTACATACAGTTAGATCAATATAGGATCAGACTGTGGCTCTACTTTGAGAAGAAATTTCCCATGGACGCACTTCTCAGCAGTGAAAAAATCTGACTTTTCTTGATTAATTATACTGACATTAATTGCAAGTAAGTTCTCTACTTTCCAGAATTTTGTTAAGAAGTAATTTTTGCATAACATAATAGATTTTTAAAAGTTTGATTTTCACTTCTGGATCAGTCTACAAATAGATACTACAAACAACCCCAGGGAAAAATGTTTTCCACACAAAATCTAGATCCTGGCTATGCACACTAATGCTCACAGATAGCAAGAACAACATGATTAAAACAAAGATTCTCTCAAGCTTAAGAGTTGAGTTGAACTTCAAACTGTCTGTCTATTTTGTGGTTCAGATTATCACACTGATGCCCACAGGGAATAAAATGTTAAACCAATGCTACAGACGGACAGTGCTAGACAACGGACGCAGGGCAAGCAGACAAAGAGATGCTACGATGACTTGCAGATCAATACTTCATCTTATACGTAATTCAATGAAAGGGAATTGTGAGACTATCCCCAGTCTCCCCAGGGAACAGTAGGTGTGGGTCTGAAGATTGAAATAGTCTAAAAATGCTAAAACAGCCATTTCAAGGTTGCTGTAATTATTGATTAAAGTGCAGACTACCTCTGAAAAGTGGTGCTCCTACCCAGCTGAAACCCTACTTACTCAAGTAATTTTGCAGTCAGAGCAGTTCCCTGATCCAATTCAATCCAGACCTGCAGGATCGCTCACACAAAGACTAAAAAACTGGTTTGCTTAAAGACACGGCTGTTTAAAGCAATCATAAAAATTCAGCTTAAAATTTAGGGCAAACAAAACAAAACTAACACTGTTGTGCAAACCATAACTTCTGAAAAAAAGCATGCAACAAGGCTTTTACAAAAACCTGCATCATTTGAACTTCCAACAGGAAAAGAAAAGCTATTTCAGCACAGAGACAGAAGTGGATGAGAACAAGCTGGCCAAGAATAAAATGAGACTGGAAGTTAAAAGGTTTCTGACCATCAAAGGACTGATGTCCTAAGGCAACTTTCCAAGAGAAAGAGCTAAGTTGAAAAACCACAGACAAAAGCCCCAGCTAATTTCATTCAGTAAGTTTTATGAAATTTTATGTAATATTATGCAGGCTTGTCAATGACCCAAAGGGCCAGTGCCTCTTTTGGGAGCTATGGAAGTTCTTAATCAATTTCAGACAAAAATGTTTTCTCTAACAACAGCCACTGTTTCAGCCTCTTGGCTAGAACAGCTAGCTTGTTTTTGCCCATTGCATATATGCTAGGGAAGGAAAAAGGGGAGGGATGATAAAGGACTGATGAAAATCCATCAGTTTTGCACCAGAGTGCTGAAGGGCACACATAGCAATAGGGCTTTGCTGCCTGCAGAGAATGGCCACAAATCCCCAGCAGCAAATCAGCACTTGATTAGCTGTAGGAAAGTTCTCCAAAATCACACACATGAAGTGAATCATAGAATCATCAAGGCTGGAAGAGACCTGTAAAAGATCCAGTCTAACTGTCCACCCAGCACTACCACGGGAACCCCTAAACCACTACACCCAGCACCAGCTCCAAGCACCTCGAACACCTACAGGGATGGTGACTCCACCACCTCCTTGGGCAACCTATTCCAATGCCTGACCACCCTAACAGTGAAAATTTTTTTTCTAGTACCTAATCTGAATCTCCCATCTTAAGGCCATTTCCTCTTGTCCTCTCACTGATGTCACAGTAGAAGAGAATGGCCCCCATCTCACTGCAATCTCCTTTCAGATTGTAGAGAGCAATGAGGTATGGGTGAGTAACAAAAATGACACAGCTGTGTCTCTCATGAGAGTATTTCTGCACCAAACCTTCTGCCATTTCCAAAGATAGATCAGAATTCATAGATTCTGAGCAAATTACTGTCATAAAATTGAAAAGCACCAAGAAAGAGGGAATCTTTCTACTTGGTCTGAAGCTTTTCCTGGTAATTAAGACTTGCTGTCTTGGCAGATTCTTCAGTGTCTATAAAACTTCTCAACCCTGAAGTTCTCCCTTTCTCTGACAGGAACAGCTGATGTAACCTCTGCTAACAGAAGTGCTTTTATGAAATAGCCAGCACAAGTTGGAACTGCTGAACATCAACATGATTTATGGTAGTTGTGAATGTATTTTTTTTTGCATTTATTAGCTTCAATGCTACAAAAATTTAGTGAGAGCTTCCAGAAGTAGCTGTTGTTAAGGATATAAACTATCAGCTGTGAAAGAGCTCCAGGTTCCTGTAATTCCTGCTATCAAAAATACCTTTAAAAGGTGAGAAGCATGGTTTTGTACCTCTCTTACCTATCAGTGCTATTTCACAAAAGACTGTCCTCATTTAAGACAGCCTCGAACAGTCATTATATTTATGGACTGGATCATCATACCCATCAAGCTCAAATTCTTGGCATTTTCTGTGTTGCATCAAAATTCTTTTTTGATTCTAACAAATTCTCACATGAAAGACCGGCTGGTATAATTTGATAAGAGTAATTAATTAGAAAGTTCTGATACACCAGAGTAGGAAATTACCAAGAAAGATCATGTTGTTCAGATTTCTTAGTTGGAATTTTTTTCAGAAATTACGAGATTTAACCTACTTTAACAGCGGTTCGCTTCTGTCAAAAATATTTTATGAAAATTATTTTTAACTCAAGTTAGTAAAAATAGCGTGAACTTAAAAGTCGCAAGTCAAATTGACAAAAGTTTTCATACCAAAAATGTGTTCTGTTTTGTTAAACTGCTTCACTTTTCCCCTCCACTAACTGAAAGTACTCTTCATGCAAACCACTTACGAAATGCTTGAGACCTCAAATACTTTCAGAGTGGGAAAATGCTTTTCCAAAAGCCTCCCATGTAACCCCCTCCTCACAGCACAACTGGCCTGCACAGCATATGCACTAGAGAGCATTGGCCGTGTGAACACCAAAGGCAGGGAAGCAGGGCTGACGGCCTGCTTTGGGCACTGCACTTCAGGAGGACAGCAACAGTGTCCTGACTCATCACATCACAACAGCAGTCACAGAATATATTGCCTTGGGTTTGGCTCCAATCAATAGGCTGCCTCTCTCCATCTTCTTCCATAAAGGGGCTGTGTTTAAGGAGGAGGTTAACACCACATAATATGCACATTAATAACACTGAATGAAAGTCATTAACTTGCCAAATCTTGGCAAATTTAGTTGCCCAGTAGCTTATAGGCTGAAACACATTTGGTTTTCCAGCTAACAACACAAGCTTACCTTTTTACTACAAGCTTCAGTGTCTTGTGTGAACCTTTCACCAAACAGATTGCTTCTTGTCGGAAGCCAGACAAGCCCACATCATTGATGCCAACAATTTCATCCCCAGCCAGTAACTTGTCCACAGCTGCAGCTTTGCTCCCATCTTCTATCTGGAGAAAAAAAACCAAATGTGTAACAAATGGTAGAATTATATAGGTTGCATAGCGACACCTTTAAAATAAGCTAATGAGCTTTCAATACTGGCTTCAACAAAAATTAATACAATAACTAAGTGCTTAACATAATTAAGAAGGCACATTAAAAATCACTATAAAGAAACAGTAATTATACAGAGACAATTAGAATAGGAAAGAAATAAAAGAGAGGAAACCTCCTGAGAAAGCTAGAAAGCTTGAGGGAAATTTGGGAATATAAGGAAGGACTTCTTTGCTGTGCATGCACTGGAACAGGTTGCCCAGAGAGGTTGTGGAGTCTCCCTTCACTGGAGATATTCAAGAACTGTCTGGATGCAAATCTGTGCTCTGGGATGACCCTGCTTGAGCAGGGAGGTTGGACCAGATGATCCACTGTGGTCCCTTCCAACTTGTCCCATTCTGTGATTCTGTGAAAAGCATCTGTCATCTTGACCTCTGTTCAATACTGAACATGTAATCATACTTGCAAATAGAGTTTTGGGCAGGCATCTTAAGATATGGTTCTCTAGAGAAGGTAGCCAATAATATTAACCATTTTGTCAATAACATTAACACACAGCCAACTCGAAAAATCTGGCATGGCAATGAAATCCCAAAATATTGCTAAACAACCTGGTCTAGAAAACAAAGGTATTTTCATCAGGACCATAACATTTAGGAAAATACTGGAGAATTTACCATCCATTTAGCTAATTAACAGCTCTGTCTTAAAAACACAGTGATACTAAGAGACATGCACTGGAAGATTATTTTGCTGCCACAGGCATCTCTTGAATGCATTAAATTTTTATACAATTGTTCATAACATGTGACAAAAACACAAGATAAATTAAAGAGTCAGGCTTTTGCAATTCCCACCCTAACTAAGTCAAAAAACCCCATGTTATAAGTTACCCATTTTCAAAATTTAAAACAAATCTCAAAAGCTTGATCAGACAGATTAACAAGTACCAACAGTTTGAACTGATTTCAAACCATGATTACAAGGATGTTATGAGGTTATGCAATGAGAAAATTAGAAGGCCCAAAGCCCAGCTAGAACTTAATCTGGCTACTGCTGTAAAAGACAATAAAAATATTTTCATAAATACATTAGCAAGCAAAGGAGGGCTAAGGAAAATCTTTATCCTTCACCGGATGTGTGGGGACTGTTCCTTTAAAAGATGGGGCACATGGTTTAGTGGTGGACTGGGCAGTGCTAGGTTAACAACTGTATTCTATGATCCTAAAGCTATTTTCCAAACTAAACAAGTCCATGATTCTAAGTATAGCTGTAGGTATTGAACACTCTGCAATTCAATCTCTTGGCTTTCTAATTTCTTCCTATCTCCTTTGCTCTCAACACAGCCTCTGGCTTCTGAGTTGCTTGGCTGCACGATCTGTGTATTTAATTTTATTCCTCCCCCACTTGCTCATAATCCATATCCCACATCTTCCTGTACATTCGACACTTTGTCTTCAAAGCAAAGACTTTCATTTATGTCTTCATTATATTTTACACTGACTACAGTATCTGAGTCCCACATTATAAAATGCCAGCAAATTTACAAAGAGTAATTCCTTGTAATCACCCCAACTGCAGAAAGCTTCATAAAGAACTGCCATCTTCTGAGGCACCAAAGTTAATCAGCAATGAGATAAATCCAGAAGAAAGTAACTTCATGAATTTTGAAGCTCACAGTACAGGTTTTAGAAAGAGTCCAGCAACAAAAATATAAATTAAATAACCTAATAAAAAAAGCAATATCTCTTGATGAAAGTACTTTAGGATGATCTCATAGAGCACTCAATCTCATTGCAGGCACATAAAAGCTCTCTTTATGTAAGTTCATGATAAATGTTCTTAAAAATCTTCAGGCCTGTAAACCTAAGCCAAAAAGAATACTATGAAAAATGCTTAGTCTCATATACCATTCTAAACCACTCATTATTAATAGTAATCAAGAAACTTTATTTCCAGAACTTCTTATCTTAAAAAAACCCCAGATAATTAAAGACAGAGCAAGTTTCTATATCCCCATACATCTAGATTTCAAGTTATGACCTGTCCTCTGACCTGCTCACATATCCTCTGAGCATCAAGACTTTACCACAATACCAAAATATCACTGCAAACCTTCATTTAGGTTGGAAACAAGGGAGTAGCAGTGGAAATTGCTTATAAGTGAGTAAAGATTTCAGTTCAGAGATGTCAAGTATAGAGCATCTGCTGTATAAGGGACACTGAAATCAGGCTGAGCAGAACAAGAGAACAGGCAGCCTGGGGCTCATATCTGAAGCCAAACAGGTTAGAAAAGTGGCACAAAAAACATTAAGGAAAGTCAGAGTTAAATCGCTAGAATTGTAGGGGGAAGGTCAAGGAGGGGCGGGGGGGGCAGATGGGACAGGACACACATGGCAGGGGGCAGAGAGGGAAAGTATCTTGGAGCACACACTTTAAATTCCAAATGTAGATGTCAACCATTTGCAGCCCTTATGCCCCAAGAAAGGCACCCAAACATAATGACAAGGCTGAGACACCCCTGGGCCCCAAAACACCTCAACAGGATCTTTTTTTGTCTGTATTAAAAAAAAAAAGCCGGGGGGGGGGGGGGGGGGNTCCTAGGGTTTGAAGGAATGTTCATTGTTCTCAGTAAGCGTGTTTGTTTTTTCTTCAGGCTGGCAATGCACTGACAGCAGGGAGTATTCAGTTACCCCCTCTGAGTTTTAATTTCAGCAGGGAAACTGCACATTCCACACAAAGCAAGCCTTCCAAAGAGACTCTGTCTGTCCAAAACAACATTAATCAAAAAACCTCAAAAAGTATTAAAAAATATCAAAACCTAAACACAAAGCTGAAGCCATCCTCTTGAAAACTTCAAGTGACTTAGAGATCTTGTCTGCAGACCACCTGCGGGTAGGGAGAATAAAAACTACACATCCATTCACAGCAGAAGTCTTTTCAAGCTGAATAAATTTAAACATAAACCTTTCATACTCAGATCCCCAAATGGCTGTATAGATATGATTCCACTTGACAATACACTTTTAAGTGGAAATGGGAAAGTTAGACAGGAAAAATACAATTTCTTCTGTTACACTAGAAGTCCTTCCTTTAGTCATAACAACTAAAAACATTAGGCTTTGCACACATATGAAGAAACGCAGCCGGAAATATCCATGAGGGAAAGGCCTCTTCAAATATACTGCAATATTAACCTGCCTTCTTTGTGCAAAACTGCACAATGCCATTCCAGCTGCTACTTCAGTTTTTCTCTTCTTCTGTTTACTAGTTTTTATGTCTTTATTAATTCACTCATTGAGTAACTTTCCACCTCATCAGGCCTTAAGTAGAAGTGTAAATACCAACCAAAATACATAAACATTTTAGAACTAGCAAATACACTCAAAAATGTCATTATTTGTCACACCTCAACCATGAATGTATTTCACTCACCATCTTCAGAGTCAGCTGTGCTATGCTGTGTTCAGGATTTAAGCCCAGCTTTTAAGACTGAAGCCTGTGTTACTTAGCTACCTAGCATTGATTTCTTTTAGGATTTCAGGTGTCCCGAAAAATTAGGTCAACAGCTGAAAATGCAGAGGGAGGTTTTAAGATGAAGTCTTCCAAGAACAGTCAGGAAGAAGAGATCTGTCTCAGTCACTGTCAGCTAGCAGATATGACTGGATGTAACCCAGTGGGAACTGAACTCCTGTAAGCACACATATTTTAACATTTTTATAGCAATAGCAGGAAACAAAAGACATAGAAGAAAAACAATCAACACCTTATTTTCTTATAAATAACAGACATAAGCCTTCAACAAACATATATAGTTACACAGCTTATCTTGAATGAGCAAGGGTTCTAGAAATGCCCTCAAACCATGCTTTTGTTATGTACTAAAAAATCATACCCTCTTACTATGCTAAATTAACAAGTGTAAACATGTTGACTTCCTATCCTTAGCAGTGATGTTGGTATGCTACCAAAAAAAGTGTTTTCAAAAGGACATGAAAAGGATGTTTGTTGACCAAAAGCATCTGCTTAGACAGTCTCCCTCTCTCACCCTGCCCTCCCTGATGACCTCCCTACAGCCAAGAGCAAAAGCAAACTTTGGGATCTGTGCATCAGGGAGGATTGTGAGTGCAGACTTTGCCATCATAACAGTATCTACATTAATTGTCACGTCATCCTAAATTTACTTTTGCTTGAATCACATCCACAAAACAGGAAGACACACTGATTAAAAATGTAGATAAGAGGACTTAAAAAAAAAAAATTGAAAAAAAACCCCCACACATAAATCTAGTATGTGAAATTCTTCCTGTAAAAAGAAGATACAGCCTTGAAACATGGGAAGAGCTGAGCCATGGAGAAAATGTCTAACAGCTAGATACACAAATGCATTCAAAGGATGCTTACAAGTCTGTATTCCCCAGAAACAGAAAGGGGGAAATAATGACCTATCTTTCCAGCTTTGAATTGCGGCAGTGTAGATGGGGAGCACCAATTCTAGCATGTGACCCCTTCACTTCTGTGTTTATCAGGTCTGATGCTTTACTTAAAATACCCACATTCCTCTACAGGCACCTGTATAAACAAGCAGGAGACAGGTGGGGGAAACGCTCTGTCATATGAGAGATCTAGTTTTGTTTACAAAGCCAACAGTTTCTTGTCCTTGCTCTCTTTGGACAGAGTGGGAGACGGGATGGAAACCCAAACCCACAGACAAATACAGGAAAAAACAGCAGCACTTATCAGCATTCTGCTATCAGCTGTGATAAACCATTTTATCATAATTTATTTCTTGTACAGACAAGAAATGTTTCCATGGTTGTTTGTATTATGAGTATCTAATACAGTTTTTCCACAAACCTAACAATCTTTGTAGAAGACTGGATTGTAGAAATGTGGAAAGTGTCAATTATTTTGATTTGTGAAGAGTTAAACAAAGGAGAAAAACCTCTACAGTTGAAGCCTGGCATTTGTGCAACTTTGAGGAATGAACAGAAAAGTAACAGAACTGATCTAACTCCAGCTACACATTCTGCAAATGCATTCTTGAGCGGCAAGGGCGGCATTCACCAGCAACACTCGTGGCTCAGACTGAGGCAGGATAAAAGAGGGGTGCAAAGTCCAACAGGACCTAACTGGTCCAAAGACAATGGGTGTGTATATGTAAGGCATCACACACAGGCATGCATGCACTAGAAGCTGGGCAAGGCTAATGCATTTGACTTTACATTCCTACACATCTTTTCTGTCCAACTCTTCCTGGACTTTGAAAGAGACTGTTGGAGGGACACTTGTCAGGGAAGAAACTCCAGTCCCATTTTACAGATGGGCTCAGAAGCCTATATGGAAAAAAGGCCCAAAACAACGCTGCAACAAAGCAAGGAATTCCACACAAACCTTCACGTTCATGGAGGGTACCTGTAACGGTGAACCACCTCTTCCCACAGACTGCAGCTTAAATAATCATCATTAACTACCCAACATGAACTTTAAACACCACCATATAAAGCAAACTTGATGGGCTACCAACATGCAAACTCTGGGCCTATGCAATACTATCCAATATTATTAACTTGACAATTGCTGCACTTTGATCAGGCAGGTGGGTGTCTGCTGCATTTGGTGAAACTCTAACTTAGCACAGAAGCCAGAACTTCCCTTTTGCCTGGTATAATAAATTCACACCCCACAGCCATTGCCCATACTTGCTTTTCCTGAGATTATCTTTAAACATTACAGCAAACAACATTAAATTTTAGGAATGTTTAGTCCAGGGCAATGTATTTCCCTAACAGCAGTTTCTTTCTTCCCTAGACCTGAGGGAAGCAGTTCATGGCCATTGTCACAAAACCACTGAACAGGCAGAGAAATCCCCCTCTACCAGCTGCTCTTTCAAAGTGTTCCCCATTGTGCTGCACAGATCTTGAGCTGGCAGGAGCCCTGCCTTCTGTCAACAAGTGATTCTTAAAAAACCAAAATGGAAACATTTTTTTAAAGGGTAGAGTTCAGTAATAGGACACGGTCTATCACAGCCCTTTCTAATTGCTTGTTAATTAGTGTATCGAAATGTTTGCATATTTGTCCAGCAATCTTTTCCTTTCTTTGTTGTTTGTTGCTTAAAAAAAAGCATCATATTTTGAAAAGCTAACTGTTGGTGCAGATCTTTAAGCATTTATTCCGTTTTTATAATGGTGTCCATGCCACTGTTTTGACTAAGGGCTTCCGTCACTTCCACTAGAACATGCCATTTTTGTGGGGGATTTATTATAGCTGTAAAAACTGACTCCAGGCTGAAACCTAACTTCAGAGTTCCTCAAGACAGAAATGTTTAAGAAGTATGGTAAAACATCAACCACTTCCCTCTTTAACAATTCATACATAAACTGATTAATATTTTAGTTCAACCTACATTCAAAATAATACCTACCATAAGCCTGTGAGTAAATCTTTCCAATTATAAATCATCCGTTACTATTTCTAAAGAGGTTACAGTTATTATATCCGCTTCTTTAAATCACGGGGTTGTTATGGACTGAAGACCAATTAAAGTACTCGAAGTTAAAAATTTAATGAAGCTTTTCCCCAAGAAACTAATGATAACAATTTCCAGATGAAAAGTATCAGGAAGAGAAACTTCACATAGATTTGTACGTTTTAAAAAACTGAACAACAGATGTTTATTTTTAAAGGTTTTTTTCAAAGTGATTTCATTGTTTCAGCAACAGAAGTTGGAAACTTTTCATCACTGTTGAATACTTCTACTAGAAGTAAATAATAAGAAGAAAACCCCCAACAAAAACCCAGATCTCACAAACACTCAAAACCCCCTGATGTTTGGAAAGCATACAGCCAATGTATCAAAACAAAAGAAAACCAACCAACAACAACAACAANGCTGAGTGTCAAGAACTTAGCTGTTTTTTTGACATTAGAACCTAAGCTTTACTAGTCACATTTTACAGCTTCTAAGTAATATTTGCACATAACCCAGAGCAGCATACCTGCATGTATTTCATCTCTACAAAGCAACTAAACACAGACAAACTGTAGTCTTTGGAAATCTTTCTATGCAAGAGCCCCTCTAGGGCAGCACAAGACCATCAGGGAAGCTTCCTAGCTCTTCCAGTCCCCACAACCCTAAACTGGCACCCAGGCCAGAGCAAAGCCAAAACAGACCCAGCTTACCTGGAGTAAGAATAAGGCCAAGACAAGAGTGGAAAAGACTGAAGTGAGTGAAGATTCTGGAAGCAGGGGTGATGGCAGAAGCCTGCTGGTACTGTTGATCCTGAAACTAAACAACTCCAGTCCCATCCCTCCCTCACACCAAAATAACACTTGCAAAGCATAGTTTAAGTTTTGATTTTTTTTCCTAGTGCATCACCAACATCTAAACACCTTCCTACTACTGTTTGGTACAGTATTCATCCAGACCATCTGTACACAGCTTGTTCAAAAATTACTGAGAAATAACTCCTGTTTACTTTTAGCCATGCATTCGGTTTTGGATTTTACAGAAGCTAATGGCACATCCAGCCCAGAGGAACCCATCTGTAGTCTCAGATACCTTATACTGTTTTGAAACATATTTTGCTATCTTTTTGCTTTTTCTTCCAAATGACAAAATAATCTGTTCAAGAATGGAGTGAATAATTGTGCTATGAAAAGAAATAGCCAGCTGGCCAAAAGAGAACTACTTTCTCTATATGCAGTTTACTTATTCTAACAAACCTCCTACCAGAGAAGTTTGAAAGGGTTGGATTATCCATATTTACGTGTCCAAGTTAACTTATGGATGATTATATATATATATATATATAGGCTGTTTACATATGCAATCTGTGCAGTTAACATTAAGCATTTTTATAGGTCTACATTTTTGTACTTTCAGCTATTACGAACAATGATAAGAATGGTTTATAAAGAGGTTATGCCTAGAAACAACTTGTATTTTATCTATTCAAACTGATAACAGGAACAGACTTCCAAGAGGAAAAATATGACCTGACAAAGTAATCTTTACGATCATAAGGTTCAAGGCTTTTTACTTTGCAACTATCATTCGCTTTCAACAACATTTATCTTGCTGCCTTCCTGTCCATCCCAGGAAAATAATGTCATCGTTTGCCAACGCGCCCTTGACAAAAACAGACTGAATGCAAGCCAACAGCCTGCAAAACCACTGCATAATTAGGGAAAGGGTAGGAGTTACTGATGAATCAAATTTAAAAATACCCTGAATGTGTCCGTACGATCGTGTAGATAGGACTGTGCATTAATTAAAAAAGGAAAAGACCAGTTTCATCAACTTGCAGCTTGTTTGTAAAGAACTTTGCCACACCTGAAAGATAGACGTTAACAGACCTAGTAGATGGCAGCAGTATACTTACCAAAAATAAATTTAACCTATTTCATTCAGTCTATCAGTCTAAATGTGACCTTTTACAAAGTTACATCTATGCCTATGTCTACAGATTGCTGTGGTTTCAAAAAATAAAGAAAAAGCTACACTTTTAGACATGGGTAGCACTGATTAAGACCCAGCACCAGAAAAAAAGTGCTTCACTGCTTGTTAGTTTCAAAAAGCACTGTGATGGGTCTGCCAAAAGCCACAGGAATTTTACAGAGTGTTAGGTTTCCATTTTAAATACTTTCTCTTGAACAGCCCATTTTTAACAGAATACTTATCTTGACTAACTCATACCATTATTTGGTTTTAATCACAGCTGCTGTTTGGGATCTTTCATTTTTGTCATAGCACAAATGCTCGCTTTTCAGACAGTGAGAAAGTATAACATTTCCCAATAATTCTTGTAAGACTATTCTTATCAACTCCTGAAAACATCATTTTATCCCAAAAGTAAAAGTTATTTTTAATAGTTACTGCAGAAGTATTTAAGAACCCACTACTATGTAGTGGGGTGAACAGAACATAACATTACACATCTAAACAAAAGTCTAGCAATGAGAATGACCTGCTTTCATAATAACTGATAGCAATTTCTTCAGCAAGATTTCTCTGCTTTGCAATATTATTCAACTTTAAAGAAAAAAGAGGCTCAGTAAGGTGCTGAATTTTAAAACATGTCTTATTTGTTGATTTCCTCACCCATTCCTCTGCAAAGAAAACAAACAAAAGACTTCAAAAGAAGGGTCAGGCTCCTCCTAAAATTTGAGTGCTTTAAACTTAAACAACAAAATTTGTTCTTTACATTAACTTTTGATCTCTGCTCAGAATTGATATGCACATTCACGGAGCATCCAAATTACAGACTGAAGCCATACTTTGCCACCATCTTCCTCAACAATTCAAATATTTAAAGCCAAGTTCAAACAAGAAGATACATTTATTTCTTCCTCCCCCACCGCAGTGCTAAAATAGTCAACAAAATCTAAAGTTGTCTTAATTCACCTTTATATAACTTATACAACCCTGTTTACTAAGTATGTAGTACTTCAAACTGAATAGATGCAGGTATCTGCTCCCACTGTACAGAAGCCATGTTTCTGCTGTGCACTCTGCACGCCATTTCAATTCTTCATTCTTAGAGCAATAAAAACTCGGAAGCAAGTGGGATGACCCTCAAGAAAACAAAAAGGGATACTATTAAAGAAACAAAACAGGTCTGGGTAACCTTGCCCTTAGTTTCTCTTCTGTTCTTGTTTATTACTGTCTCAGTAAAGAAAGAGAGCTTCCGTCACTCCACTTTGACCCAGAACTCAAATGTGAAAAGATGATGAAGCATACACTAAATACAGCATTGAATATATTCTTCTAGGGCAGAAACGGCAACGCAATTGCTCCTAAAATTACCAAACACAGTTCACAAAGCAGGTTGCAAAGGACTGTATGGCAGTTTCTACCTGATGAGGTCCCCTTTTGTCAGCTTGCCTATCTGAGCTGCCTGGTACAGTCAGACAGGGGGCTGCTTTTCTGGAGACAGAAAAGACTGCTAATACAATTAAGGTGAATCTCTCATGATGCTCCAGTAATAAAAAGAGCATGTCAATAAAAAACCATGTGTTTTATGCAGTTTATTGTCAAGATGGGATAGTACTCATCTGCCTTCCTAGGGCACGTACTTGGCAGAGCAGGGTGTGAAACATTCATGCAGTTAGAGTTAAGCACCAGCATCTGAAGTCTGTTCTGAGTTGAGAACCTGAAAAAAGCAAAATTCAGTTCTGCGGAGAGGAACTAATCTGTAGCAATTTACACCCCAGGCATCAATCACATTATCACAGCCATGCTGTTTTTCCTTAGCCATCAGTACTCTGTTACCATATATTTCAGATTTAACAAAAAACCAAAACCAACCAAACAAAATCAACAACAACAAAAGCTAACAACTGCCCCCTCCCCCCAGCAAACCCAACGTTTTCTTTAAGAAAAATTTTCCTTTTTCTAAACAAGCCTAGATGTTCGTAATTTCAAATACTTCATTTTGTGTAGATTATTCTAGATACCATTCCTTAAAACCTCATTACTTTATATCATCACAAAACATTAGAAGAAATTCCTTCCTCATGAAAAACTTACCATAGGAATTAGATATGCAACTGTTTTTGGCATCTCTCTAAGTATCTTGCTACCTTTTCTCTATGTCAGAGGCCTAATTCTTCCTTGGATTAACGATAGATAATTAACCAATAAGATAATTATACTAGATCAATGACAAAGGTTATTTTTTCTTAAGAAATTATAGGATTGTGCTGTGAATTATCAATCAGGGCCCTAAAATCACCATGGATTGTAAATTTACACAAATAGAAGCTTCAAAAAACTGCATGGATTTAACAGTGCATTGTGTTGTAGTACTGGAGAATTCTTATATTCGGAAGTTAGAGTATGCTTACTACTCTAAATGGACATTTTCCAAATTGGCTTTCATTTGCAGCTCTTTTTCAAAAGCTTTATTGTGTTACACATGTTACTGACCTAATTAGCTCCAGGAGCAGGCACATTACTCCAACGACTCAAAAAAATAAAGACTATCAAAACATTACACACACAATTAGCTGCTTTTCCCGATTAAAAACGTGTATTTAATTATGACAAAACTACTCAGTTTGACAAACATCTGTATTTCTGTTTGGCAAAAGTATCTGTCATCTGCGCAGATGCACTTAGTAAAAGACACATCCTGCTCATGCAGCACAATTCACAACTTCACTGTGCAGCACTCACTCAAGTATGAGTGGAATTTTGGGAAAAAATGTTTCTACAATAATTCTTGCAACACAGGAGAAAATTTATAATTACACTTCTATTTTCTGACATCGGTGGTGGGACCACTGTATGTGCACAGAAGCATCATATACAGAGCTTACTGGCTCCCACTGCTGCCTATGCCACCGAACATGACCGCTTCTCGGGAGTGTGTATTCCAGCAGCATGCAACCACACTCATGAAAAATTCATGCCTGAGCACGCCAGTTTAGGATGTCAGTGTTGGCAGGAGGTTGACTGTTCAAATACCACACTGCACAGGAGATTTTTTAACTTGCTCATCTTGATAACTGACAGACCATTTAAAGACTGCCTGTATTGACATTCTGAAAGAAGTCACTAACAGGGCTAAGGAATCTGAGTATTTTTTGGCACCCACAAGATCTCATCTGTGTTATTTATGAATGCCATGCAACAGCTGCTTTCCTTTCAGAGAAGACACATCTTAAAAGCCTAACACCAAAGCATGCAAGAGCTGGGAGCAAAGAAGTATTTTAACCTTCTGTTTGATAGTCCTAATGATTTTCCACCGGCACATTCTTATGACCATCTTCAGAGAAAAGCAACATGGTCTTTTGTAGAGCCTGCCCACTGTCAGCAGTACTTCCATTCAAAACCTGCCTTTTCTTCTCAAGCTCGTCACCACAACCTGCCTTTCCCCAAAAGCATATTCTGAGCAGAGACCTGATTCTTCAAAGGGCAGGAGTGCAAAGAATCCCCTCGACAAAATCCCTGAATTTTGTTTTATGCTTAAGAGCTATGCATGTAGGCTGAGACTGAATTACAAAGTAGGAATATCACAGGATTTAGCTACATCTTAAGTTCAAGAAAAACATCAATCACTAAAATCAGCAGAGAAACAATCTACTTTTCTGAATGATAAACATTTAAGTCACATACTATATTACATAGTAGGCAACAACAGTGGCATACTGAAAAATTTTGTTTGCACTGTATTTATATTATCTCCAAATTTATTAATTTTCACACTCTAAACTGTAGGAAAAGCTTTTACTAAAATTTTATTTATCATAGTAAAACAAAGTTGAAGGTCTGACTAAAGTAGAAACTGGAGAGCCTTCTGCTTTCCAAATTAAACAGGCACTCTGTTTCCGCATCATTTGTTCTGGGGTCAGAGGCTGACCAGCCTTCTGTAGTATAGTTCAACATTTTGTGATTAGGAAACTGTAG
The DNA here is from genome assembly GCA_013397115.1 of Edolisoma coerulescens. NCBI lineage: Eukaryota > Metazoa > Chordata > Aves > Passeriformes > Campephagidae > Edolisoma > Edolisoma coerulescens. Next base: position 834,933 of record VWZW01001654.1, read on the forward strand.
TGTCTGGTGAAGATTTTGTTATGCTCCTAAGACTATGATCAGCATTACATTAGTTGCATCATAAACTCAATCATTAGGAGGAAAACATTTTTTTTTTTTTTAAAAACCCAACATTTGGAGACATGTACTTCTAGCAGTACTTTGGTTCCTGAAGATGCCTGCACCTTTGCCTCATGCCTCCCTTCATTCTGGATCACCAATTGCTTCTACAACTGTTAACACACATTTTGTTTCTCATTATAAATGCTGGAAGTGGAAATCTCTACCTAAGACTGTCCATTCACCTCTTCTCCAAAAAGCATCCTAATCATAGTCTGCAAAAGAGAAAGGGAAAAAAAAAAAGGTGTGAGCATATGTGTATGTTTAAAAAAAATAAACAACATATTCCCTTTGTACTCTCACCCCAGCCCTACTGGTCCGGGATTGCTTCCACACAGTGGTTGAGGAGCACTGCATGTCCCAACACACAATGTGGTGGTTAGGGCAGTCTCCCAGCCATAGATGGGAGGTCAAATCACCTCCAAAAAACATCTCCTGTTTTCTGGATATGCATTTCAACATTCGTATAGAACATAAAGATGACCGAACATCACTTCTGCTGCTGCCTAGTTTGGCTTTGTTTTAAAAGGAGAGTAATTCACAATCTCCAAGAAAAATGAAGGAAACAATAAAGGGATGAAGAGGGAAGAAGTAGAAGCTTACCCTAAGCTTGAGGTTTGTAAATTTGCTTTGCTACTGCAGTCCTGACTCTCCCCTTTGAATTAATCTGGGAGAATTTGGACCGTTTCTCTGTACAGATGTTCACGTTGGGATACTTCTTTAAACAGCTTAACAGGGAAGTTTCTGGATTACCTATTTCAAGCACTTAATTACTATAAACTGCGTATCCACTCTAGGACCTAAACATCAGACACTGTAATAAACAATTTGTAAACCTCTGGAGTTTTTTGTTTAGCTAGCTATGGATCTGAAGACCAGTTAATTAATTATTTTTAAGTATGTGTCCAATCTCAGCTCCTGAAGATGGACCTTGCTATCTTTACTAATAACTACAACTCTCCTTTTAACATATAATAAAAATGGTATTTCGAAAAGTAGACTTGAGCTTTTGCTTTTGTTTGCTTGCTTTTATTATTGGAAGAGTGTATTATTAGTAAATACCATCATTAAGGACTGTTGAAATTAAGAATGTACTGCAAGCCTTTTACTAAGCAGGTCAGTCAGTACAAATCCACCATGTTTTTATTAGACAGCTATTCCTATACTTCCTGTGTTGCTGTTTGTTTCTTTACCTCAAGAGCCATTAAGCACTATGAGAAGCCTGAATTCCCATGTCTCAGTTCCTCCTGTTTATGTTCATCTCATGTTTCAGAAACAAGGGTCTGTACCTTCACAAGCACTTGAAAAGCACTACACCAGAAAGGCATGCAGCTGATACGAATTTGGAGGAAAGTTGCACCGGTGTTCTTGGATTTTTCCTGTCCTATAGAAGTGCAGATGTGCCTTTTGGGAGCACATCCCAAAACTCTCAGCTTCCTCCCACTAAGAAGAACAACACTCTTAATTTCTAGTAAACTGTGGAGAACAACACATTTATTCTTACCAAGATACAGGAAGGCAGAGATGGGCTAGCAACAGTCTATTTAAGTTGGTCTGGGTCCACATCACACAGCAAAATATTAGCAGCTGTGATATTGTGCCAATGTGGGCTGAGGTTGATACCTCTTGAGCCACTCAAGAGAGGGAAGAACCGTAGCTTTTTAGGGAGTTTCCGGAGCATGAGTAAGACTGAAGTGCAGGAAGTTAGATAACTCTGCAGTAAAAGACCTAAAATTCCCATTTCATTATTTGAGGAAAGCTGTGGAGACTCCTGCTGCATTCACATATTTTCTGAGCTGCATGAAGTAACTTAAGTAAAAACACTTCAAGAAGATCTCTCAAGTGCGTCGACACCACCAGTTAAAACAAGCATGGGGTATCTGCTAGACAGTACCTCTTCCTTCCTGCCTTCTCTAAGCCATAGGCTTATGTTCCTGTACAGAATATGCAGGAATTTTCTTACTTTGAAATATTAGCTAGGTACTTGGAGAGACTGGTTGGCTACATACAGGATTTCAGAGCTACAACAGATCCATAACTGTAATCAGTCATAGGTTTTTCCTTGTCTGGGCGTCACCCAATTTAAGTTTACAGATAAAATTTCACTTCATTTTCCATATGATTATCCAAACCACAAGTTTCTGTCTTGTATTCATAGTTCTCATTTCAAATGCAAATCCCTTTCACCTCCCTCCTCTATCAGTTATCTACTATAATTATTATGTGTATTTCAAGATTATTTCAAAATTTGCATGAATTTTCTGAAAGCACTGTCTTTTTAGTACATAACCTTTGAATTCTTCCGTTTTACCATTCATATTTTAGAACTTTTTTTGTACGGTGGTTCTTCCATGAAGTTTAAAGGCTGTGAGAAATATCCACAGAAATATCCACACACTAATTCTGAGATGCTGTTGTACTACATTTCATATTGGAGCTGTGATATTTCCTATTTATCAGTGAGGCTCAATGTGCAATAAAAAGACCTTTTGGTTGGGAGAGTTTTGTTATTGACAAAAGTGAATGAAGCACTTTTGGGGTCCAATACACAGCTATGTTGTTTAGCAACTTAGTGGGACTAAAGTCCCACTAAGGAAGTCTACAAAGAGTATTTGCCCTGCTTTAGAAGTTCACCCTCTCAATGCTACCTGGCATAGCCACCACAGTGCCATTAAATGCTACTAGTTTTACCCATTCATTACTTCATTGTAAGCAAATCTCCAGAGGAATACACAGAGCATAAACACTATTGGACATGCTAAGTTCTCTACAGTGATCTTCTAAAAGATAAAGGACGAGACAGTGTGCTGCCACAGAGCCAGCTATATCATTTGGTGTCACAACCATAGCTTGCCTACCTCAGGATCAATTTTCCAAGACCTTAGCACAAAACAGTGAACAAACTACTAAGTTAGTGTACTTAGTAACGCTACAATGTGCTCACTAAAATGGCTTAAAGCTGTAAAAATGTAATTTAAAAAGTCTTCCACAAACAGGAAATTACGACTCAATAAAAATGTTGCCTATTTCCCCCTAAACCAAATGTGCATTTTCAGGATTCTTACAGCATCTGTCAAGTGCAAGCAAGGAAAAACTGGCTGAGTTTTACAAATTGTGCAACTTAAAAAATGGTCTTGTGATAAGGAGCACAATACTACTTCTCCTGGTAGTGTTATTAATTGGTAATGCTTTCCTCCATGCTGGTATTATGTTGCACCTCTGCCTTTCACCGTTCCTTTTGCAAAAGGCACACATTTTTTTCTTCAGGATGATAATCTAGATTAGGAGGCAATATAATCAGCCTCTTAATTATACATATGCAGAAGGAGCACAACGGTTGCTCTGCTTGTCCGGATGATTTAAAATGTAAGCAGCACAGGGCCAGAAAAAGCCCCTATTCATTTAGAAAATTAGTCTTCTACCGTAAAAGACAAGTAAAAAAAAGTGGTTCTCATTTGCTGATAAAATAACCTTACATAAAATTTATCAGCACATACTCAAAATTCTAGGCAAAACAAAACTAACAGGAAAAGTCACTTTTTATTCAATTTCAACATTACAGATATTTTCAGTACAGTAAATGATACATTTTAAAAGCACCTTTAAGGCAACTTAATTTTGCAACATCATAATTTTCTGAAGAACACAGTGGAAGAAGTTACTTTAACTCCAAAACCCTAAGTCAACTTCGTTTCACAGAGTAGCACCACCCATAACCTACAAAACTGTATGAGCTGTTCCAAAAGATAGTTTTTCAATTTAACAAGGAAAAAAAAAGAAAAAGAAAATGGGAAAAATACTCTAAATAAAAACATTCCCTTACCTGTTAGTTTTCTTTTGCTTTTATGTTGCCCTTTTACCAAAGGCAGAAAAACAAAGTGCAATTCCATCAGTCGTTGTACAACTGAAAGCAGTCTCCTGGCACTGGACCAGAAAGCAAAGCTGAACTGGCCCCAGTGAGAGGCCATGGTGAGGTTTGCTGGCCTCACCACAGCCACCTCCTTCCCAGAGCTCCTGGCCACCAGCCCATGGGAGCCAGCAGGGGAGGCGGCTCTGAGGTCCCACAGGAACGTGGGTGCCTTCATGAGCCGTGCTCCTGCTTGTGCAGACACGGTGCTGAGCAGGTGGTCCCAAACGTGGCCTTGAAGGCACCCACAACCATCCCACCCCAGCCATTCCCGTGGTGAAACACACAGCTCTAACATCAGGAAATTACAGTGTAGAAAAATTAAAGAACGTATAAGGTAACAGTTTTTCTCCTTCACTCTAAAATAAAGACCCTTCCCTTTGCTTTCAAGCATAAAGTTTTTACACTGGACTGTTACTCTGCACCGTACTGAATATTACCTTTACCTAAGTATCTCAAGCATAAATTGCACTGAAATATTTACAGCGTTGCAATGCTAATAGTGTTGAAATATTTTTTGCCTAAGCTTATCAAATATGCAGCTTGTCTTGGGGGGAGGGGGAGAAGTTACAATGTATAAATTTTGAGTTAGGTATTCTCTCTGTTGGTTTGCAGTTGACAAATTTATAATAGTTTGTACTGGCTGTGCATTGTTTGCCAATGATCACATCCCAGAGGCTAAACAAACGGATAGACAGAAGAGACGAAATACAGAGTCCAGCATTCAAAATCTGCCTGTCTGCTTGGTCAGTGGCAGGGAAGTGCAAAAGAGCATTTTAAGGAGTTTTGCAGGAAAAAAAAAAGCTAACTTTTTTGTGGCATGAAAAAACGCAGCAAAGTATGAACATGACTGTACACCAATTGGACTTGAGTACTGTGCCAAGCAAAAAAAAATGAAATTCCAAATCAATTCATCAACTGGGGAAAATGAAAGAAAACAAAATAACCAAGTCACTCAAGGTGTACTCGTCAGCAGCTGTCCTGTGGCTGAAGAGAACACCTCTCTGTTTAATGAACATAGTGGCAACATTTAAGAGCATTAAGGAATTATTTTAGGGCAATGCCTAAACATGTTGACCTTTAACAGGTTTTCTTTTAGACTCAGTGAAGCTGCCACATAACACCAATCAAAACCCCTTCTTTTATTTTTAGAAGTTGCACAGATTGCACTATATGGATAAACAAACACCACTGCCACAGATAATCATATCCAGCTATGTCCCATAGCATGGTATAACCACAAATATTAAATAGTTATTGCTTTAATTGGCATGAAAGCAATACTGTGATATATTTACTATTTCTTTGTTGCGTTGAGCAACACCGAAGTATTTGGATCATTGCTAAAATATTTAATGCTAAAGCACATTTCTGTTAAATTCATAGTTTGCCAAGATGCAGGGCAGGCAGAGTTGAGACACAGCAAGACTGTACCAGTTCATTTCTCTGGACTCAAGGAGAGTTTTAAGGGAATGCTTGCAGAATGACGAGGCTAGATAAGAAACTCCTCAGCTAATTTTGGCCAGCTCCCAAACTGAAATATTAGCCTGAATTTGGAAGTGGTTAAAAAAAAGAAGAAAAGCTATCTGGATCATGACATTTAACAGTAAAACTGAAAAAAGTCATTCTGTTAAATATTTTCACTTTTAAGACAGAATATATTAACTGAGGAAAGTACAGGACAAATAAATGCGCTTGGACTCTCTAGCAGCATGCCTGAAGCTCAAGGTTGAAGTACAACTGACCCCACACAGAGCCATTTGAACATGTGCCAAATGCATGAAGCTCAGAAGTTTCATGCTCTGCTAAGGCAACTTTCACATCACTCACTGGCTCCATCTCAGATCAAAAGCACTAAAGGAAAAACTGTGCAGAGAATCTGATTACAGATGGCTTTTACTGATGCTTTCTACTTAATCTCCTCTGGAATGCGAGGTCATAGCCCTCCCATACTTTAAAAGGGATCTATATACTATATGCACACTCAACTATTGTCACTGTACTATATTTTGCTTTCTCATCTGAGCAACATAACTTAAGGAGTTGACTGCAGCCCAGATTCCTACCCACAAAACATGCGCATGTGCTGTATGGTTTCAGAGGAGATTGCACTTTCCACAGTGCTCACTGCCTGGTAAATACAAAAATAGTTTGTGTGTTGCAGTTACCTGTATTACAGCCTGTGAAAGATGCAAGGGCTGGAGTGGTGCTCAGTGCTCTAAGGAACACCTTAAACCCTTCAGGACTTGTCTGCCCACAACAAATGCACCTCCGCCATCCTGGAGGTGACATGGTTCACTCTACTTTGTTTCACCCATGGACCAGACCTACCTTCACGCATACTATGTGTCACAAGGCAGGTTTCAACCAACAAAATCCAGAAAATTCAAGGCCTAGCCGCACTAGACAGAAGCCTCATTCTTCTCTAAAGTCTAAATCTCCAAACTTTTAATAAGAAGTAAGACCTCCTTGCTTCAGCCTTGTTTTTCTCACAGAGATATTCTCCTTATTAAAAGCTTATTAAAACCCTAGGGATTTGAAATCTGGTTTTACTGTCCTTGAAATTCTCAACAAATGTGAAAGCATAGAACTGAAGCTGTTCAAAATATTCTACTTGGAAAACATACCTAAAAGGAAACATTCTTTGAAAATAAAAAGTATTTGAGAACTTTTTCAAAAACCTTTCCTTGTTGTTCATTAAAGCGTTGACCCCCCCTCCCTTTCTTTTCCAGCAGTCAAGTGAAAAGGGGGTGAAGAGAGGAAAAAAAAGTTTTTCTTCCCCATTTTCAACCTCCACCTAAGTTTAACTTCCAGTTTTCAGTAGGTATCCTGTGTCTTCCAATCAGCACTTTTAAAAATCACAATCAAGTAAATTGTGCCACACAAAAGACGTTAAATTTTTTCTTAGTGCAAAGTACAGTTGTTGTAACACAAGATGCAGTGCTGATGGTCTGAATTAAATTTAAACTGTAGTCAATGTAAAGTCCTTCAAATTCTCACATGACAAATTAAATTGGATGAAAGTAGATCAATAATCCTAGAAAAGTCAGCTACATAGCTCTTTTCTTCCTTAGTTTTTGTAGTGCTCAGGCTCCTGAACTTTGAGACCTCATGTTTTTCTATTGTTTATTTGGACAGAATTTCCTCCTCTAAGTAATTGTTTGTTTCACAATTAGAAATACAAAGGGGTGATGGAGATTACCTTTATGTGAATATCTTCACCTGGGGGGCCCTTCTCCCCCATTTCAAACTATATCCATGTGCTTGTAGACACCTCAAGTGGAGCAAACTGAAACGGCAGAAATATCCTCAGGTTCAAAAGTCAGTTCCGCCAAAGATAAGAAACGTAGACCCACAGTTAACTATACAAACAATGAAAAGTTTGCACCAGGGTCTTTTAGACACTCAGTCAAGCACCAAGACCTGTCTGCTATGCACTACAATGCCACAGTTTAAGGTGACTGTTTCTCCATCTAGAGAAATTAGAATTGAAGGGCATAAGAAAACGCACTGTGATTCATCTGAACACGAAGCACTCGTTCAGTCCTTTATAGGGAGCATCTACTACAAGCTAAGTACAATACAAGCAAACATTTTTGCTAAACCTTAGAATAAGCACGAAACTGAAATTAAAACTGTGGGTGAAGCACAAATAACTCAGTAACAGGTTAGAGAAGTTATGCTCCCTACCTTTCATACAAAAGCAATGTACAAATAGAAGTGTAGAGAGGGAGTCTTACTCCAAGTAATGGTGGTTTCAGCTTTACACCCATCTTGACTTACTCTACAGCTGGGCCACGAATCAGTCGAGAGATTCGACTGTCAGATCTTCTGTACAGTCAACTGAGAAGCTTCCTCTGCTACCCCCATCAGCTGTGAAAGGGCTCCCACGCATGGATGCACATACAGATCAGGGACTCATGACCTGGCTACATTTTCAGGCATCTCTCTAGTTTTTTTGGGGTCTTCAAGGGATGCCCCACAATCCCACTTCGCAGGAGGTGCCAAAGGAACTTGTGGCCAACTTCAATTCAACTGAGTAATAGTTGCTAGCTTGAATCATTTCCTCTAGTCTTATCCTTACCTAATTCTGGCTCGAGTTTCTATCTTACAGTTTCCTTCAAACAAATGTGGAGAGAGGAAACAGGCAGAACAATCAGCTTTCCTGAAGGGGATTTATTTCCAGCACCCCAGCTTACACTGCTTTGCTTACCTGTTTCATGGTAAGTAAAACTATCAACATTGTTTGCATATATTACATCACCTCTAAAATGCCTCCAAAACCAGAGCAATGTAGACAAATGCTTTCATAAAATGATAAAAGAACGCATCTACCACTACAATAATGCCACCCTCAAGCCCAGAGAGACTATGCACCATTCCCATTAAACAACAAACAAAAGCAAAACAATCTAAATGCATTCCCAGCAGGGAAAGAGACTCATGCTCTGATAATCAATTCATATCCAAAACCAAGAAAGCCTGGGAGGGCTTCTCAAGTATTTAACTTAGCAGTAAATATAAATTACAATGCACAAGCAACACATACTAGCATGTGATTTTAAGAAATTAATTCCAAACAATCCAAGCTTTTAAAAATGCATAGTCTCTTATCTTGATGCTTACATGTACAGGTGGACAATAGGAAATTAAAGCTCCTTATTCTCAACTGCTTTGAGTCAATTAGTCCTACAGTAATCAGATTAACATTAGAAGGAAGATGTTCTTCCTTATCACTGGTAAGTGCTTCCTTTGCAAGAAATGTTATTTGCAACCTCGTTCAGCCATCTGAAGACAGAGGTGAAGAATTCAACATCTATGAAAGCAGAAGTCCAGCAGTCCTTCACCATTGGCAACAGGGCTCTCAAGGCCAGGTGTAAGACTTGTTTAGCTGCATTGCATGAGGAAATTTGACAGCTATCTCATCGTGGCATTTTTCTTCTACAGATAGTGAATTGATCACCAAGGCCGTCAAAATAGAAAATTTTTCATTAATCCTGATTTCAAACATGAATGGGTACAGGGAAATGGAGATGTGAAGGTAAGATAAGCAGCTCCTAAAGCTTCTTTCTTCAAAAAGCAGGCCAGAGTGCCTATTATAGGTTAGGGGGCCTGGGGGGCAGGGGGGAGTGTCCAACCCAAGCCTGCAGCACAGCTGTTAAGACACAGCAGGAGGGATCTGGATATTGTACTTAGTGAATCAGCTAAAGAGGTCTAAGCAAACTGATGTTCGTAATGAGAGCTGTAGAATTCCATTCATACAATGGGTGGCAATGGGCCAATGACAACTTGCTAAAAATAAGAGACCTAGAAAGATTAGAAAACAAAAACATTTCTTGCAATATAGAACTAGAAAAGGGCTAGATAATCCTGCACATAACTATTAAAAGTACTCCCTCTTCCTGAAGGACCTTCCAAGAACATAACATTTCCAGTGATTAAAAAAAGGGAGTAAATGGGGTAATCCTTGATAGCTAGACGAAAAAGATAAAAACTGACCATTAAGGAGTATTGGGAATATGGTAGAAGATTTGTTTTAAATTAACACTTGACCATTATCACTAGTCAACTTGATAAAACTCTATGTAAGAAAAGGCCAATTTGAATGAGTCTTCGTTCATCTCACCTAGATGCTAAATAAAAATACTATTTCTGTGCATTTGTTTTCCCTTGATTTTTTTTCTACATTTTAAAGATCAAAGTGATAAAACCTCAAAAACGAAGGTACCTAGCACTCAGAACAACAGAAGTGTGTTTATTAATTACAACTGCATGGGTAGAAGTTTGCAGCAATTTTTTTCAACATCCTTCATCCACATAGGTAAGCTGCTGTTGAAGATGCAAGATGAAACAACAGGTAATTAAAAAGACAGGTTCTCATGAGTGCAAGACGCTTTGCTTGGCCATGAAAAGTAGTTCCTAGCTACTCTCTGCATTAAGAATAACTGGCTAACAGCAATGAAAGCATTCTTCTCCTACCCCTGTCCCCACATAAAGCTAAAATCCCATTGGTATAGAGTCTTTGGGTGGAGTAACCAAACTTTACAAAGCAGCTTGCCTTTTTCCCAGACAAATGACTTGGCTGAACTTAAGAAACTCCTTTCGCTATTAAAAAATTCCACAATAACTGCAGTTCTAAGAAAAATCCCAGAATCTAGTGTGGAAAACCCCTACTGAATAAGGCTTCCAAGAGTCAGCAAGTCTTAAGAGTTTATTTAAACAGATTTGTCACTCAAATATCAGCAAACTGCATGGACCACACTGAAAGGGAACTAAACAACATAAATAAGGTGACCATTGCAGCTTCCCTAACAAAATCCGAACTCTAGCTCTTTACAAAACGTCAAGACAGCTGAATCTTAGCCGAGTTGTTAAAGACTGCTGCATGCATTTAATTAAGTCAAAATCGAAGCCAGATGACACATGATGCTTTTCCAATAGACTGGATGCTGTCACAAGAGGCACTACTTAAGCATTCCTTGATGATTCCTGGCACCAGTGGCTACAAAAAATCTCTTTTTACAATCTACCATACACCCCTCCTTTTTTTTCCAGTCACCAAGCCTTTAAAGAGGGTGGGAAGGAGGAAAAAGAGAGCCCCTGAGATAAATTGACTCAGTGTGTGGAATGCAAGGCAAACATTCCTGTACAAATTCAGATTTGATTTATTTTCTTTAAAAAACTTCAGTGCAGGAGAAACCCCCAATTGTCAGTCTTTCCCTTATACTAAGGTTATCACCTATCTTAAAGGGAGAAAATGAAAATAGGTAACCGTACTTCCAAAGTACCGCACAGCAGAGGACAATGTTAATACTTTAGCCAGTACTAAATGCAAGTGAGCTGACTAAAAAAGTCCTCAAGAATTTGGAAGTATATGGCTGAAACATTAACATTTTATCTCTGGACTGCATAATCTCTCAGTGAAAAATGACACTGAAGGCTTCTGTGGTCAGCACACATGCAGTGAACTCCTACTCATCAGGAAGGCCAGCAAGTTATTGCCTGTTGTAGTCAGCCAAAGTTATACAGGGTTGAGCCAGAACAGACTGGCAATGCCTTATTTTACCTCCAGTACTGTACATGGAATTAAACAGAGAAGGCATGAACCATGCTGCTGGTTATGCTTCTCAAGGCTTGTACAAGCCAGACAGAATGCCCACCAAGGTGTGTCTCCAAGGCAATGGGGAATAAAAAGCATCAGAAGTTAACACATATGAAAAATACGCTGCTGACAAAACATCTCTGCTTGCTTTTCACTTGGAGATTTTTCTATTCCAGAATTACTTTAACAGTTGCCATATTGCTCCCAAAAGGATTCCTGAAGATGTTTAGAGCTAAAGGTGGGAACCATTATGTCTTTTTAACAGACAACAAGGAAGGCTCAGAGGCCCTTCCTTGCATTCTCTATGTTTCCATCAAATCATATTGACTATGGTTCACTTTTTCAAGTATCTCATTGTAAGAGCAATCAAATAAAAAGCATACGCATGGACAAAGGTATAGGAGTATAATTTTAGATTATTTCTAACTGAATTATCTCCTACTGAGCACTACTAGGGACTAGGTTTTAATTGTGATTGCCACATTTACACATATCCAATCTCACCTTTCATTTTAAAATGGCATTATGCACTTGCACTGAGTATCTTACTGCTGGTACAATCTGTTAAAAACTTATTTCCAGCACTACTGAGGACAAAAACCTGTCTGCTGAAAAGGGTGGATGTGTTTAATAATTTCAGCAGAACAATTCTTCTCTCCTAGTTAGTTTAAAGCTCCATTAATCTTAATGCAAAACAAAACAGTTTCCTTTAACAGCCAAATTCTTGACCTTGAGCCGTTTCAGTGTTGGAGTTGGGGGCTGGGGTAGAAAAGACATGGGTTGACTACAACTAAGAGCTGAAGAATAACAACACACAGATAGAAAAAAACGGGGAAAAAAAGAAAAAAACCCACAAAACTAAACTAAAATTATCTCAATGAAAGATTAACACCTCCATTCCTGCCATGGACACCTGGACATCATCTCAATTTTTGTTACCCATTTTCAGAGAGATTTTTAAATAAAAGGAGTGATGAAAATTATGAAAAGACAACAAGGAATGCACAGGCTAATGGCTTCTAAATCACCCATCCTAGCACTGACCCACATCATTAGCCACTGGAGTATTTTCTGACTAATGTTGCAAAAGAAATCCAGTCTAACTAGGCAGCATTCTTTTCAGTGTGAAAAAATATGAGCTACAGATGCTTTCTTTGTGGAAACTGAAGATGCCTCTTATTTAGATCTGTTCGGTTTTTTGATTCAAGATAGATTTACTCCAGTCATCATTCCTGTATGAACCCAGCTCAGAGTTCGACAAAATAAGATCTTTAAATCTAAAAATATTCTTAACAGTCAATGTTCACAGGGCTTCTCACATCCAGGTTTTATACTCCCCTTACCTGCTGGTTTTCCATTACTAAGTGCTCAGCGCAGTGCTTTTGCTACCAGGACAACATAAGTGACAGACCCAGGTGGCAGAACATATTTGAGTTGCCTCTAAAATGGCATTAAATTGCCTATGATTTATCTTAATACTTTAAATTGTACTAAAGCATGATTTCCTCACTACATCTTGTAAGGGGCACATTTCATCAACTGATAGTATTTGCCCAGCATTAACTATGGCTAAGAGGGCACGCAGCAGCTCCCACAAGATGATTTCTGGGTCTCCCACACCAGCACCACCTTACCCTGGAGAACAGCTCCTCGAGGCAACTTTTGCTTGAAATGCTGCTAGAACTAAGCTTTTTAAATGTCTCAAACATCAGTGAGTCATCCTGCACCAGCAGTTACAAAGGTTTGAGAGGCCTTCTTATACAGAGAAGGACTGGACAAAGGGTAAGACCTAATTTTGCTTATGAACTCTGGAGGTTCTCATTTGACTACGCTTTTGGTTTAGCTGACAGTCACAGACACATCGAAGTACAGAGACGACATCATTTGGATTACATTCACAAATCTTATTTTCTTTCACAGGTACACAAGGCTGTTTGTAAAATTAGAGGTATGCTGACCAGTACTGTTCTCTCAGTACAAGAAAAGTCCTTTGAAAGGAAGTTTCTCGTTCAACACAAAGTAGTGTTTCTGATTATCTCCCGTGCTGACTCAGATGCTTTTTGGTCAAAATTATTACCATTTACCATACAGTTCTGCATGGTTTACCTAAAGTCCCACAACAAAATTGCCCATTATTTCTGCAAGAACACTTACATAAAGACACTTACAAAGCCTGAAGAATTTATTATTCTTAACAATTTTCATTAACCAGCTACGACTAGAGTGACAGGGCTAGCTTCATACACAGCCTTAACAGCTACTTCAGTGTTAAAACCTGGGAATAAATATGCACAAAGCGCCAGTTGTTTGGGTCCACATAAAGAAGGATCCATCATTCTGTGGATCCAAAAGACTTAGAAGTCATTATGTATAAAACTTTTTGTTCTCAAATGAGGAAGATGGTGACCCGCAGAAACACTTAATGCCAAGTAATACTTTAACCGAATGGCCTCCTCCATCTTCCTCAACTTGCAACAGAAGAAATTGCATAACAGAGCAATTGAAACAGCCAAGCAAACACAGCAGGTGGTCCTGTCTTACAGGACTTCCACCAACGGATTTTGAAATTTTACACTTAGCCTGGTATGCACCCACATACATTAAAGAGCCTAAAATGTTAAACATCAGAGGCAAACCAAACATTTACAAAATATAAACCCTATTATTTTGGACAAACCTTGCTGCAATCACAAAGGAATGTTTCCTTTGGCTGCTGTTATGCTCACTTCCATTTATTTATATGGAACAAAAAGCAAGCAATATTTTCTTACCTTGTTTTTTTTTAATTGGCTACATATGGCACAAAATAGCATAATGATAAGGCTGGAGAGCAACTCTCTGTCTTTTAACGAACAGACTGATATGCAAATTTTGCTAGCATGGGGTTTTTAGTGCTTGTCTCAGTTACAGAAGAGAACTCCGGCAACTACAAAATTCTTGAAAAGCTTTTTCTGTCGTTCAAATAGGGAAAAAAAAAATCAAATACCAAAAGAGAGTGGGTTTATAATGACACCTTTAAGACAGGCTAATTTACCCAATCATAGTAATAACAGACTGATGCTCTATTCTTTCTTCGCAAGTACCAGAATACTCAGCTTGTTAAGTCTCTCTGCATGAAAGGGTTAAAAGGCACAGATCTTCCATCAATTAATCTTTATTAAGACTCTCCAGAACAAATCACAAACCTCTTTTCAGTTATTTAATAACAAAACACAAAAATCTGAGCTAGTATTGTATTTTAAAAACATCCAGAAATGCTGAGCACAAACTGAGCAGTTCACAAAATAGTTGTCTTACCTTTTTCTCTGCATTTTATTTCAAGTTGTGTTTCACAACTGTTACCTTCTTATTTCTAACTACAACAAATCAATGGACAGAAACAGAAAACTGTAAGCAACTCAGGCTTACTCCCATGTAGCTTCCCTGCACACAAACACAGCAGTATGGCACCTCATGGTAAAATGAGACCATTTACAATAAATCAAGCCCACAGCTCAGCTAAGATGCCAGCCTGCTGTATTCTCCAATCAGCCAGCCCACACAGTATGTTGGGAGCAATATTTTCTCCTAAGCACAGCTGAGTTCATGTAAGTGAACAAGGGTGTGACAAAATAACAGAAAAAGGAGATTACAAAGAATGCCTGAATCTTACACTGAAGTTTCTTTTGCCGAAGTGAGATTCGAAGAAAGAAGTGGGGTTTTTTTTTTAACAAATCCTGAAACAGGATCCAGGCCCCTGGGTAATATCTAGTTCACAACATAACCTTACATGCCCTTATTTTCCAATAATCTCAATTTTGGCACAAGTTACCTTGAAAAACACCCCAATTATGCAAAGACTTGTCATTTCAAAAAGCACACACGCAGCTCAGAACTCTTCTTGAAATAAGGAAAGCAACACTGTAACTCCAGCTTTAGCGCAGAACAAAAGACATGCTGCTTCCTTGCGCCTGAGAAAAGCAAACGATGTTCCTACCCAGTCAATGCCAGATAAGTGAATTATGTTGTCCAAGCCCTTAGAGAAATGAAAGAAAACAAACACAACTAGGCAATTCTACACCACAGACAGAAAATGAACATACTGAAGAAACACAGAAAGCATTATTAAGACATATAAATGGGTTTGGGCCCAGCGATTATCAAACATCAAGCCTCAGAGTCAGAATATAATCTGAAAAAAGCTTTTAGGACAGGACTGTCCAACAAATCCAGGACTGGCTGGACAGGAGTCCAACAAATAGGACTGCTATACCAAGAAAGAGCTTCCTCCTAAAAAGACAAGGTCAATTATCCAATTAAGCAATAAAGAATACTTAATAATTTATTAAAAAATAACAGTCTATGGTCTGTTATTACATAAGACTATACACACACAAAAACTCCAAACTCTGAAGTAAAGCACACTCAAATTTTACTGGTAAGTATCCCTGATCATAAAATGGATTAGGTTTATGTCTTATAAACAAGGTACAGAAGCACTTACAGAATGAAAATAGAGCTGCTTGTAAAATGTGCTTTTGGCCAGGCATCTGTGAGAACAAACCCATCACCCGCACTGCAAGACAGGTTTTATTTCAGGTCATTCTCTGAAAAACAACAGGATCATGCAACTTCATTTTGTATACAGTCTTTCCTGCTCCCTTAAAGTCACAATGCTGCTATTCTAACATGTCAAGAACTAAACTAGAAAATTTTGGAGATCAAGGAAGGTGCCTCAGTATTTGATCTGGGAGGTCAAAATAAATAATTTAGATCTGCATTCACAATCTGTGTGCAATAAACACACTCAGCAAAATGTTGCATTGCCACTAACAGTTAAGTGGAGCATTCTATAAAATTTTAAAGAAAAAAAGTTTCAGAGACAAACCTAGGAATTCCCATATACCAGAGTAATTTCTTACAAAATGGAGAATCAGTAGAACAGTCACAAACTGATGCAAAAACAAGAAGGAGGAAAAATCCCACCACAACCTTCAACAAATCAAGACCAGGCTATGTTTTAAAACAACTACTGCAGAGTATGACCCCTCATTTAAAACAACCTTGCTACCTCACAAAATGAAGGCTAATATATTAAAGTCTACAGTAGCCCCACAAAAGTCCTGAGAAAATGAAGGCAAGTACATGACTTCTAGTTTCTACCAAGTTACACACTACAGAAGATATGGCATTAGTATAACACAGGAGGCAACAGCAAAATGTTATTTCTGCAGGCTTCTGTCTTGTAGTTGAGTCATATTCTTTGCAACTCAACAGGAAGAATTTTTTCCCTCAGAGAGGGTTTCTTACTTTTTTGATGGTGTTTCTTACCAAAACTTTTACAAGAAACTATGCTGTAAAAGGATTAAAAATAATTCCTCTCTGTAAGCCCAGTCAGGAGAAAACAAGGTACAGAATTAAAAAGGCCAGTTTTACAATATTGGAAGGATACCAAAAGCATCTCACTGGCATCTACACAATGGACTGTGCTGTTCAGTCTGTCTGGTTTTAGGAGTTTTGGTTGGGGGTTTTGTTCATGTTGTTTTTAGTAATTTTTTTTTAATGATTTGCAAGAGGATGAACAAATTTTGTCAGTGATATAAGACTACCTGGCTTAGTCAAAGCTGCACTGCCTGCAAAGAGCCATGCAATGAAGACTGAATTGCTTAAAGTCACTGTAGATAAGGGAACACATACACAAAACTCCCCACACACAACAAACACGACCCACAGGCAAGCTCTGGGCATGACAGAGATCATCACCTGCATCATGTGCTCTGCTGTGTTCTGCAAACAGCAGTTCAGAGGTCACCACCAAAAAAAGTAAATAAAACACCTGGAATTACTAGAAAGGGAATGGCTTGCTCTTTTTCATTCACACGATGTTCATGTGTCGTTCAATTGTCTATGTTATGGTAAACTGAAAGTTTCATGTAATCCCACCCAAACTAGAATCCAGCAGAATTTAGAACATGAGAGCAAAGAAAAGGCTGGTCAGAGATACTGACCCAAAAATCTTCATGAAGAGAATTTAATCAGAACAGACTTAAGCTTAGGAAAGATGTAGCACAAAGAATTATTATATACTAGACTATAACACACTATCACGAATCCACAAAATGGAGAGGGCCAGTTATTTCTCAGAATTCTAACAAAGCCAGTTAGACAGCTGTGTAAAATAGCACCATTTTCTTAAAAGCAGGTATGAAACTTTGCTAGTAGATACCAGCAAAGGCAAAAGTTCAAAAATACAGCGAGCTTAAAAAGCCAAAAAAAATCTGTCCTGCCATGAATTTGCTAATTAACTTAAACACAAATAATTTAGACATCCCTACCTTTCTATCTACTAAAAAACTGTATCAAAAGTAAAAGAATGAAGGGAAATAATAATTTTTAAATTACATTATACTTCTCCTGCTTCTTATTGAGAACTATTCCTCAGTTATTATTATCAGAACTATTCCTCACCTACTTCCACAAACAGGAAAGTAGGTCCAGTAAACTTTGTCCCTACTGGGTACAGCTGTCCTCATGTTCCTAGATACAGCAGGTATGCCCACCCAGACAATATCCCTGTCTCACGATGCTAAGGAGGAAGATGGACGAAATCAATCCATAACACAGAGTACATTAAACTGGCTATACAGCAGCTACTACAAAATGCATGTTAGCAAGTCAAGAAGAACAAAAAATAATTTCTTTTTTGATTTGAAAGTAGAGGATACTGTCAAGAATTACAGGTAAGGCATTTTCAGAAAGAGGTATAAGGTCATGACGTCTCTAAGCAACATCGTGATAGTCAGGAGCAACAGATGTTGTTTTCAAGAGTAAAGAGGTTTGGAAAACCAGTACTGGAAGACTACATCCACAGAACAGATACTCACAGGATCGCAATCTCAAATGAAAGAGCCACCAAAACAACAGAGGTCTAACTCTGAAGACAAGAACAAACACTGAACGATAAAGGAAAAAAATAAAGGCAATATATAAAAATCCTTAAACTGTGTGATACCAATTAGCCTGCGATATTCACAGCAACATTGCGTGTGGAGCACTAAGACTATTTTCAGTGTACTTACAAACCAAAGTCAAATAGAAGCTTTTGAAAAATGCAATGAATTGATACAAATCTTTATTGCTATTTATTACATTTTTTAAAAACAAAAAGGAAATATTACTGACTGGAAAACACAGCTAATGCATCAGGGTCTCTGGTTTGGAGTGGACAGTAGACAAACCACCGTTTTGTCACCATATACTGACAGAGGGTCATCACCAACAGACTCTACCAGTGCCAACAGTTACCATTAGGAAATAAAAGAATTTCAGCTGAGAATTTTAAAGTTTCATGATATAATTGCAACTCCAATCCCTAAATAAAGCTGACAAATACTCAGTTTTTGCAAAATCTCAGAATACCAAGGCCAAGTTGTGGCAAAACAAAATTACATGAACTTATGACTAAATAAAAATAATTCACAAGTTTTCTCCTTACTTGCAGTGAATCCATAAATGCACACCTAAATAAAATGAACAGAAATCTTCCTAGGCAACAGATCTTCAACTCAAATTACTGGTCTCCCAACTTTTCAAGAAATACCCTATAACTACTTTTTCCCTCTGTGAACCACCAGAGAATGTTCTTTTAGACCTGAGAATACTGGTTGTCTCTAAATGTATGAAATTTAATGTGAAAACATTAAACGTGTGAAATCTAATGTGAAACAAATTAGAAGCTGCTCTCTGAGAATACACAGAGATGTTCCTGCAACAATTATTATACAGAGACTGCCACAAATCCGGAAAAAACATGTCTAGCCCTTAATGGTAATCTTTGATTGGCAAGACCAAGATGTTTTCCTCATCAGTGGGGATGGCCACTACATCATTCTTGTTCATGACCTGCATGTTAAGAGCTCATCACATCTGCAAATGTATTAGCCACATTTATTTCCCGCAGATCTTTCCCTCTGAAACTACCAAGCAACCAGAAACTATGCCCCGATACAAATCCCACGCTCAAGGAGTCACGAGCTGGCTCCAGCCCGGTTACAACAGAGTGACCGTGCATCAGTGTGACGCAGCCTCCCGTAGGAAGTTTTCCTTGTGAGAATTACGAGCACAAAACTGATACAGCCACAGAGATAACCACAAATTGCTGCTATTGTCATCTTGTATAATTACCTCCAGTGCTGCTGCACACCCTTGGGTCTCCACCCAAAAGCAACCCCAAGCAAGTGGAGTACCTTGGAAGAAATAGTCACTGTGGCTTGTTACGCCCTTAGCACCAAAGAACTTTTAAGCATTTTCTTACCTAGTGCACAGCACATCACAGAATCATAGAATAGTTTGGGTTGGAAGGGCTAGTTCCAACCCCCCTGCCATAGGCCCAGACACTATCCACTAGAACAGGTTGTTCAATCTTTTGTTTTCATTAAAAACAGGTTATGATTCAAATACATTTACACACCATCATACACATTGCATCAAACTCTATGAGAAGGAATTAAAACCACTCTACAGTACTGAGAAAAGTAGGGAATCCACATTAAGATATAAATATAATTTTGGTTTCATCCCTAAAGACTTTAACGAGTTTATTTTACTGCTAAGGTGGTCCTTATGAAGAGAATGGACAGATTTAAGAATTTTTCTACACCACAGAGAAGGCCAGACAAAGAAAGCTTTACCTCCAAACACTACTATGACACTAAGCATAAGGCTAAGAATCACTGAGAAGAGCAGGAAATAATACAATATTCATAACCACTGAGATATGACATTAAGTATAATCATTTAATTATAACTTGTATCTAAGTAATCTCAGTAATTTTTTCCAGAGCTACTGAAGAAAATACTGTCCTTTAAAAAAAGAAAATAGGGATAAAATATAAAGAACGACTGAAGAAATTCCAACACTATCCACTATAATCTCAAAAGTCATCTGGAATTTAACTGATAAATGAAAATATTGCACTATTTCAGAGCAGGACCTGATCTCATATTTTATATAAACAATCTTATGATCATGGAAAAACAGGGATTCAAAGCTGTGTTTAACTAGCAACAAAGCCACATATTTTCATTTGAGTATCCTGCAAACACAATGCAATTCAAAACAAAACCCATTTTTTCCTGTACTTAACCTCAATGCAGTCAAAGTTTCATTGTTCAGTTGCCCTGTGACTATTTAAGAACTTTATAGATTACAGATCCTATGATTTACTAAAATTTACTCTGCCACCATACAACTCAGAACTTTTTGGTTTTGAATCCAAATGTACCTTTTGTTTTCTTCAGAAATTGTGAATGGACAAAATACTTAAAGGGTCCATCAGTTCACAATCCAGCTTTATTTCTGATCTGCTTTCTTCCAGGTACACTGACACTGAGCCAACAACTTGTTTCGCATTAAGCATATACCTTTCAAAAAAACCCAACAACAAGCCACCAAGCAAGAGTAAACATAAGAACAAAGTTCCAAGACATACTGCTTGAAGGTTAGAAACTACTACTATTATTTCAAACACGGCCAAGTCTTCAAGTTTGTTAAGATTAAAAATCCATTGAATTTTGGTCTGTGTTTCAATTTCCTTGAGTGAAATACATTTTGTCAGTTTTTAAGTAACTTAGGCTGTTCTCCAGCACCATACCAGATTTTCAACATACTTCTAATAAACTGGACACCTGTATCTGTAATGTACCAGATTAAAAAACCTGCCAATTTATGGTGACTGCAACTTTGGCTGTAACATTCAAGACCCTGCACTATCCCTTTTTTTGATGCCACTGCATCTTAAACTTCACATTAAAAACCTTGGTCTCTCTCTTCTTGTCTTCTGAGGGAAGTCCCCATCTCATGTGCACAACCTGCACTGCATTACAAGAAGTGCCATGACAGAAGTACAGCTTACAGGTTTGGGTTTTTTCCCATTGCTTTGAGATTGAGGTCCAGCATTCAGTAAGCAAAGGTTATGAACTTTAAGATTTAATTTTAATACGTAACTTTGAAACCCTTGAAGAAACTGGCATCCATCATCAGATTTTTGGTCAGTTCAGGAAATGGATCTGTGAACATAAATCAGATAAGAACAAAATGCATTTGAACTGCCACTTTTTTTTTTAAAAAGAAAAAAACCTCAAAACCAAAATGCTGAATATGCTAGAGGTCATAAGGTGTTCCTGCTTTCCTTCCAAAACTGCAAGCTTTGAATAATACGTACTCAAGAATGGAAAATTCCTTTTCTGACACTGTACATTAAAGCTAGCTCTGCTGTTTAAAATTCCTAACCACTACATCATGATCCTTCTGCCTCAACTCACAGCCTAATCAGAAAGGGAAATAACTCTCTGAATATCTCAGAAAGGAGACACATTTTTCTAGTGCTTTACTAAAATTTAATCAGCAGCTGGACAACTATCATCAAACACTACAAAACATCCCCTAATCTTGCTAGACGCTCTTGACTTCAAAACTGAAGCTGGATGAGATGTTTTAACTACATGAGTCACAGAGACAGAGAAAAAACAATGTGCTCTCTTGTGTACCAAAACTCACAGGATACTTTTTCAGGTCACAGTTTGTTATGTGTACTCTGGCTTTGAATTAAAAAAACCAGACTGATTAACTTCAAATACAGCTACAAAAACATAAAAATCACTGTTCTTCCTGCAAGCTCTTAATTTCCTGTTCCTTTGTATTTAAATTTATGGTACAGAAAGTACAGACATCTTTTTGTTGCTCTTATTTACATATTACACCTTTCTAATAAAGTAGTATCTAAGCCATGGTTTTACAAAAATCATCTTGTGTCCTCATCTTACTCTAAGATACATTTCAGTAATTAACCACAGGTGGTATTAACCACTTCACTAGTCAAAGTTGTTCAATGCTTTCATTATGAGATCATATTTTCTTTCAGTGGTTGATGAATTTGCCATACTTCAATTAGTTAGGCAGGAACTCTCCATTGAGTATGTAAAGCTCAAACACTGATTATTCTTACATTTCAATTGAAATAGTTCACCGAGTTCCAGGAAACAAAGAAAGAAATAAAATTAAGAAAATGAATCCTTATATGAAGAAGTAAAACTGGCAACTACATTTGAAACACTGTAGTGACCCCTGCTTCAGGAAAAGGAGTAATCAGCACCCACAATGTCATGCCTTAGGTCACTTGACCTTTAAAAGTGCCCAGCTATTAGAAGCCTCAATCAACTGCAAGTCCTGAGAGAAGATCCTTCATGCTAAACATTTTGTAGGCTTGGGGCTTTAAAGGCAAAACAAGCTTTGCAGCTAGGGAAAGAAATAGCACAGTGAAAGAAACTGGTAAAGAAAGAAGATTTTGACTATTTAATTGAATCCAGAATCACTCATGCGGAGAACGATAAGGGAAAAAGACTTTGGGGTAAGAAGAGGTAACACTTGAACGGGTTAAGGGAAATTCAGAAAAGTCTGGGCCCAAGCACCAGGAAGAAGAAATTACAACACACCCCCTCCAGAACCTGGAGACCAAGTTCTTGACTCCAAACATTCCTTTGGCAAAGGAACGCTACCTAAACCCAGTGCACAAGGTACCCCAGTCACCTTCTAATGCTCACTCGCACAGGAAAATTAGTTTGGAAAATGCAGTTCAGCTGGTAAAATTACACGGACATCACTAGGATGCCACTTTTCTTTTGCCTTCTCTTAAACAAAACAGTAAGTAAAAGCAAAAAAAAACAACCCCAAACTATTACAAGAATATAAAATGTTAAGACCAAATCACTCTGTAAAGTTATTTCAGACTTCTCTAATTAAGTGTTACACATACACAACCCTAGCCCACATTCCTTACAACCATACAGGATAACATGCTAATGCTAAATTTCATGGATAAATAGAATCATAGAATGGTTAGGTTTGGAAGAGACCTTAAAGATAATCTAGTTCCAAACCCCCGGCCATGGGCAGGGTCACCTTTCACTAGACCACATCGCTCAAAGACCCACCCAACCTGGCCTTGAATGCTCCCAGGGATGTGGCATCCAGAGTTAAATCAGAAAAATAAAAAAAAAATTTCAGTGCAAAGTTCAAAAACATTTTAAAAAAGCAGTAATTACTAGCAGTATGGTATTGAAAGGTATACAACCAACTTTATTTAGTATCAAAACAAGATGCACATAAAAGTCTTCATAGAAATTTCCCCAGAACTCAGAAGAAAACTTGGCCATGAAAAACTGCAGCCAGCATCAATCAAATGTACCAGAAAATTCCAAGGTTTTAGGCAAAAAGGTACCTATAAGAGAGGCTGATCCAGCTATAATATGTCATGACTTCATTTAGTGCTGATTTAGAGAACATGCTCTCCTGGACAGTCAAATGTCAAGTATTTTTTGGTAGCAAAAAATTAAACAAGCAAGGTAATTTTATTATTACTCTGATATTAATAATAGTTATGTCCATTTTGTCCTCAGAAGAGGGCCAAACACATTTTAGATTCAAATTGCTCATTAATGAAAACAGGAGATAAGCATTTTCAAAATGATTTCCACACTTCAATTTAATTTTCACTGGAAGTCAGCTGGACTAAAGCCTGTAAGTCACTGCAGAGCATGTGACTATATACCACGATGTTGCCACTCCCTGCTGCTCATCTCCACTCCCTCTAATCGGATAATTAAATTGCTCATGCAACATTTCCCCAGTCAGCTTTCAGCAAAATAAACCAGGTTGCCAAAGACTTGATGTTTGCAGCACTGGATTTAAGGTGGAGCCTACACTAACCCAACACCTTTAGGTTGAAATGCAGGATGATTGCACCAATTGACACAACACAGACAGTAGCCTCCAATTACTGCTGGTAACGTGCAGACAAACTAAAGTTTTTATTTTGTCTGCTGCTAGAAGAAAACATACACATGCTCCCCTCATTCTGCTCAAACCTGAATGCTGTGTTATCACCTTAGACAATGATGAACCATAAATCATCATCAATCTTCATCACTGACAGTACCTTTCTATTACAGAGCTGTAAGTGGGTCATAATCATCAGAAATTGAAGGAAATTCAAGTGGTCAGCAAGGAGGCATTTTGGCTACAAAAATATATTTCCTTATGAAGTTTTATTACCAACAAATGTTTCAAATGGCTGGTTGGCCTACTGTGTAAGTAGTCCACATTCTGGATTTTTTTTGCCTCACACTCAGGTGCTGACTCATCTCACTCCATCTCTTCTACTTTTCTGAAGCACCAAAAGCATCTGTGCATTTTGGGTAGGTAGTGGGTTTAATTTTGTAAACAGGGATCTAATTGATCACTTCAGTACATTATTTATGATGAACACTGTAGATAAAACAATACTTTGTGCTTGTGACTGCTGCGGAGAAAAATTTACAGAATGGCATAGTTATAGCCTTTTGACACAACTCTGTGTACCCCAAGGGGTTTTGAAATATTTGTGTTCTGGGTCTTACTAGAAAGACTATAAAGTCTTTGTCACGGTAATATTTCAGCCCTTCTGCATCAGGCCTGTTTCATGAGAAACAGACTTCTGTGAAATACTGTTAGCTCTATTCATCACCAGAGGCAAAGCTGACATACAATTCCACAGAGGTACAGAAGCAACCCACGGCAAAAGAGGTAATTAATTTACTAGATCTCCCAATTTTCAATGCACTAAATTTCCAGTTCCTTGCTTTGATCGGGTTCTGTGTTGAAGCTTTGCCAACCCAGACCCATTACTGGCTTCAAGGAAGCAAACCACCACCAAAGAGCCACATGCATCTTCTCTTGCATATTCTAATCACTGACACCTTTGACATAACAGGTCACGGCTACAATATTTGTTAAGATTATGATTTCCTGAATCAGACAGAAGAAATTCAGTTGAGCAACAAAAGACTTGTCTGACACCCCTCCCTAACAAGAGACTGAGTAATCACAGAAACTCCTCAGGTCTCCAAGGTGTCAGAAAAGGCACAGCCCTACTCCCGGGTGGTGATGGCAATCTTCCCCAGCAGTCACGAAAAACACCAAGTTCCCACAAGGTAAAGAGTGTAGGAAAAAACTTATTTTACTAATATATCACTGTAGTTTCCATTTTATAAACAGGGGAGCAAATTGTTCGGTGTTACCTTTTATAAAACAGGATAAAGAGAAAAAAAGTACAAAAGTTCTTACACATACTAAGAATACATAGTTTAAAGGGGAAAAAATTACCTTGAAACTTAAAAGTTGTGTTCTACCAATTTTTTGAAATTTAGAAGAAGCATTATGACATTAGAGTTGCATTTAAGAGAATTCAGTATTTATATCATATCTTCCAGCCTCAGAACAAGACACTTTTTAAAATTTTACAGGAGCCTTTCTATTTAGAAATAAAGGCACTTGACCAAAATACTAATGTAAGAAACAGATTACAAACTGTTTATAAAAGCTGGTTTTTAAAGTATACAGTTCTCTTAAATCTTGAATTAACTATTCTAAACATTAATTATGTTTAACAGACACATGAAGCTTCAAGTTTTCCCTGTTATCCTAAAATTCTTTCCACATATAAACACCCAATAAAACACTACTTTATGTCAACATGGTATGTTTGCATCTTTCTTTTACTTGAAAGAATGGCTATGAAATGGATGTTTTGCTATTCCATAAAAAGAAAAAAAGGAGACAACTGCAAATGCTTCTGCTGAAAATCTAATGGTCTGCTTTCTTCTGGGTCAACAAAATATGTATTTGTACAGAAAATAAAGCAATTTACAATACTGATATCCAGCATCCAAATAATCATCAGGAGTTGGATAATTCACTACATTAGATATCAGCCAGCTAGACACCCACAAACCCATTTCCGCATGTAATTTATTAAAGAAAATTAACACAGTGATGACTAACTGACACTGTGTAGGAAGCATTTCACTTCCTTTATCATTAAATCATGTTTCTATGATACTATCCTAAAATACTAGAGTATTTTACTGAAAAATACACAGCTTCCAAATAATGTATTGCTGTCCCCAAACAGTAACTTTTTACAGTATTCACTGAACCAAATCAGAAGCTTATTTCCCAAAGAATGCTGACTAGTTTATATGTATTTGGGAAACTGGGAGACACTGCTTTATTTCATAATTTATGTTGGAAGCTTTCAAAGCAACTGCGTAACTAAGTATGTTTTATCTCAAGAGAGAAAAAAAAATCCAAAATAATCTGTTTGTATAGCTTCGTGAAGGTTTTTTGAGAACAATCACACATTTTACTGAAGAGGAAAAGTACTGAAACAGCAATTTCAAGTAGAGCAGTAGGTACCTGTGCATCACTTCTAAATAAACGTACTGTACTTTCACGCTCCCCATTGACAGATCCCTCCCTCCTTCAGCTATCCAGACTTGACTGCAAGTCCATTACAGAGAGAATATAATAGAAGGACTGAGGATGAAGAACTTGTTGCTCTAAAATTAAAAAGTCTGGCCATTTTAAAAGGCTCTGGGTATTTTTTAAAGAAAGTTTCATTAATACGTGGATCTTTTTCCATTAAACCCCCCCCCCAAACAATCAAATCACAACTTAGAAAGAAGTTAATCAATTTCCATTATTAAAAAAAAAAAGCTGTCTTCGTCTCAGTAGGTTATGCTACAGTTTCCACAAAATCAAATTGAATTCATCTTCACACACCAGCAAAAGCATTCTTAGACTCTCTGCCAAACTGCTCAGAGATAACTCTCAGAGATCCCTCTCTGCTATTACCAGAACATTAAACACCCTGTTGTTGTAGATGACACAAATGCACAGCAAAAGTCTAGAGTATTTTCTGTACTGTGAGTACAGAAATGGTCTAGATCTTAGAAACATGATGTACAGAACAGCAAAGAGCCTGAAGCAAAGAAAAGATCCAATAAGGCCACCTACAGTCACAACAAGAACACCCTTGATCATGATCCATTTTCCTTCTGAAAGGTCATTCAGCTAGAGAAATGACTGCAAGAATGGATGAACCTCCACTGTTACTAGCTATCCAAAGGGATACAGCCTCTCAAGCACTGCAGTAGATTTCCCTATGTTACATATTTCTAGCTTTCAGACACTCAGACTTATTCCACCCTTTCTTGTACCACCTTGAAAAACAGGCCACTCTACATCTTTAAAAAAACCCTCTTACTAAGTACAGTTCTTCAGAAAATCTCTAAGAAACATGACAACATGTTCCCTAGCTCATATATCAGCTAATAGATGTTGCTAAGTAAGTAAGAGGAATTTAAACATTTCAAATAATCTAACAACTCAGAAATGAACAGATTTAAATGGGGAGAAAGCAGGGCTGCTGGCAGAGGGGAAGTCTTCCTTTCTGTATGGGATGAGGTAGGAGAAGTACAGGGACAGGATGTGAGGCGTTCCCCTCAGTGCTAATGCTACTGAGCTTTTGACTACACAGCTCAAAGGTTTCAGCAGATTTTGGCATTTCATCAGGGTTCGGAGGAACTTTGAAATAACCACCTCCTTTCTATCATCAAACACTCAACTCCATCTGTTTCTACTCTAAGAGCCAACCCAAGAACTGCGTACCTGACAAAAGCTATTCAGTTTCTCAAAGCTGCAATTTGCTGCATTTCCAGCATTTACCAGCAAGTTGCCTCTTTCTGCCTGGGGGAGTCCAGCCCACCACAATGACCTTCAGATACACACAAAGGCCACTAAAAAGACCCCACAAAAATCTGTTATGTGGCAGATGCCATTCTCTTACCTGCAATAAGAGATCTGTGATTACCAAAAATGCTCTGAATTAATCAGAGACTGAATACTAGTACTGTATTAATTTATGGAGAGGGGAAGGAACTTCTCTCCTAAGTTCATAAATACTATTGTCCTTGGTAGGTTACAACTCTCCCCTGAACAGCTTGATAAATCAAACTGAAAAGCTATGCTCAGAAACAATCAGAGAAAGAAATTTTTAAAAAATATTTTAGGTACAGGCACGCACACTGCAAATACAGAGACAATAAATCTTGGTCACTAATATTTCATCTTACTACAAGTACCCATGTAAGCATCATGGTAAGTGTTGAGGAACCACGGGTTTCCTCAGCTTCTCACACAGTTGACAGCAAATGACAGGCACCTTCAGAAAGCAATTCAGAGCACTTAAGTTCTGTCTAATTTAAATACTACAAAACACTTTTCAAAACTATCTCCTTCTATTAAACATTCATCTTAAACCCACATGAACACCAGCAGAAGTCTGCTACTTGGTAAAACATATATGGAGGGTACAAACACATTCAGAAGTCCATCAAGTTGATTTTCAAAAACTGATTCCTGATCAAAACTTTGTAGACTATTTCTGTCACTGAATTAATGCATTTAAACACAAAACCTTCAGTTACCCACTCCATAAACCTTACATTCCCTCTTGTTTGTATATGGCCATATCTGTGAAGTTAGAAGTAGTACAAAAACTACAACTCCCAATAATTCCCCACAGAGTAGCAATAAGATTCTTGGGGGGGGCGGGGGGGTTTAAAGGGATGAGGAGAGCAGAGCGTATCTCCTGCATAACCTTTAAGAAATTGAAAATATTACGCTATATGGAATTAGAAAACTTCTGAGATTGTTTCTTATAAGCAAACACACCCCCCCCCAAAAAAAGAACCGAAATGAAAAACAAGCCCAAATCCAAAAGTCCACAATTATGTTACGTTTTATAGAGGCACTGATATCAAATAGGTTCAAAATAGACAGCCAAAAGCAAGTCCTCATAGATTAAATGAAGTCTCAGTACAACTGCATCAATTTTTACTTTACCTGTGAAAATCTTCATGCACTATACCTCTTAAATTCAGAGCAAGTAAAAAAATCTCCTTAATATCTAGGACCTGTCTCAAACTTCTATAACAAACTGACCCACAGAGCTAGGTCCGTACACATATTAGGTATGCTATGTATAGATTACAAATGCATAGGAAGAGTAAATACAAATGGCTTTTCTTGAGAAGAAAGAGGCTCACATGTAATAAAATATTGGCTTTGTTACTACTAAACAGTTGCTTCCTCTAATCCATTCACGACCACGTTTCACTTCCCATTTACCTTATTCTTTCCACATTCCCATACTTTAAATACTCATTAAGCAGAACATACAATGAATCAAGGTCTGCAGATAAAAGTAAGTACAGTCGATTGAGTAACTGAGTAAAGCATATGTAGCAAATGCATAAACACCACACATACCCACACTGTTTTTCCTCTTAAAAAAGAAACAAACAAAACCATAAACAAGATGGATATCTAGATGGTAAATTGCATTACTGGCAAACCTCTGACAATAGCAAGCAATAACTGGAGGTGTCTTGCAGATCTTATTTTCAGGCTAATGTCTATGATAGCATCCAAAATTCATACTGAAAAGTACGAACTAACATATGTATGAACTAACAACCAGAGAAGTTAAAATTGTCCTTTAAACAGACCAAACTAATAAACATTCAAACAGTCAATCCAGCTGTCTCACTCCTATTGCAGTAAGTATTCCCACAAAACACATCAATTCCTTTGGCAGACTCCACAGACATGAATGATTTTGTTTGTGTTTTCTT
Source organism: Edolisoma coerulescens (assembly GCA_013397115.1). Taxonomy (NCBI): domain Eukaryota; kingdom Metazoa; phylum Chordata; class Aves; order Passeriformes; family Campephagidae; genus Edolisoma; species Edolisoma coerulescens. The sequence continues at coordinate 864,593 of VWZW01001654.1, forward strand.
TTAAACTAAAAAATCATGATAAATTTGACAGTTTTTGCCCAAGTAGCTGACAGAGGGAAATGCAGAGGAGATAAAAAAGAACAATTTGCAAGCAATCAGTATTTCCAAAAGCTAGAAGTTTGCTTGTAAGGAAGTTCTTAGCTCTGATTTTAAACAAGAGCACTCTGAGTCCTCTGGAAGATTTTTCTCCTGAAATGTAGTGTGACATACACAAAGGAAGACTGCAATTTCAGTACTGCAAGCACACACACACCATTAAACCCCACTCTCACGCTGTTGACTGCTAAGCACATAACTCAACTGACTTGAGACTTCTGGAGTCACAAGCCTTTAACTCATCCTTTCAATTCCTTACACAGTTTTTAGGTCACATGTGGCGATATCCAAGATAACTTTTAAATGCAATTTCCAAAACTGGTACCATTTCAACTGTTAAAGCTCTTGCAAAAACAAACAAAAAAACCCCCTGCAAACCCAACCGCTCAAGCTTCAGACTTCCATAGCCAGATCATTTACACCACATAGGAGGGTGGTGGGCTCCATTCTGCCAGTAAATTAGCAGTCATAATAAACAGGTCATTCAACCGCCATTAAAGCACTAAAATTGAGAGCATTCCCTTCATCAATTAGCTTACCAAATTAAAAGCAATAAGATCTTCCTGCATCAAAGCAAGCCAACTCCTCTCTTCCAGTAACAGAAAACTGGGATCTAACAACCAGACTCCAAGGAAAACATCACTCAGAACAGTTTCAATAGCACTGAAAAAATCCCAATTTTTAACATATTTGGCAGGGGAAAAAAAAATATAAATAGCTACATGATACTGTTTCAAGCCTAAAACATTCATTTTAATGTATACACATTTCCTAATATTTCTCAACTATCAAATTTAACAACACAAAGAGGTCCAACTCAGACCATAAGCCCCTCTTGCAAGATAAGAAGTTGAATAAAGGTTTCAAACGAAACACAGAACATGATCTGATACATTCTTTCAAAATTGGTCATTAATATGCTTGTTAAAATTCTGACCCATACAGATCAGTAATTTTGCCTGGGTTTGATGACCAAGAGAAAATGAATAGAAAACAAAATAGAATGAATAATCCTCCATGTATTATCTTTCTAGAACTGAAGGAAGTGAATGAAATTTGTTGGGATATGGAAACCTAGATTAGAATTCTTTCTTGGCCACAGTACAATGCCTCCTAAGACCATATAAATCAGCTGTTTACACGAATAGCTGCATTTAAGTTGAAGCAGTCAGGAATTTCACAGGATTACTGCTAAATGGTGGTTTTCTGGACACCAAGCTCCACAGCCACATTTTAAAAATTGTTCATATCTACGAACAATACAGCTCACCTCAAACACCTAACTTGAGGGAAGTAACTGGTATTTGTGTTTGTCTTTTTTATTGATTTGTTTGTATACAGCACCATAAAAGCTCTTTTTCCACCCTAAATATTGTTGCGGTATGGCGATGCAAGTAATTGCTTTTAGTTACACATTTAATGCCAAAAAACAAAGAATTACCTAACTAAACCAGTAATCACTACTGAAATAACAAATTAATACAAGTCACATGGAGAAGTCTTACAGCCGATTAATAGAGAAGCATTTCTTGATACAATTTAAATGATCATTAGGTTAAACAAATTATAATTCACATCCAACCATACACAGGAGCATATTAGGAAAGCACAGTGGAATAAAGAAAATAGAAGTTCTGAGTCTGTCTGATACTTCTTTTTAAAAGACAGCACCTCCAGCTGGGGCATGAATTCAGCACTGAATCAGGAGACAAAAACTCTATCTACTAAATCAACAACAAAACTTCTTGCAACAGTCCAGGTTTCACTTGGAAATCTTGCTGAAATACCAGCCAAGCCCAGCCTTGATTAGACTGCAATGAGATCATAGCTTGAGGAGGTATAGCTGTAGGCTCTTGTAAAGGTGATACTAAAGAGAAATTTATTTAAATGACACATCAATCTTTCTTGAAACGCATAAACTAGAATGTTCTCATATTTATTAATGCAATATGGATAAAGCTGACTGCAGAACAACTTCAGAGTTCCTAAGGATACTGTTAGTACAGGAAGTGAAATTACTTTCTATCCACCACCCACAATCAATAGTACGACTGACACTACAAGTTGGGCATCTCAGATAAGAGCACTTTTAAAGTAAAAGTAATCAAGATAATGCAGCTATGGGAGATTTTCACGAGATTCACACTTGAGTACTCTGACTTTCCATTTTCATTATTTCCAGTAAGATCCCCCTCTCCAGATGTTGTTTCTTTAAAAAAGAGGAAAATACAAACTGAGGCTTGTGAGACTTATAATGAATGTCCTCAAAGTTCTCATTTCACCTTCTGTTGAAATATACATGTTGTTATAAAAAGCAAGTCCTTTCTTTCAAGATGTCAAATTAGGCAAGAACAAGCTGCCTTTGGGCAATTTTTTTTGGAATATTATCACACACATGCAGAGACCAGAAAAAATGTAAAGCATTTTTTTAAAGGGACATTAAAAAAATAATGGTATGCAACTCAGTGACAATGCTAAAAGACTTTTTTCTTAAATATTAGCAACACCACTTGCACTTGGGTGGGGCAAGTTTTAGAAGACCAGCTACGTTTAAAGATCGAGCAAGCTGTATCATGCACCATTTTTCTCTGTACCTATTGCAGCAATAACAAAAAGGGCAAGGGGAAAAAAAATAAAGTAAAAAGGCTTGTGTCTGGCAGGTGAACTTGATACTCCGCCTACCTGGTTCTATTTCTGGACTATTTCTCCAAGTCTTGTTTCAGTTACAGAAAGAAATGCTACTGTGAAATGGGGAAGCCTGCCCACTCTGCAAGGGCCGGGCCCACTGCTGGGCACCAGCAGCATGACTGTGCACTGACCTCTCCCGGGGCAAAGCACTTCCCTCACAGCATCAATCACGGAATGGTTTGGGTTGGAAGGGACCTTTAAAGGTCATCCAGTGCAACCCTGCTGCAATGAGCAGGGACAAAACTCCAGCAGCTGAGCACACGCTTACACCCTTGGTAAGGCTGGACACATTTTCTCCTCTTTAACATGCCTTCCCTTCTCTGATTATTGGCAATTTGGTGGATCAAAAGACACTCTTGTTTATGTTGACTAGATTTCCAGCTAAAAAAATTCCCAAATAGTATTTGCAGCTAGTATTTTCCCTAGACTCTCCCTAGGATACCTGAAATAAAAAATTTCCCTTCCTATCAGCACGTGAAATAGCCACACAACCAGAGAAACGGAGAAGTGTATTACACAGAAAGTGGTGAAAAGTGAACAACATACACACTTCCTCGTGAATTTTTCAATTACAGTATTTTCTGGTGCTACTTCTCTGGCAGTTGTGCCATACATGCTAAGGAAAGCGGGAAATATTTACAAAGACTTCCCAGAATTTACGTAAAGGTGCAACTTTCTTCAAAGGCTGATCTTGCTTTTGAGACTGTAAAAACAGAGACAGGCAGAACTTTAGAAATCCCCCTTAAGCAGCTGCTATCTGAGACTCCATTCACACCTTGTCACATTCCTCTCAGAGTTGGCAGTTGTCGTCATCCACCCTCACTTCCCCAGAGATGCTCTGGACTAGAGACAGAGCTTCATAGTCAGCTAGTGCTTAAGCACATTTTGAATCCACAAAACCAGGAGTTTTTCCACAGGTGTCCTGAAGGATTTAGTCCACTGGGTTTTCTTGGGTTTCCCACTGACCAGCCATCAGTCTACCCGAGAAGGAAGGACACACGCCACAGAGGGAGAAGCACAGGTGAAATCCTCATCCATGGCAGCCCAATGACCCCCACTCAGGAATAGGGTAACTCAAGTTCAGGGTTCTCTTCAGCTGAGAAGAGACAAATTCTACATCTCCTGCAAGGAGGGACTGTTTTAACCACTCGGTATTATTCTTCCAAGTAGCTTTCCACCATTAGAAGCAGTACAGTAAAAAAACAAATCAACATGATAGGTGGACCAAATCAAGACGGAAAATTTTGCAGCTAAAGAACTGTAGTCTTGGGCACACAAGTTCCAGTCCCTGGTTTCTAAACTAGTTCTATACCGCTGTATCCAACAATGGCAAATGAAAATATACTCCAAAATTTAAACCCAAGGACGCAGGTTCTCTCTTATTCCTGGGTCTGTACAGATGGACCCAGATTTCTCTTCCACACAGCAGCACAGCTGTGTGGTTCCACTTAATTATTCCCTTGCAACAGATCCATTTTAAAAGGTTCCCAGGCACAGACACTTCTCTCCACATACCACAGCCACATCCTCATGCCACAAATACTTAAGCCTGTTACTTAATACCTAGGTAACATTATGAATAAGTATCATTGATCAGTCTTTAGATGTAGCACTATTGGCCGTTACCAGAAAGGTGGAATTATTTGAATTGGCACTTAATAGCTAGTACATACATAGTAAAATAGCTGTTTTCTCCTTTCCTCAAATGCTCCCAGGTTTGCTAGTCTGTAACTCAGGACACTGGTAAGCGGCCAACAGACTTGCAGTCATTTTTCAGCATATACATCTGACACTGTTGCTCCTTGAAAAACAGCACTAGGGAAGTGATCTAGAAACAAATGGTTTGAAAAGTCCTCACTTGGAAAGTTCATAACACAGTTGTTTCAAGGGTGGGAGAAGGGAACCAATTAGAAAACTCACAACAAAACCAGCTGAAAAATAAGATTAGGATTATTTCTGCTGTGGATAAAACAGGACTTGTTGACCTCTGACACTCTCTGGCACTTTCAAAATGGGAACCGGCAGAGTCCAGAAGACTTGTAGACAAAAGCATATATGTAACTTTCTGACAGATCTTGAGCAAAATGTGCTTTGCTAATGTGACTTTTTTCCACTACAACATATGGATCTATTTTAATGTGCTTTCACTGTGTAACATGAAAGCTGTCTTAACTGAAAAACCCAACAATTACTGAGAATGGGGGCTCTTAAGTCAAAACACATCCAGATGAAAAACATTTTCTAGAAAACATGATGCATTTCTTTAACTCATGTTCAATACACTGAGATTAAAGCTGTGAGTATACGAGGACTAAATAAAAAAAACCAAAAAAAACCAAACCAAAACAAAACAAACCACCAAAAAAACGAAAGAGAAAAAAAGAAGGCAACCAGAAAGTGCATCTATACCCAAGCACGTCCCCCTCCCCCCGTCTTCGGTGCATGGATTTGGTCACTATCCACAAGACCTTTTTGTTTAAGGAAGAAGGGACAAAAGGCTACCCTAATTACTTAGAATTTGCAAGCGCAACGGCAGCGGAGAAAACTCAGCCTCGGAGCCGGGAGTTTCATTCCCCATACGATCCTGCGCCACGAGCCCGCAGGGAGAAGAGGGAGGGAACAGCCCAGCAGAGGGTTTCGGGTCCCCCAGCCAGTTACCAGCGCCCACAATGACGGCGCCGGCTTTTTACTGGGGCGTACGAGGGCCAGAAGCGGCAGCTCGGAGCCGCCAGGCTGCCTGCACCCAGCAACCTGTTGCCCCCAGAGCTGCTGGAATGAGCCCCGAACCCTCCGGTACCGCTCCCCGGGCGCTGGCGGCGGCCGTGGGGCCCTGGAGCACCCCCGGACGGAGCCGGCCCGGCGGCACCTGCGCTGGGCGCGCTGCCCCGCGGTACCTGCGCCCCGGGCTGCGGGCAGGCGGCGCGGCCAGGCTGTCACCGCCGCGGGCACGGCAAAATGGAGCCGGCCGG
>VWZW01001654.1:870794-1098882 GCA_013397115.1 Edolisoma coerulescens
ACACAGGGGCGGCTGCCCCTCCCCTCCACCCCCGTTCCCAAACAAAAGCGGCGAGCAGGTGGAAGGCGGGGTGAAAGGGCAGTCGGCGGCTGTGGCCGTCACCCGGGCAGTGACGCCCCGCCTTCGTCGTGCCAGGCGGCGGGGGGCCGGGGTGGGGAGTGCAGAGGGGGCCGGCTCTTCCCGTCTCGCTGCGGTGTTCGGGGAGGGGGAACTGGGCAATGGGGAGGGCAGGTCAGGGGGCAGCCGCGGCAGGAGCCGGGAGAAGGAGGAAAGGAGACGCTTTCCGCCGGCCCCTCCCGGCCCGCGCTGCCTCCACCACCTGTGGGGCGGGAGGGCCCGCGGGCGCCGGGCCGCGCTCTCCGGCCCAGCCCCTCTAGCGGCAGCCCCGCGGCACCGCCCGGCCCGGCCCGGCCCTGCCCTGCCCTCCGCCGCCACAACGGACGGGACGGGCTGGGCGCCGACAGGGAGCGGTGGTAAACGCAGGTGAAGCCCTCAGCAAAGAAACCCGAGAGAGAAGAGATTTGGAGTAGCAGATTGTCAAAAAAGTTTGATGGCAGAGTGGGAGGCAGGACTAGAAGTGCTAATCTGAAGGCAAATCTTATGGATGGGAAATAAATGCAGGGTTTGGGTGTGCTTGATGTCTTCACTGAGTTAGTGGCGAGGCTGGNGCGGCTGCCCCTCCCCTCCACCCCCGTTCCCAAACAAAAGCGGCGAGCAGGTGGAAGGCGGGGTGAAAGGGCAGTCGGCGGCTGTGGCCGTCACCCGGGCAGTGACGCCCCGCCTTCGCTGTGCCAGGCGGCGGGGGGCCGGGGTGGGGAGTGCANGGCCCCTCCCGGCCCGCGCTGCCTCCACCACCTGTGGGGCGGGAGGGCCCGCGGGCGCCGGGCCGCGCTCTCCGGCCCAGCCCCTCTAGCGGCAGCCCCGCGGCACCGCCCGGCCCGGCCCGGCCCTGCCCTGCCCTCCGCCGCCACAACGGACGGGACGGGCTGGGCGCCGACAGGGAGCGGTGGTAAACGCAGGTGAAGCCCTCAGCAAAGAAACCCGAGAGAGAAGAGATTTGGAGTAGCAGATTGTCAAAAAAGTTTGATGGCAGAGTGGGAGGCAGGACTAGAAGTGCTAATCTGAAGGCAAATCTTATGGATGGGAAATAAATGCAGGGTTTGGGTGTGCTTGATGTCTTCACTGAGTTAGTGGCGAGGCTGGGAGCGAAGTACTTATTTTTTGCAATTCTCTCAGTTTAATTGAATCACTTTATAGGAGGTGTCAGTGACCAGACTTGGCCTGGAGTACCGGTGTGCCAGCACACAATCCTTGGCATTTCACTACCAAGCAGGCAAAGTACTGCTTGATCTAAGACATAGGGAAATCTCTATTTTAATTTCTGAAAGACTAGTGAACCTCAAGGTACTTTTTCATGTGACAAGCTGTCTCATGGAGGTGCCTGGTATATAGAGTGGAATTTTGAGGTTTTGTATATTGATGTGACAGGTCAAATATTTTGCTTTCTGAAAGTGACCATTAGGCCATTCTTATTATGTAGTCTGTTCCTCTAACTCCTGTTTCAGTTGGTTTATTTCTCATAAAACTTTCCTGCCTTGAACTAATTTTTTTTTGTTTACAATACTTCCAGGATTAGCTACAGGATGTTTCTTCAATACCTAAGGAAAACTTTGTGTTCAGGATTGAGAACATCTGAGTCATCAATCCCAGCAGCAGATTGGAGGACATCTAGAAACAAGAAAAATATGTGATTAGATGATTGTTGTTCTCTTGTGATTAAGGGACAGAAGAAACAGTAGAGGGGGTACTCAAACTTATACATCCCTCTATAAGAATCCTGCAAAATACAAAACCTAGGTATTGCATCAAGTTATTTAAGGCCTCTAATGACTTGCAGATCCTCAGTCAGATTGCTTCTGTAGTTATTTTCTGTTATATATTCAAGCAGAAATACAAGTAGTTTTCTCCATGCCCTGTTTCCCATTCATGGAATCTGAGACAAAGCCTTCAGTTATGTCTGTGTATCAGGTTGTCTTCACAGCAATGTATACTCAGCAACATATAGCTGGAAGGAGCTGCAGTATGCAATTTGTTTTCTCTAAGTATGATAATGAATGGAAGATCCAGAATAATGATTTAAACTTTAGTGTATCCCCAATATGCACATTGAAATGAAAATAAAATAGCTTACATCACTAATGAGAAGAGCAAATTCTGCTTCCAAAAATGCCTTCTCTGTTTATATACCCCCTTTTTCAACTGCCAAACATTCATTCTTCATCTTGAACATTTTGTTGTCCATAAGAAATTCAAGACTTACATTACTGCTCTGGCTCTTAGAATTGGTCTTAAAAATTCAGTATTGAAGCATGATGAAGAAATCTGAGCACAGATTTTAAAACTGGAAAATCTAGAGCCAGAAGCTGGCAGCCATTGAAAAGTGTCAAACTCTGCTACTGTAATTACATCAGTGGAAGATGTGGACATGTAGCTCTTGGGAAAGCAGTTGCCTAAAGAAGTAATATCTGAAAGCTTTCCCACTCCTGGTTAAGAGAGACCTCAGTAAAGAAGAAGTTTCTAGCTAATGCTTGCTTAATGCCTGATAGTCTGACACAGTCATCAAGCAGATCCTCACCTTTGGCTGACAGTTCAGGAATCAGACTTCCTTATCTTGAATGACACCTTTTTTTGCCTTTTATCCTTTGATGTTATCAATGTAACTAAGAGACCACAAAGTAAAGTTCTTCATACATTTAAGTTTGACCAGCCAAAGCAATAAAGGAATTATTTTTTGTCAAATTGGTCAAGTTGCTCTCCATTTCTTTTATATTTTCTTTTATATCCTTCCTCTCTGTGGAATCTGAAGCTTGTTCAGAACTCAACTGGAGACTTGTACTTGTGCTCTTCTTAAAATATTGTGATAATTTTATTACTTGAATTTCTGCAGCTTCTGCCGGCCTTCATAAGGTTTCAAATAGTCATAAAGAACAAAGGATTTATTGAATGGATTCTAAAATATTACTTTTCATTTGTGTGATAAGAGAACCAATGATAACTGTATTTGTCTAACTAAAGCCTCGTTGCCCAAATCCTCAGCTTTCTCCCTTGTCAAATGCTTTCTGAGCACACAGAAGTTACCAATAGAAGGCAGAAATGCAAGATACATCAGGGTGCCATAAATATATCAAAGGAAGTAACAGACCTTTTGACACTGAGGACAGAGAATGATGCAGCTATTACCAACAAGGTATGAAAGGGATCCCTTTGTGTAAAAATGTGTGCCAAAAATACATGTATCAAAGATACTTCACAGTGATACACAAAAGTTACCAAACACCTTCTCCTGCTGTGCAAAGGGAGCAATCAGACCTATATTAAGAGATGGTTCCCACATACCCGGATTATGTGTCCCTGCCCTGTGAAGCAAAAGCCTTCTGCAGTAAGCCAGGCTCCTCCCACAGTACTTCATCTGTCATTCTACCTTGGTACTTGAAGCTTAATTAACAATGTTAATTAAATTGTTCTACAGAATTCATTCAACCTCCATTCTTTCTGTTGCACATATTGCATATCTGTTCCCTGTTTAGTCATTGAGATTACAAAAACTGTGAATAAATGACTTTATGGCAGGATTTTATTTGAACAGGCACAGTATGATGTTAATGCACAGCCTGTTTCACCTTTGTGGCTATGCACCACATATCTTTTCCTTAAGGCACGGCACCTTGCTGTGGGTTGCACAGGATAGCTGCAGGATGGCTCTAGAACAGGCTGGTTTGCTCTCAGTCCTGAGGTCATTCATTGTGCTGGACATTGCAATGTCAACAGGCCTTTCCCCCCCCCCCCANCCCCCAGAAGCCAAGAAATTGGAGAGATGTAGAGGCTCCTGACTCATAGCTACAGAGTAAAGAACTGAGATGAGGTAAGCCTTTACAACCTCCCACTTTGTTACCAGCCCTTCCGGGAGCTAACCACCAGACATCAATAGGTTGGTGAAGAGACCTGAAGAAGACCCAGAAGTGCCTCTGCCTCAGCCATACAAAATCAAAGGTTGATGCCCTGGAGCATGCATAGTTCATAGACAATTTAACTTCAGATGCCAAAAGAGAAAAGCTGATCCATGGCACATATTCTGAGGGAAATACAGGATCGTAGAATGGTTGGAAGGGTTGGAAGGGACCTTAAAAGATCATTTAATCCAATGTCCTGTGGGCAGGGACATTTTTCACTAGATCAGGTTGCTTAAAGCTCCATCTAACCCGGCATTGAACACTTCCAGTGATGGGGCATCAACAGCTTCTCTGGGCAACCTGTTCCAGTGCCTCACCACTGTAAATAATTTCTTTGTAATGTGTACTACCTCTTCCTTGCCTGTCCCTTTGGAACAGTTTACAGCCACTGATGGCAGCCCTCCAGTCATGCAATTCATACCACCACGTTTCAGTAATAGTGATTGGACTGTAGCTTTCTAGTTGCACAGTGGCTTCCAGCTCTTTCCTGTTTCCAGCTCTAATGTCTTTGAAAATTATCATCACAAAGACCAAAACAACTGAAATAGTGCTAAGAAGTTCCTGCAAGAGAAGTGGATGGATTTTTTGATCAAGTAGTTCAAGCTGCTGGCAGTCTATTGTGGAGTCTGAAAGTCCTGAGAACCTGGAGAAACAGGCTGGGTGGCAGCCCAACAGACAGACATCCTGGCATATCTGGGAACCAGGAGGCTTTCCTTTGGAAACCTGCCATGCTGCTTCTGATGGATTCAGCATAATCACACTCTTCTGCAAAACACTTTGATTCCAACAAATTACCCATTTTCCCAGAATGAAAAATACCATGTTGTAAAGCTCCAGCAGGATGTCTATGATTTAGGCACCTTAAAAACCTTTCTCAAGGGTGTCTTGTTTCTCCTGTATTGCAAGTAAGGCTTCATCAGCACATAATTAGTGCCGGAGAAAGCCTTAGAAGTTCTCAACCTTTCAGATATATATAACTCAAATACATGTTGAACTCTTCATTTCTTTACGATTAAAATAAAATCTGTGTTCTTTATCTAGATCTATCTTTTTATAAAACTGAAATTTGTGAAAGAATAGCAGTTCATATGATACTTTCCATAATGATTTTGAGTCAAACTTCCTTCAATTCTCACTTATTCTCACAGCACATATACTTTGTACCTCAGACCAATTTTCTGAGGGTGACAGCATGCACTGTGGAACAAACTGAGGCTGAGTGACCAAGAGAAAAAAAAAAAGATGATTTTCTAAGAATAATATTGTTGACTCAAATCTTGAGACCTATTAGACCTGTAGACAAGAAAAAGGAGATGAGTCGAACAGAGACTCTTATAATCCGAAGCCTGCTTAAGGATTTATCATTTTCACAATTTTGCATGATAAAAAGATTGAAAATCAAAGAAAAGGGCAACTCCTCATTTGGTTACAGAGTCAGAAGACAGCATACACCTAGCAAGAGGAAGCGAATAGGTAACCACTTTTCCCTGGAGATGTACTTTTCAGCTTGTAGTCAAGTTCAGGTACGTGTTAAGTCCTGCCTTGGGCCATGGTCCCTCTGGTATCTGTATATCTGTTCCTTTTCCAGTTCCTACATTAGGGCCCTTTATCAAACTGTATTACAACATCTCTGGCTACTACTTTACAGAGAAACTGAATAGCAGAGTTGAGAGCACAGAGGCTGAAATACCGGTACATGACAGTCCATACTGGGTCATTGTCAGCAGGCTGACTAGGCAGCACTTGGGCACACAGTTTGGGATAATATGGGCCAGTGACCATTACTATGAGGCCCTATGGATGAAGCCACACTTTTTTAGTTGTGGAAGAGAGTCCAGTAGTATATGCATGTATACACACTTTATAGCTGTATTTGATCATGTGTATGTGCATTGCAGCTTCATTAACCTGGGAATTTTTTTTTTGCTTCATGAAGTTTCATCATTTCAGTGAAGCATCATTTGTAATATTTATTCTTACTGCTATGTTTCTGATCATGGTACATTACGGAGTGCTTTTCATTGTCCATCTTCTTTGATAACATGTTACATGAATACATTCTCTGTACAAACTGTGCTGTGCCACTTACTCTTATGTGCAATAAAACACTGACCCATTTTAAATACATGAAGGGTAGTCTCAGAGGCTAACGAGGGTCTTTAATGCATTTAAACTCTGATATCACAGCATGTTATATCTGAATTCTGTACCTGATGAAGATGGTCACTGGAGCTAGGATGGTCAGGGAAAATGCAAAGGGAAGGTTTCAAATGCTCTTAGTGCAGAGAATGCTGTGAAAGCTTTTAAAGGGGAAGATAAATAGCAAGAGGCCAGAGTATGCATGAGAGCAGACAAAAGCCTTGTAACCTGGTATTTTTCACTTGGACTTTGCTTCATTTACTAGCTAGCTCCAAACAGACCTTTTTCAGCCTATCAGCCATGTATAAATAAATCTCTCAGTGCTTTCTATAAACAGACACAGTTTCTGCATTACAACTGACCTTTCTACTCTCAGCTTGGTTACACAGAACATGAACCATGTCCAGGTGAAGGTCATAGGATGTAGAACCTTGTGAGAGTCCATCTAAGCATGCATAAGGCATGAAGTACACATTCTTTTTTTGTTGCAGTCCATAGGAGTTTGCCTTAAAGCATCAGGTGTGCTCAAGAGGCTGTGGTCCAGCAGTGGCAGATGCAGAATATTGCATGAATGTGATGATATTAAGGATGATGTAAGGCTGGTTTGGGCATGCCCAGGAGTCCAGGGGGCAGACTGTTCATGCCACCTCCCCACAGACTGCTATGCCCCTTTATGCTAAAGGTATAGGTGTCTCATCTCAGTTCTGGTAACAGAACTGTTAGCAGTTGATAGGATATTTGAGGGAATCCTTCCAAGTCATACACATGAGAAAAAGTGCAGCATTCAGATTAGCTTTCCCTGGCTTGTGTTCGGTTTAGAAAGGATGAGGCTGTGGAAGGTACTGGTTCCTTAGCCTGAATTTTGTGTAAAGCAGACTCATGCCAGTGGAGCATTGTTAATAAAATCCTGAGGAAACAGCTTTGGGGTGGGGGGTTATTGCCCATCTTCTGTGCTAACATAGATCCCGTCACAACCCTGAAATTTAATTTCTTTTGAAGGTCTGAATTTGTGGAGTATTAAAGGCACACAGAGGATTACTTTCAGAACACTGCTTTTCTGAAGCAGTTTTAGAACCAACCAATTTTTTGGAGTTGTGCTCCCAGGAAGTTGACTATCATCAGTAGCTGATGTAGCCAAGCTGTAATATAAATGTATAGTGTAGCCATATTGCTCACCTGAAAGGTATATCCAGTAAACTACATTGGATGCTCATTACTTTTTCCACACTGGACTGTGAAGTCCACCTCTGACAATGAAGTCATGATTTTTAATCCCGAAGAGTAGAAAAGTCAAAAGAGTGGATCACAAATCCTTTCTGCACTATAATGTTTCTGCTGTCATTACTGCATTTCCTCTGGATTCCCTAAGCCAGATAAGCTATGGTTTTTAGCTATCTGCTCATTTCAGAGACTAAAAGACAACAATTTGTGGAATAAAAGGTTGCAACTCTCCTTCACCCGTTCCCAAGATGCTGCAGGGCTGACTGATGGCCATGCAACCACTGCAGAGTTAAAACACCCAGTGATGCTCAGGGGATTTCAAAGGGGAACATTGGCTGGTGTCTGTGTCTGGACCTGGACTGTACATTTTGTCAGAATTCCCTTCAGTTACACTTGTTTACAGCATCCAACAAGACCATCTAATTTGCCATGGTACACTGACATTTTTATCAATTTAATTAATAGAGCCTTGGAGAGTTCTTGCACTGTAAGAGCAGTGAAGTTAGTGAAATATGTTTTGATTAGGCTACATAGACTGGTCTGAGAGCACAGGTTTTATGAGGTAAGTTTTTAGTGCTAATGGGCTTTGGAAATATAACTACTTGGTGGTGGAAGATGTAATCAAACAAGATCCCACCATCTAGCAATTTTAACAAGGATATAAAAGTGTGATTTCTCCTGAGGGAACCAACTAACATAACCTTTAGTATGCAGAAGTAATGGGGCCTAGGATTCCTTTGGAAGACACTGAGGACAGATAGACATTCAACTTTTGTAGATCGGGGTACATGCCTACAAACATTTCTATCCAATTTTCAGTATCACAGTGTAAGAGGTAATATTCTTTTTTTTCACAGTCTTTTTCATCAATCAGTTCCTATTCAAACTGTGTCTCATAGTCTGCATAGGTGTGGGACAAGGTCTCTTTATTACACATGTGCTGAAACTGTAGTATCTTTTTGTTCTGTGAAATAATATAACGATGACAATGACTAAGGGTGGAATTTTTCCAGAAATGTGGCTGGGCACAAAAATCTGTCTTAATGCAAGTTCAAAGACAAAGTAATTGTCTCAGCATTGGCATAGAGAATCGGGGATTTTTTTCTTCTAATCTCTAAGCAAAAATAATTTTCTTCAGTTTTATGGATACATTTTCCTACTCAGTTATTTTAATCTGTATAAATCTTGTTTACTATTTTAAATGCATTTCAGGCACAGTTGCAAAAACTAATTTGTGTATGTTTCTTCATGAAAGCCATGTAAGATAACATTTCCCTGGAGAAGGTATATAGTAAGTCAATAAAGTATGAGTAACTTGACTGCATCAAATACACAGAGTTATTGAGCTGTTCAAATGCACACTTGTTTCATGTATTTATGTTTTTGTTCTTAGAGAAAACAAAAATAACTCAAATATTATTACTTTTACGCAAATGAGATACATTTATCCTCAGCCTTTTAAATTAATATTCACTGTCCTTGAAAGTAAATTAATATTTTACAATTATATAATTATATTTAAAACACTGAGGGAAGGGAAATGATACGTCTGTTTTTCTTTCAGTACTTTTTAATGGAGTCTGTAGCTATTATAATCATGACAGATGTTACACCTTGAATATCATTATTGTTCCAATATCCCTAATTTTACAGAAAACTAGAAATAGCAAGAATGGAGTGTGAATTTCTCCATTCATTTCCGAAATAAATGCGTTAAGTTAAAGGTTTAAAATTACCTTTAAAAACTAGTACTGCTAATTATGGGAAGGACACAGTTTCTTCCAAATCAAATCTAATTGCAGGAGGTCTGGGTAGATAAAATAAAGAATGGTGTTAAAGCATATAGAAGATTTGTATGTCAAGGCCTTAAGGAACACATTGCAGGATCTGTGGAGGAGATCAAAACTGCATCCATTGAGCTTGAAGACAGACCTAGCTTTCTTCATTTAGGGAAATGTTATGTCAGGTAATACGTAAAAGACTATGAGATCATGAACTTTTACACAGTATAGCTTTTACATTTGTGAGGTAGCTAAGATCTTCACTGGTACCTGTAAATTCAGGCCGTGATGCATTGAACTGTACACAAAAGCAAAACCAAACTATCCTCTGTCTCTACATCCATAAATTTCCTTGTCCTTTGTAAACTAGTGCTGTAGTCCCAGACTTAATTAAAACAGTGATTAAAGTATGTGCAGCTGCACACTCAAGCATAAGCCATACACACACTCCTTAACAACAGAAATGCATGCCTGTCATATTTTTGTAAACCTGTTGCTTTCCCTTAGAAGCAGGCAGGCCAGTGTTTCATCTTAAAGATGATCACAGACTGGGATGAAACATTGTGTTCTGGGTCCAAGGAGAGAGTGAGTAGGTATTTCTAAAAGTATGGAGCACATGGCTGTTTCTAAAGGAGCACAGTATTGTTCTCATCCTTGAGCACATTGTTGCCAATGTCCAAAATCGTGACTGGAATTTTCAGTGTTGTGCAATGTTGTACTTTTGCTGTGAGTGTGATTGATTGCTATTTGCAATGCCAGGAAGTTTTTTTTAGTGTTTCTTGTATGTGTGCTAATGGTTGTCTCTAAGCTACACCATTTGCTTAGTTGAGATCCTGCCTTAGTGCAGAAATAAGACATATCATGTCTGTCTTTTTTGTACAGTGGCAGAAGTGGGAATTGTGTCAATAATTTCAGAGAGAAGGGAATTAGGACCTGTAGAACGATGTAAGTTTTATAGAATACTAAATAAAGGTCCTTAACAAGACAAAATAACTATTCTCTTATTTCTTTCACTACTTTTCTGTTTCCTTTGCCTTTGTCCCCAGCTTTTATCCTCTTATTTTCATAATCACAAGAAGCCAAATTAATCTTGAGTGTAAGACTGCCAAACCAGCTTTGAATTTCTTTGACTGTTCTAACTCTCTATACTCTGAGCCCAGCAATGAGAACCAGAGACCAGCTAGCTCTTACCAGGTGAGGTGTTCCGTGGCTCATTAGTTTGGCAGATGCATCTCCCACTCAGCCTCAAATGTTGGCACATTTTAGACACCTCTACTTCTATCATGGTAAGTATCAGTTCATTCATGGGTCACTTAATTTTCTTTTTTGCATTAGGTATGCTACAGGTCACGTGCTTTGCTTCCAATAAGAACCATGTACTCCCTCTGTAAGTAACTATAGAATCAAATCCCGAGAGATTACAGGAGGGAAAGAACCCAGAAGAAGAGGTTAAAAAACAATGCTCCACTCAGAGGAGTAAAGCAATAAAAGGAGGGTGCACAGCTGGCAAAATTGTGGCAAGAAAAGAAGGGACAAATTAAAAAATTAATCTCCAGAGTATAAGAGTACAATTGAGGAATAAAGGTAGTTCCAAAGTGGCTGAAAAAAAAGGCAGAGAGAAGTTATAATAATAAAATGGTAAATCCACATGGGCAAACAAGAAGATTGCGGTCAAGATCAATGAAAACAAACGATAAGCAGAAAAAGCAAAACACACAAAGCATTCCTATCTGTAAGCCAGAACAAACAATCAGGATAATGACTTGACATGCTTTTCAGACTTTTGAAAGAAAGAAAATGGCCACAGAAATAGTGAGGGAAACAATTTTAGAAACTGATAGTGGGAATGAAAGGCTTCCATTCAACAGTTTTTGTCTAGTATTTTAAAGTTTTTGTCTTCTACGTATAAGCCAAGCAATATAACTTTTCCTTCAAATCAGAGCAAACATCTTTTTTTTCATTTATATGTCTTTGAGTTGTTTACATGGCATACAATGGCTTAATTTTAACTAATAATAACCTGTCTCTGTGGATTGTAATTCCTTAGTTCTTTAGTAGACAAGTATGTTTCAATGCAGTATCTTGACAAAAATGTGGCAACTCCATGCACCACTGCTCTAGCAGAGGTGGAATAAAGTCTGAGGAGTCCCAGACTTGTACTGATGACACAGCCTTGAATTGACAACCTCAGCATGAGTTTGTATTTCTGGAGCCGAGCAATCTTATTTTGCAACCTTGCTGTCCCCAGTATGTTTTTGTACACATAGTAGCAACACACTGTGGGATTGCAACATCCAGGTCACTCACCTGTCCTCATCCAAGAAGCAGGGAAATCTCTTTATGTGGGAAAGCAGGAAAAACGCCTGGCAAAACATTCAGCTCAGCTGCCTGTGTTTCAGAGTCTTTGATGACGTGTATGCCTAAGTTCCCACTATGGTCACCAGAGCCTCCTCAGCTCACCCTGTGCATTTATTTTCAGAAGATCTGAACAGCTCTCTAGACAAAGCCTAGACCATAAGCTTGGCTGCCTAAGACCTCAGTTGACTGCAGCAGGAGTTCAAACACCTTGTTGATGAATGGACATCCATGTGAAGGAGCCTGGCTTTGCAGGCTGACATCCTGCTCCTCGAGTGACGTGGCCTGGGAAGTCCCATGGAAGTAGGATGGGTGGACGCACGTCAGGCCTGGCAGCTTGGGCTCCAGCTGCCACCCCAGCCCTGCCACCCCAGCCCTGCCAGCCCAGCCCTGCCACCACAGCCCTGTCACCACTGTCCAGCACCGAGAGGCAGGGTGACGAGCTTGGTGGAGTTTGTTCTTTTGCTGGGATCAAGTGTATGAGGTACCTTGGCTAATGAACGGAGCAGGTACCATTTCACCCAGGACTGCAGCTGTTTTCTCTACTGAGGGAAAACACACTGTGTTCATAACCACAGCACACAGAGCATCCCACTGTCATTCACTAGCCATCACTAGAATTTTTTTTAATTCACTTATTTAAAAAAAATAAGCTACACCTTGGGGGGGAAGAAAAAAGGTTAGGTCATTTGTTCTTACAGGAACTAATTATAAAATCCATGACTATGTTATTTAACATGCTGTTGACTTTGAGTCTTTTGGCAATGTTGCCTCCTGTATTTCCTGAATGTGTCCCTATAAACAAATTTTCTGGAAGGGTGAGGGCTGATAGAGGGAGTTTGAGACTTAGTTTAAAGGGAGAATTACTTTTTGTGTTTATGATTGTATTTATTTGCTGCTATATCTGTATTTAGCAGGACCCCGTCTTAAAATATATTGTCTAGTTTATAAAGCAAAAAGAAATATTGCAGGTTAAGTTCCTGTTTTCATATTAAATCCTTACCAAATTTAAAAAAAAGACAGAGAAATATATTATTGAGAAATCCAAAGTCCTGGAATTTTCCCTGTCAAGCTGATCCAATACAGACAGTACTGAATAAAGAGAGGATTTTTTTGTGCTTGCAATTTAAATAGGATGAGGTTAATATTTTCTTCCCAATTGTAATCTCTTTCTACAGTGATAGGCTATCATGTTTCTAATTTTATTTACTGAGATGAGTGGGTTGGATCACTAAAACTGAGATTTGGGTTAGGGTGTGGATTTATATCCCTGCTCCTCCCTCTAAAGACTGGAACTGCTTGTGTCTGGACTCATCTTTTCAATTAATTTGCAGTAATTAAAGAGTGCTGTGTGGGATGGGGCTATAGAGAAACACAATTAAAATGTAATGCTTCTACTTTGGTATCTGCATCCTTATTTATTTTAAACCATCTTCAATGCTCTGACGAGTTTAAGTCTTCCTGTATCACATACTGTGCAAGCAAAAATATGTGAGTGAACTGTTGCCAATGGCTCTGAGCAAGCATGGGGCATGTTTCAGATTACACTGTGTTTTCTTGTTCGGATCTGATCTCCTTGCTAGGAGAGGCTGAGAAAGGCAGCTCTAGGGGATTTACTTCCAGCAGCAGCAGCAGCACATGATCCATCAATCGCGTGATTCTCACCACCGAGGACTAATGGGGAGGGTGAAGAAAAAGTGAATTCTGCCTTGGGGAAGCAACAGCATTTTCTTCTGCTTGTGGGGCCCCTCCACCAGTCGAACATTTCATGGCTTCTCCAAGGTTAGAAACCTACTGCTGCCCAAACCGGGATGCAGCTACACAGCTAGTGATGAACTTCCAGCCTGAAGTCTTCTGCGGAGTCTGCATTGGCAGTGCCTCCATCAGTCTGCTACTGACCATCCTGCAGCTCCTGCCGAAGAAGGGACAGAGCCCACGGAAGATGCCCAAAGCGTCCTCCTCCTCCACCATCCTTCTCCTTATCTCCATTTGCGACATCCTTGGAGGCTTAGGTAAGTGCCAGCTTGATGTCCCTCACCATTGCTGTAACACGTTCTTTTTGCTCTGAGGTACCACAGACAAATGAAGCTGGTGAGTGGATAGCAGAGATTTCTGAGGGAAGCATGCTGTATGTGTTCACAGGAAGATTTGGACTAAGTGAGATAAGGAAATAATGGGTCTTTGGGGAGAAATTTCTTGTTTAATAGTTATAAGGTGTAAGTGAAAGCTCTTGACAAATCTACACCAAAATCTCTGCTTTAAAACAAATTAAAATCTAGAATGGCAACTGGTTCTCAGCGTAAGGCATAAAAGTGGAGGTGAGGCAGCACATTGGAAACTAAATCTGAAACTAAATTTAGCCAATCCATAGGACTGCATTTGAAAACCACTATCCTCTGTCTCCTTAAATCCTTTTGGACCAAATGTGCCTCTTGCTCATGTGTCAGCTGCTTCTCTTGAGCACATCACACTGACAGCAAATGAGTTTGACTTGCAGCTGCACACAGATCATGCTGGACACATGCTTTTGAAATGTGAGTAAAGCTACCTTATCAAGGACAACCTGCTGCCCAGACCCTGGCTGATAGTCTGGAGGAATAAACCAGCAGAGACTAAAACAGCATGCATGAGTCAAAATGAAACTAGTATGTCTTGAGCTGTCCCATCAGTCATTTACTGCTAAATTAGGTGTAAATTATCATGACACATGCTATGAAAATACCGGACAAGTTTGTTTCTGCAATAGCATTTTTCCCCCCTCGCTTTAGGTAATAGAAGTAGTGCTGTTTTGTCTCGCTGCTGGGGGCTGTCTATGTATCCGTGTATCTGTGTGTCTGTGTTTCAGGTCTTTTCCCCTTTCATACCCAGTCAGGGTCTCTCGCAGTACCTAATAAGTACCAATACTAAACCAAAGATTATAGGGGGAAATAAAGAAAGAGATATGGAAAATACACGTGCGTGCACCTGGAAAAGGTCCTTTCAGTCAGATGAAGCCAACAATAGATAAAGTTATTTTTCTCCCTTCCTCTTTCACTGGCAAACTCAAACTAGTTATCCACTGTTGGTTTTGTATTAGACTCACTTCGGTGGGTGGAAAACAGTTCTTTCTTGGTGGGAAACGTGGTCATTTTGTTCTGTTTCCTGCTGGTGCTTTATTTCAAGCAAACCCAGAAAACCCCACTAAAAAAGTCTAAGTTCATTTTAAAAAAGGGTATTGTTGTTACCTAATTCAGAAGCGCTCTTTTGTTCAGTCCTGTGACAGAAGGAAAAGAGCTGCTTGTAAAATGAAGGCAGAGAAAAGTGAAAAATAACTCTTTTTCTGCAATGAGGGATTTTATAGAGAAGTGAATATCAGTGTATGAATGTATGCTGGTAAATAGTTATTTAGTGTTTTATGTCAATCTGTTAAATGCTACCCAGTTTATGTTAGGGAAGCATGTGACAGCATCTCTAAGTAAGTGAGATTCTAATCTACGTAACATTTTAAGTCCCAGCAGCTTCCAACTCTTGGGGCTACTTTCCCTGAATGATTACACTGATGCTTAAATAGCACAGTTGTCCCTGCTGTGCTCCTCTGCAGCCATCGATTTCCTGTAGACACACAAAATCTGGGCTGCGATGTGAAATATGTGGCCAGGGAAAATCATGTGACTCAAATCACACCAGCAGATTCAAAGCATTAATACATTTTTTTTTTCTTTAGGTATTATCTTCAGGTCAAGTGTATGGCTGGGCTTCCCAGGCTTCATAGCTAACATTTCTGTGGCGAACGGGACTGACGTGTGGCCTTCTGCTTTCTGTGTGGGGAGCGCGGTAGGTACAGAGATCATCCCCCCTTTCTTCTGCTCCCAATTACGAGTCCCTCTGCATGGGGAGTCTGAAAGGAAAACTGTGTCCAAAAGGAAATGTGGCTATGAGTCAGAGCCTGGATATGATGGTTTCAGCCTCTGCCACACCCCTGCAAGTGCGTTCATGCCTCCCTCTGAGAGCCTGGGTCAGGGCGGGCAGGGTGTTGGTGGTGCCGTATGGTGTGTGTAACGATGTAGGGCAGCGCGGGCCAGACTGATCCTGGGAGTTCTGCAGTATTTACTTGTTGCAGGAGTTCCAAGGGAGTGGAGTACACCAAAGTCAGGGATGTGGAGCCATAAGGGTATAAGCAACCCCAAAAGGGCTGTGAACCATTGTTTGGGTTAGTGCTGGCACAGCACCACGAATGCCCCAGTGGCTCTGTGGCACTGGCAGTGCAAGGTTATCTGTCCATCTTCTCTGTCAGAAACTGCAGCCTGTGTGCTGGCAGCAGGGACCTCCTGAAACCAGCAGCTTGGGTAGCTCAAATTAGCTTTTGTGGATGAGAGAGTGTGTTTTAGACACAGAGGGACAACAGGATAAATATACTCAAAGCCACAAATCTGCTGGTGGAAGGTCTGTCCCTGCCATGCAGGATTTCAGCTCAGATTGCTGGGCACTCTATGACTGCATCTGGCCAAGTCTAATTAAGTATATTCTGGATTAAAACACAAGAATAAGAAAATGTAAATGCATTCCAAAAGTACAGATTGAAATTCAGTTCCAAATTTTACAATCAAAATACTGGGACATACAATTTGAGCTTACTGTACAAGAATAAAGGTCACAATTTTTACCAAAACATTGAGAATGACAAGTAAGACAGATCATCACTTTACCCACATGCAGTAGGAATTTAAGGTCCCCAATGAATTAATGCATGAGCAATAGCAGTATTAGCTTTGCAATTCAAAATCTACAGTGTAGAAGGGGATAGGGTGCATGTAAAGAAAATTAATCAGCTCCAGTAGTTTTAAAATAAAACAATATGTGCAAAATTGAACTCACTGTGCTTTATATGCCTATATAATGGCAGTTTCAAACATGATAGTTTTGTGCCATGGACACAAATAAAAATTGTATGCATCTATCAATTCTCAATTCTATCACACATGTTTAAGTTTTGCTTATTAGATACAAATTTTTTTTTTCTTTGAGGAAAAACCAACAACCTCAATATCTTGCAGCAAGAATGTCCTATTCAAAACCCGTTCCTCCTCATGCTTCACTCTGTGGCCCATAACATATTTAAAAGTAGTTTTAAACATGGCAGGGTATGTATGCAGACTGTTTTTCATTTGAATTTCAGGTTAGATGGTGAGCAGCATAGTGGTCTACCACAATTTTTATTTTCCCTTACTTAGGCTCCAGGAAAATGCTGTAATTTGAGTCATTTTAAATTTAGATTTAACTATATTGGAATGAAAACTAACCCTTCTTCCACTCATTTCCCCTAACGTATTCTCATGTGAGTTAATAAAATGTTTCCGATTCTATTTTATTTTTCTTTTAGTACTATTGTTTTATTTCTCTTAACCACAAACTTATACAAATTCCAAATAGTGAAGCTTTTAGACATCTCCTTTGAATGGTTTGCAGGGGAGTACTTTTTCAGGCACTGCAGCAAGATGTATCATTTTGCTAAAAAGTAAGATATCACATGAAGTTTTAGGATTTAAGTGCATCTGATGTATATTATTTTTGGAGACAGTTTCATTTGTGTTGGATTTTCTGGAAAGATTCTGCAGTTTATTTTCGTAGATGTGCGTGTGTATGGGTAGTAAATTGTGGATTTTTCAATTGCAGCAAATATGTAAATGTGATGATGAAGTTACGTGCTGAGTGCTATGGGTAAAGTACATTAGAAGGAAGACTGGGATTTTACTTTCTGCCTCCTGTGCACTAGGAAAATGTCATGGTGTTTGAATTAAATACCGAATAATTCATGCCACAAATTACTGGAGGTAGGGTCTACACCCACGGTGAAAGGAAATATTTCCCAGCTAGATTTGCCTTTTGGAGGAAGGAGTGCTAGATCTCTATTCACTGATGTTTGGCTCAGTAACAAGTATGCTGATTTGCAGATGTAAAATGATGCTACTATGGAGCCGTGATAAAGGATATTCAGATAAGAACTGAAAGACGGCTTGGAGGGAGGATAACATGAATATTAAAACAGTCCCAGACTATTACAAACAGCCAGCTCCTATGGGGAAGAAATGTGGAATTTATATACAGTGGCAAAGAAAGGTCACTTATCGTATATAAGCTCATGGGAAAAATGCATAGGGTCAGCTCAAGAATGCTGTGGAATTTAGCTTGACTTGAACCTGTTTCCTTTGGATTTTTATTGAAGGAATCAGTCAGGGAGTTCAGTAGGGATATTTTTCCAGAGGGTGAGTGATTTTCTCATTAATGATCTTTTATTCTTGATAACCATCTTGTGCTTGAAGAAAACACCCATCACACGCAGAACCCAAAAATGCATAGGCACACTGTGGTTATGACTAACCTCAGTCCTATTTTTGTGCCTCAGCTACTGAGAAACAACTGAAATTTTAACCTAAAATTAAAACATCCTCACTTTAAATTTCTGTGGGCTTCACTTACAACATTCAGGTTAGGAATGGAGAGGTAAATGACAGGTTTTCTAAATCAGAAAATAAGCCGTGAAAGCAAATGCTGTTCCTATGACTTGACCCATAGGCTACAACAATGCTGTTCTTGTGATTTTGAGTAAGACTTAATAATCTGATCTGGAAAATACACACATGTAAAGAACAAATCACCAGGCCAAAGGTTAGAGTCCCTTCCCTGCCCCAGTGGTACTGGAGAAGCAGCTGTGACATTTGGCACTTCTTTCCCCTCTAGATGTGGATCCAGCTGTTATATAGCGCTGGCTTCTGGTGGTTGTTTTGCTATGCTGTTGATTCTTACTTGGTGGTGAGAAGATCAGCTGGACTAAGGTACCAGAGTTAAAGCTCTGAATTTGTTTTTTCCCTCCAACACTGTATGTCTGTCTGCAGCTGTCTAAGGGTATAAGTGAGGCTTGTACACCCATCTGATGTTCGTATGGTTACCAGGTAATGATAGGGAATAGTGGGGTTCTAAGGGCTTAAATTGCCAGGGAAATGCTCAGATACTAATTTATGTCCAACTTGAATTTAAATGTAACTGAATTCATTCAACCTTTGGAAAAATACGGAGCAAATTGTAGTCTATAAACTTTATGGCAATGAGATGACTATTTTTGTCCCTACTCTGTATCTGAAATTGATTCTTGCAGCAAAAAAAGTGTTATCCTGAAAATGAAAAATTCAGAGGGGGAAAGTGCTGAATTTCATACAGTTAATTCATATAGTTAATTCTCTTTCTTTTTCTTTTTCTTGGATTTTTTATTTTATCCATTTCTCAGTGAGTGTGGTCATTATTGCCCTTCTGATCCCACTTTTAAAGTCCCTCAGAAGAAAAATATGTATTTACTACATATTTTTCTGCAATGTCTGTGACAGAAGAACTTAAACCCTTTGGAAAGTACCATACTTAATTGTCAGACAGAAAATACAGTATGTCTCTAAGTTGTTTGTCAGAAGAAGAAAATAACCTTCAGTTGCTACTGCGAAATGTGGAATTACATGACTCTGTTTCCAGATGATACAGAGCAGACAGGTACTAAGGATATGATTCTTCTGCAGGTGTAACCAAAATGGGGCTTTTTGAGTTAACTTTAGACTGTTGAGGATAAACCTGATTTTGTAGAGTCCCATCGTTCTAGTCAAGCAGCTGGGACCTGCCTCCTTCCCCCATCCCTGTTAACTAAAAAAGTCATGAGTATTTGGGCTTGATTCTGAGATCAGAGTAAACACCAAAAGACTTTCTACAAACACAGATCTGAATCTCCCTAAGACAGGAGCAGTATCCAGCTCTGAAAGTTAAACATAATTTTCTTCAAATCACAAAAGAGCGGTTTATTTGACTGTTCAACTCCATTCTTCAATTTTAATCTGCTAATTTGCTCTCTGCAGGACAAATGAAAGATGCAGGGGTTCCTTCTTAATAATAAGGGTAGGGAAGAAGTCTTTTCCTCTCCACCTTACAGGCTGGAGGGGACAGGACTTCTATGTGCAAGCCTGAATGACTGCTTTGGCTCATTCTTTTTCTGAAGGACCGCCCCCACCCACCTGCTTTCCTTAGTTTAATGTTCTGCCAGTGTTGTTCTGCACCATTTCCTGTCCGTAAAGCTCTTTTTCAGTGAGGGTCCTATCTTTACATTGCAATATGGGAAGTGTAAGGTTTGATGTCTTTAATTGTGCCTGTCGTGTTTGATGCTTGCAGTACAATTGTGCTGTACCACATGATGACGTGGGGCCTTGCAGTGATGCTCTGTGTGGAGGGGATTGCTCTGCTTTACTACCCTTCTCTCTCCAGGTAAGCAGGCTCTGGGAACAGACTGTGAAATCGTGGCACTCTCTGGTCATTTGAATGTCTTTTGGTCAGCTTTAGAGACAGACATTCAAAAGCTGAGCATTTTGATCTTTGCCAAGGATGTCCCACTGAGTCAGTGAGCATGCTCAAGATACCTGCCTGGGCTTCAGGGGGCCCTGAAGAAATATGCCAGGCAATACAGGCACTTGGGCATGCTGTGATACAGCTTCTGCTACGAGCCACCCTTCTGCTCCTGCCTTTAGCTTTCCTTTCAATTTGAGAAAAATGCACAGACAGTGCATGTTAAAAATCAACTCTATGTCCCACATGAACTGGTGGTAAAGGTCTACGAATTAAAAGTTTTGTATCTGTTTGCTTCATTCCTTTTTTTTTTTTTTTTAAGTTAAAGGTGACATAGATAGCATAGCCAGAACTGTCAGCTGTGGGGGAAAAAAATGCATAATCTTTTAATGATTTCTTCTCAGCTGTGAAAATGGCTTGGAACATGCAATCCCACATTACATCACAACCTATGCCCCACTCCTGCTAGTGCTTGTGGCCAACCCAATCCTGTTTAGGAGGACAGTATCAGCAGGTATGTTCCTAATGGCCAGCATCAATCAGTCTGTGTTATTTATCGACATAGCAATACTGTAGAAAGTCATGGCTTGGTACTCAGTGATGTGGGACAGCTCCTTGTTAAATAACAAAGATACAGCAAAGGGTGGGAAGCAGTTGCCTATTGAAATGAAGACACCATTTTCATGGGGAATTTGCCCTAGAGACACACTCTGATGACACACTCAAGTTATTCTGTTATCAACCTCTACTGCCGATTGGCAAAGGTGTTTCTATGTTACTTGATTTAAAGCATTTGAGGCAATGTACAGTGGATGCTTAACTCTACTGTAGCTTTGGTACCAACCTTGAATTTGGAATGTAATTTATTCTAGTTGGTGAGATCTGAGAGTTGATTTAACTTCTTGGCAGCCCTAGAGCAAAAAACATAATAAAATGTGATCAGAATTTTGCCTCTTCTGATTCTGAGATTATGAAACAAATGGGAATTGTACACAACTCAGATGGGATCTTGAAGTTCCAGTTTAATTTATCCAGTGCTTGGAAGAAATGACACTGAAAAAAAGCCATGGATTCAATGCATTCTTTGCATGTAATATGATCAGTGCTGAATTTATCTACACATTGATTATATAAAAAATCTGGAGAAAATCTAGTATTCCCAGTTCAGTCTTTATCCCATCCATCCTCTGTCCCTCAGTCATACTCATTTTCAAAGAAGCAGTTGTTCTTTTAAAAAATTATTCTTATAAAAAGTTGTTCCTTGTATATTTGTTTGTGCATCTGTATATTCCTTGTGATATCTGAACAGCATAAGTTTTTTTGCTGACATTACATCTTGGAGTTTTAGAGGTGTATCTAATGCTGTATCAATGACACAATGAAAAACAATGTGCATAATAGGTTAGAAGGTATTCTATTTAAACATCACATGATAAGTATATAATTATATCACACATTATATAGAAGGTACATGCTACCTTTTGTTATAAAATAGGAGTATGTTGACCATACTATTAAATATTTTCAGTGGGATTGAGAGAAAAAAAAAACCATCTAGTGGGATATCTTTCATTTTAGGAACGCAGCTGTGTGTAATTATTTTCCTTTAGTATTCGGCGATATGTGAGATTCCTTGAAAATGGTCCTTCCAGCTTCTGAACAGCTGCTGGAGACAAATCCATCCATTCCTTTGTTCCCTCTTTCAGGCCTCTATCTTCTGGATTTTTGTGCCTAAGCTAACAAGATGTGCCTATATTAATGAACATAATTGTGTTCTTTTCAGTTGCCTCCTTACTGAAAGGGAGACAGGGGATTTACACAGAGAATGAAAGACGTCTGGGGACAGAGATCCAGATGCGCTTCTTCAAAATTATGCTGGTGTTTGTTATTTGGTAAGAGGTGCATTATTTTGTTTTAAACTGCCTTTTTCCCAGAGGAAGAGAGTCAGGGACAAGAGTAAAGACTGGAGGGTTGCTTCATTTGTTTGTCTTTATGCTTGGAAGGGAAGGTATCTAAGGAAGAAGCAGTTCTAAACTAGTTCACAAAGGAGCTGAATCACTCCTGTAGCATCACAAAGCTGTGAGGAAATGATAAAATGTTTAACCAACAAAAAACAAAAGCAACAAGAAACAATAGCAAAAAAATCCCAGTAGGTTGGGCATAGACTGCAGCTGTCTGGTACAGCAGGCTCCCAGCTCTCTGGGCTGATAGATGGCTTTCTGTAATCAACATTTCTCGGACCCTCTTGTCACCAAACACATCACTGAAAACCGACAATAAATATGCTTCTAAGTCTGGCTTCATGGCTCTGACTATGATCATACAGTGCAGCCACCTCTCTGCTCTGCAGTTCTCAAGTGTCTGAAAAAAACACGTAGATTGACTGGAAATAAAGGAAATGCCAGAAAAGAAAACTCCATATGATTGTGTGTGAAATTTTTGATTATTTAATCTTTTTTTTTTAATATTCTATCTTCCTCCATGAAAATAGTACGTTGGCACAGGACAGAAACGAGGTAGGGAGGAGAGGAGTGGGACAACAAGAAATGGTCCTGGAGCAGTGAAATGAGTGGGCCAAACTTAGCAGTCTCTACATCAACTTAACTTTTTTATACACAGGTGTATTAATGTATGTTACATTGCTTTAAAAGGCTGAGCAGGGAGAAAGGCTGCCTCTTTTATCTTCTCTTGGCTGCTGTCTACTGGAGTGCTCTGAAAGGAAACGATTGTCTTTTTTGGGGGATTAACAGTCCGCTTGGCTTGGAAGTGAAGTTTCCAGTGTGAAGGGTGGGGTAGCCAGCAGAGAAGGGAGTGAGAGACAGCGGCGAAGGATCCTGCAGCATGGCTTCCTGGAAACTGCTGAAATAATAAGGAGCAGAGATTCAGCCAAGCTCCTGGGGCTGTGGAAAGAAAGAGCCCAGAGGCACCACAGAAGTGCATTGCAACCTAAGGAATGGTGGCCAGCTTGATTATCTGGGAACAAGCATGAAAGGAAAGGCCAATTTCCCATGGACATTGTGGGGACATTTGTTTATTTCCATTCTGTCTCATTCTGGGCTTTCCTAATAAAAAATAAAATCACAGCTCTGGTTTAGGATTTTGCTCTAATAAAACATAAACTTTGGAATGTAAAAACTTTCTCAAAGGTTACTGGAGGGAAAGACTGAGGCAGTCTCATCTCAGAAGCATAGGGAAGATTCCCTTCCATCCCTGAAGTCAAATATGGGATGGTTTAGTCAAAGACAGGAGGTTGGGGCAACATAGGATAGACGAGATGCCTACAGATCTGGGAGGGGAGAGCAGGAGGTTTTACATTGTGATAAAAATATAATTGTGCAAAGGACATATATAAAACCTCTTAGAACGTATGACATGGATGCTGATGGTTTACCTTCTGAAGCTGCAGTACAACTATAAAGAAATGCTTGTTTCCCTGTTTAGATGTCATAGGAACTTACAGCCATTTCCTATAACCTCTATTTAGTGTAGAACACACTCAGTTTCTTTCACTGAATGAGGCTTGATTATGCTCATCCTTATTTAGAAACAGATATTACCTTTATACAAAATAATTTGTTAGCATTTTCAAGGATTTAAAAGTCAATATTTGGGTTGCTTTGTAGTGTTTTTTAATGGACATTTTGGAAGTCTTTAATCTAACCCTGAAATTTTAACTCCAGCTGGAAATCCTGCAGCCTTTTACAACAAGTGCATGTCTTTGGGTTCCTTGTCTGTGAGCACAACTCTTCTAAGGCTCAAGTGAAAGAAGTCAGCATGCATGATGTTCCCATTACAGATAACACTTCCTTCTCATCTCATTTTATTCTGCAATTTACTGTTCTGCAGCAAGTTAAAATTATCAGATTTTTTTTCTTATATTGACTTATATTGTCTAGGCCTGGGCGAGTAGGTAGGTGTCTGGTCCTTGATCATGATCTCAGAGACCTACTGGTCCCTTCACATTGAGACTTAACAAGAAATCCAACCATGTTGGGTTCAATCATCTTAGAGGTCTTTTCTAACCGTAATGATTCTATGATTAAAAAAATCTTACTGTCTTTATAGTGATTTTAATTTCTATAATTTGAAGGTAAAGCATATTTTACATGCATATACATATGTAACTGTCCTTTTCTTCTTTGCTCCTCCCATAGCTGGTCATCCAATATCATCAATGAGACCCTTTTGTTCTATCTTGAAATGCAGCCAGATATCAATGACATACCCCTGAAAAACCTCAGAAGTGCTGCACTGATCACCTGGATTATAATGGTGGGTCAGCTGTGACATTGCTTAGTCCTAGAAATCACTGTTGTAAGGCTGGTGGAACAGCACCAGGATAGTGTGTGGTTTGTGACTTTGAGGGATATAAACACTCTGAAAACCAAAGAAGAAAAGCAGAAAGTAAGAGAAAGGAATGAGCAGTCAATGGGAGTGCTTTTCACATGTAAACTTTGCCAAAAATGTCCTTGAGGCCAACTTTTTCTCCCATTTACTGGAGTATGCATTCTCTCTGTGAGAGATCAGTACCCATTTTAAGATCCAGAACAAATAACTACAATGATTTCCAGCCTAACCTTGTTAAACTCTGCCATAATAGAAGCTGCAAAGTTTTAGCTCGCAGTTCCTGAAGTTTTCCCAATTAAATGGGTATTTCATGGAAATTCTCTGTTTGCAACTAGGGTGGGGATTTTTTTATGATAAAGAATTATTACATCTTATGTAATGACATTTGGATCATTATTTGGGAACAAATAGATGAAAAATCTTTCACACAAGGCACCAAAAATAGCTGTGAGATGCTGGTCTCTTACTGTACCCACCTTTCTCCTATAGGATATTTGACAGGGGATTTTTCAGAGGTGACAGGGCAGCTTGGTTTTCCAAGAGAATTTATTCTGGAGTTGGTAAATAGGTGTAAGGCCTGAGCATGATTTGTGTAATTAAGCATTTGAGCAGTTTGGTATTGAAAGACAAGGCAATGCAACTGATGTGATACAACCTCCTTCTCCTCTGACAAGGAGTGAACACATTCATGTGACAGGGACCTTGCTCTTCCTCACCTGGAGAGCATGAGGTCAAGTCTGGGGACTGATCTATGTTTTAAATTTGCTGTAAAAACAATTTCCCTTTTTTCCTATGAGAAAAATGGAAGCAGCTAAAGCCATTAATTTGTTAAGTATCTCATGGCACTGGGAACAGAGAGAAATATTTTGGCGATCGCTTGGGATTTTCTTTTTCAGTGCCTCTCCCCATTTTTCCATCCCCTTTGATGGCTCAAGAATCTAAAGCAATTCCAGACAGATCAATTCCTGCTATTTTTAAAAGCTTGACTGTCTATGCTAGTGTCTCCTCTCATATATTTGACTTGGCTTGTAATGAAAAATATATGTGTTTTTGTGAATAAAAAAATCTAGAGCTTGTGGGGAAAGTTAAAAACACACCAGGGGGTTGACTGGCTAAACTTCATGCTAGAAAATAATTTGATGCTTACTGCTTACTGTTATGGCCTCAGCATTTTGGAAAACAGGTCATGGTATTTTTCTCTTATTTGTTTGTGTCCGTGATGGACACAACATACATTTTTTATTTGCAGGCAAATAGCATATTTTAAAGTCAGCAATCATTCAGTGAAAGGGAAGTTTTTAATACATGCAAAGCATTTTTCTGGAGTTGAGGATGAAGCCTTCCTTGTTGGTGTAACTCCTGTTGCACTTCTCTTTCCTAGGGGGTTCTTAATCCCATGCAGGGCTTTCTCTTCACATTAGCTTTCTATGGCTGGACAGGATGGAGAGTGGACCTGAAATGGCGAAAAAGAGAAATACCCTGGGAATCCATGTCCTCATCAACTGTGGGGGAAAATGCCTATCCCTCACCAGTGAACTACCAAAGCAACATCCATGATTCCAAGAAGATCTCGGCAACTGACAGCCAGCAGACCGACGAGGCCATAAGCATGTTGTCTGAGGCCAACACCAGCAGTGACGAGAGATTAACCAGAAGCTCTCCCATCTACCAGGGCTGGTAGTTTTCACGTGCAGAGCTGGATCTAGCTTTTCCTGGATCTAACTTTTCACGTTGTCAATACTCACAGAACCACGTCAATGTGTGAATCATTATGTACTCTGGAATAAGGTTTGTGCTCAATGGCTTGATGTTATTTCCTGTAACTTGTGAGACTGTGTGAGTGTGTGAGACAGAGAGATGCGGTTTATGTCTTCATTTGCCTTCTAGGAGACACGTGAACAGGTATAAAGGCTTGAACCTTTTTCAGCAGGAGTATATCTCTGCAAAGATATTTGTTACTTATGATTAATTTTCTTTCATTTTGTTTTAATCTCTCTTGTAACCTCCTTATGGTAGAAGAGTCTTTTGTTTAAATAAATGGACTATTAATATGTTGGGTTTTTAAATGTGTTGCCTTGCTTGTCTTGCTCAGCATAAAGTTCCTCACCCAGAATTACAGCTCTAGGATTTCTGAGGCACCATTTCCAGCCTTGACAGTCTGGTAAAGCATGAGTGACAGCAAACTCTGACTTAAGCACAAATATTTCCTGTTTGTGCAGACTTTCACTGACATAGTCTTCTTTTAGCTTGTTTATGTGAATTTTTGGTGTGGTTTTATCTAGGGAGCTGAAAGGCTTTATTTTAAAAAAATTGAGCCCAGCACGGGCTCCACAAACACTTCAGAACAATGATTCCAGTTCACACCAGGTTCAAGAAAAAATAAACCTTCAAACTATTTTTTAGTATGGATTCAGTTTGACCCTTATGTGTACTTCCCTAACAGGAGTGTGACTGCTGGGGCAGGTGCATTAAGAGATAACATTTGCATAAAACACTTTGATGCTCTGAGTGCTCATCATAAAACAGAACAAGTACAATCAATAATCCATTCTCTGAGGAGTACTCTATTTCATACCTTCATTTGCTTAATGAAGAGGCATTAAATCCATTTTCCTTATCTTTTCAGATACACCCCTCTTTTTGTGCAGTGTCCTAGGTACCTACATCCCAACAATTCCCCAGATTGGTTGAAAGTTAAGAAAAAATGATGACCATGTCTACCCTAAGCTTTTGACTTCAAATCAAAAGTAGAAGTGATATGATTTGTCTGGTTGTGCTGGAAGTTGTCTACAGCACAGTTTGACGGATGGCATGGTGGAAGCCCCCTGAGCCCAAGTAATAACCCTCCCTTTCTTCAGCATGTGACCAGGGCTGGGCTTTAAATCCTGCTCACATCCACTTTGGCTGAACTTCCTTGGCTGTTCCTACCTTTCTTTTCCAACACAGTTCAGTTCCAGCTATTGTAAAAAAAATTTAAATAAAAAACCTTATTATTATTGTATTATATACATATCGTTATTATAATATTACTATATATAATATAAATGATATTATTATTATTAATAATAATTAATAATAAAGACAGCTGAAAGGTTAATGCAATAATAACATGAAGCTTGAGTTCCTGGGTTACTCAGGGAAGTCCTGGGATGGTTAGACATTCAGGATCAGCAGAAACAATACTGTAAAATATTGATTGGTTAATTTAAATAAATCGGCTTCTCGAGCTAATTATTTGATACAAAGGTGTTAAACAATGATTGAACAACTGTTTAGGAACATCATTATAGAGCTGTAGTTGGTTTGTAGCAAGTCTTTTACATTGTGCCCAGTGGAAACCTTTGTGGCTTTATGGCTTTTCATTGCTGCTCTTGGTGTCAGAACTACTGGCAGATCACCAGACCCTTTCTTTTCATCACAGTCATTTGTTACCTTCCAAAGTATGAGGAGACAGCACACAGACTTATGAGCAGATTACACTGAGCCTTTTGAAACAGAGACCATTTTTCAGTGCAATACTCCTCACAACTGGGTCAAAAGAGGAGGGAAAAGGTGGAGGTGGAATTGTTAGTAAACCTTTTCAGATGCTGTGGTGTGGGCCCAGCTGCAAAACCTTAAACCAAAATAAACAGTCTCTGGCTTCACAGGAACAATTTTCTGGCATGAAAGCACTTGGGAGGCGACAGGCTGCAGCAAGAGGCCCTGTGAGATGAGGGAATGACTAATCCCTCTCTCCCTTCACTGCTCCAGGGCACGTGTGTGGGACAGGGACAGATGGGGTGGCCCCGTCCTGGCCCCCAAAGCTGTGAGCAGCCCCTGAGCAGTGCCAGGTGGCTGCTGGCACTGGAGCACTCCCATTCTGGGACAGCCTTCTGCAAGGGCCAGGCTTTGCTCCTCTCCTTTTCTTGCTCTTTCAGGGTTGTTGTTGGGGTGAGCATGGTGTGTCTGTGTATTAGTAATCTAGTGGGATGTCATCAGGTAAAATTAGGACTTATCTGAGAGCCTCAGAAAGAAAACTGACCTAATTTTGATGCATCTAGGAATTGATACGGGGTTTTTGACTTATAAAAGAAGTATGTGTGAGGAGAGTTTCCTTACCTGCTATTCTCAGCCTCCAGTGGAGGTACAGGAAGCATCCCTTCACAGCTTAAAATCGGATGATAATTGATTCTATTCACGTGTAACCATGACCACATTTGATTTCACCTTACACAAACCTAGTTCTTGCCTCACTATTCAACAAATCAGGCAAAGCATGGCCTTCCTCAGGGATTGCAGCAGATGCCCCTCCCTTCCCACCAGGACTGTGCATTTCAGGTCCATCTCCTGACTGTCCCCCTCCCTGTGCTTGCTGCATGCACGTGAGGGGGCAGCCACAGGCCAGCACAGCTGGCTTCATTTTGAGGGAAATGGTGTCCTCCAAGGGTCAGCAAGGGCAAACTACGGACACCACATCCTGGACAGCATAGCTGTGGCACCAACTTGACCACTGCCTTCTTAAGTGTGCCACCCACTGCTGAGAGACCCTTGTGCTTATCACACACAGAAAAACATCCTCGCTTTCATTCTGATGATGATTTGTATCTGCTTAGTTGTCATGAGGGCTGCCCTGGTGGGCAGTGCTTGTCTCTGTCCTGCATATTTGTTTTTGAAAATGTGTTTCAAACAAGGCTTGATTTAACAAGGGAGAGCTCTTGTCAATGCTGAAGTCCATAGGTGTAGTCAGAGTCTGTGGTCTCCATGTTACACTCTCTGCAGGAGGGGCTCACTTCCACAGTCATGCAGCTCTTCCCTTCTTGAGCAGGAGGGCAGCTGGTTCTCTGGAACAGCAAGGTGTGACTCAGAGGAGAAGTAAACAGAAATAAAACTGGATCAGATACTGTCTAATAAAATATACGTAGTGTTGTTTCAAGAGTACAGCAGTTGTCAACGATAGCTTCTTGTATTTTGGGTGGATTAGAGCACAACAAAGCCTTTCTGAATTTATCAAAGGGAAAAAATGTAAATTAAAATGAAAAGGTAGTTGAATCCATGCACTGAAATATAGTTAGTGTAGTGGAATCACATATAGAGGATATCTATACATACAGGGCGGTCTTGCCTCTATTAAACACTTTCCTGGCCTCCCAGCCAGCTTATCAAATCCAACCACACACAGTAAGTGCTCTCTGTATTCACCAAAACTTATTTTTAAGCACTCAAAGATAAAATGAAAACTTCTGGGAAAAGTGCCTTCTCATGTCCTGCAATACTTTCTTAAACACTCCTGGTTGTTTTCTGTTGGTGGAAGAGGACATATGGAACGGTATTTGACCTGCTAGCCTCATACATTTAATTACTATTTTATTTGGCCAGATGTTCAGGCTAATTGCAAAGCTGAAATATGAGCACTAATAAAACAATAAACAATGTGAATAGGCAGATTTCTTGCATACCACAGCTCTGCATTTATGAGGTGCACCGTATGTCTGAATAACAAAATCCTAACTGCATCTCCTATTAAGCCCTTCTTCTGGTAGACCAAATACATGGAGCTAGAAAGTGAAATGTTAAATGTGATCCCCCCATCCCCTGGATTACCATACTTGACTTACACTTCAGTGTTTGCCTCTGTGTAGTCATGATGAAAAGTTATCTGATCTCCAAAGATTTTTAAAATTTTTATGGAATCTCAAGTTTACAGTAATCCCAAAGGAAGATCACTAAACCACATAGTAGTTGACGTAAGACAGGTCAGATGATGTCTGGGTCATTAATTCTTTAAGGAACGGACATGCACATTGAAACTGGCAGCTGAAGAAGATGCAGTCTTACTGAAAGAAAAGGAGGGAGCACAGTCGAGTTTGGGGATGCAGGCATGAATCTGTTTCCTGGTTAATCCTGTGAGCTGTATGGAAAGTTGGTTCTCTCACCACACCTTTCTAAGCAAACCCTTAATCATTCAGGGCACTAAAGTCACACGGGGTTTTGTAGGCAAAGTTTCCAAAAGGCTGAGAAAATTTGGGCATGCAGCTATAGGAAACCATCCAGTGATGAAAGTGATTGGAAGGCTTTCTGCTGCTCATGCATCTCTTGGTTGCTGGGTTTCATCACTTTTTGGGGCAGCAAGAAGCTTTTGAAGCTTTCAGGCTTCTCCATAGGGGACATCTGTGTCCTTGCAAAGCCAGTGCCTGGAGCTCAGAAGGTTGACAAGGTGGTGGCTCACTGTTGCCTGGGGCTCTGTCCTCTGCCTTGTGGCAGTACCAAAGACACCATGGGTCTCTTTGTGCCCTGGTATCGCATTGGGATGAAATTCAGGCAGCCTCTGCCCTCACTTCTGTGGATAGGAAATTGGGTCTTAAGGTGTGGAGAAGAGCCATGAGGGACTGAGATGTGTTCCTCCCTCTGGAGAGTGGGAGAACAAAAAGTCTGTTAATAAAGACAACCTTTGTTGGTAAAGCCTTGTCCTATCCTAGTTTTTCACCAGCTTTTCCGTATCTGAGAGGCACTTAGAGGGTAAAAGGAGGCATTGGATCCTTGTCTTCCAGCTGGCTCCACAGAGGTACCCAGTCACTTGTGCATCTGTGAGCCTCCTGGAAAGTCTTGAAAGTGTGTAGAACCAAACACACCGTGGGTTTTATTGAAAAAGGCACTTTTTGAAGACATGGGTTTAAAACAACGCAGTGGGGTTGGTTTTGTGCAGTGTGAGGAACCAGCTGTGCTGGATGGGGTGTCCTTGCAGCATCCTCCCCCCTCAGAGGGCATCAAGGCTCAGGACAACATGAAAACACTGGCAGCCATTCATTGCAGCTGTAGCCACATGATAGCATCTGCTCCTGGTTTGCCTGCTACAGCAGATCTTGAGTGAATTTCCTGGAGGAAAAGAGAAAAAAAAAAAAAGCAACAACGCAAGTCCCTCCTTAGGCAAAAGCACTCGCCTGAGCACCACATTTTATGGGGCAATGAAACGTCCTTCCACCCTGCCCCTGGTCATGTGGCACCATGTGACAGTGAGCACAGCATTCTTCTCACCAGCCCTTTCCTCAAGGCACCAGACTTGACTTGCCAAGGATCAGAAGCATTCCCCCAGCTGCACTAAGTGCTCTGGGTAACAACCCAGATCTGCTAATGCCC
The DNA here is from genome assembly GCA_013397115.1 of Edolisoma coerulescens. NCBI lineage: Eukaryota > Metazoa > Chordata > Aves > Passeriformes > Campephagidae > Edolisoma > Edolisoma coerulescens. The sequence continues at coordinate 902,113 of VWZW01001654.1, forward strand.
CATGTCAGGCAATCAGCCATCCCCTAGGAATGCAATTACACCCAGAACAATACAGGGGAGGCTAGATAAGGCAGCTTTTTCCTTAGTTCCCAGGGGTTTTATAGTCTGAAAGCTGGTATACCCACATTCCTTCAATTTAATATCTGAATTTAAAATGAAAAAAATCATGTCTACCTTAGCAAAATACATTTTGCCAAAGACAAAAGACTTTTAAGCATCTTCGAGTGTAATAGAGGCCTTTTCCCCTTGTTTGCTGGGCTCTGTCGCTAGTGAGTTCCATGACTTCACTGGAAATGAGGCCGATGTTGAATAACTGGAAACCTGTGAAAGGCATGAATGGGTGAGCTGAAGACACAGAGGCAGCCACAAGGCTCCACAAGGAGAATTGTTCCTCTCTTCCAGATGTCTTTATCCTCTCACAGGGAATGGGGTAGTGGGAGCTGCTGGTTGTGCCTGAGCTGCTGCTGCTGCTGCCCCTCCACTGTGCTCACAGAATCCATTCTTCATTGGGCCAAAAGAAGGGAGAGCTGCAAGCAATACTGGCCTTGGTGGCAGGATACCCCTCGCTCCAGTTTGGCAGTATTTTTACAGGGGAAGCCCAGGGCGCTGTAGCCCTGTGCTCAGGGCTCCCACTGCGGCTGTGAAAGATGGTCTGGGGGCTGCCTGCCCCTGGCATCAGCTCCTGTCAGCAGAGCTGTCTGAGCACCAGCCCTTTGGCTTCAGGTCTGTAAAGCCTTAAAAAAAAAGTGTTTGTTTGTTTGTTTGTTTGTTTTTTTCATGGCAACATCTTCAAATATTAGTTTTATTGGTACATTACTGGGAGACAAAAATGGTATGTACTGTTTTCATTTATTTTATGAAGATATACTGTAGATAGTCATTTAATGGATTCACTTTATTTCAGATGAGATCTAATCATACCTATGAAATTGTGGGGTGGCCTCTCACCTTGCTTCTGCAAACACTTGTGAAAGGAGCTGATAAATATTCAAGTACAATTACAAAAACTCAGATGTCAGTGCACACATACATCACAACACACACATATAAGTACTCCCTGGGTTTTAGATTCATAGAAACATAGTTCCTGCTGATGGATAAACCATAAATTAATTGGTTTTACTTTAGAACTCTTTTTGTTTTTCTCCTCAAAGTGTCATTGCCTTTTATTAAAAAACAACAAGAAGCAGCCCAGAAGATACTACCTGAAGTGACGAACAAATATTCAATTTAAGAAAACTTAAATTTTCATAAAAATAAAATTTTAACATTCAGTTCACTGCTCACAAATATCCTTCAAAAACACCATCAAAAATTCCAGCAACATTTTCTCATAAAATTGCCATTACTTTGCCATCTCAAATTTTTTTTTTCAAGGCTATTTTCCAGTGACAGCTGGGGTGTTTGGTTGGCTTTGCTTTATTTCAACTAACTAAAGCAATGATTTACTCCATGGGCCTCCAAGAGGCCACTGCAGAGTATTTGTTTGAGAGAAGCAAGTCCAACATGACACCTTTCATCTTAGAAAAAAAGCCAGATACACAGGACTTGCTGGACAACAGGATCTTCCCCAGCCCTAAGAATGTAGGGTATAGCAAGGAGAAAGAAAATATTAATGAATTAGGCAAAAATAGTAGAGGAGAAAGCAAGATGGCTTTTATTCTCTCAAATTAATTTCATTTTGGGAGCTGACCAGCTTATCATTCCACCAAAGGAGGAATGAGCACCAACCCTTTTGTGGTTCAGACGTGGAAAGTAGTAGTCAAGTGGCAATAGGTAATAAAATTAAACTTCCTCTTTTCTGCTAGAGGTGCTGCTGTTCAGTTCCTACTGGAATAGATTTGGCTCAAGAAATAGATCAGGCTGTTGGTGGTTGTTTTTAAAGTAAAAGTTTTGTAAGGTTTGGTGATAAAAGATGTGGGACAAGTTCTCAGCTTAGAGCTGTGCACAGATTAGTTCCTCTCTCCCCACCTGCTTGCTTCTCTGTCACTGCAGAAACCAAAATCCAGGCAGAAATGTGCTGGTTTGTACAGACAGGAATGTTGGGTTTTTTATTGGTAAGGGCTCTTCAGTGCTGTATGCAGTTAATCCATCAGCTCCCCCAGTCTCAAGGGGGCTGGTGGAACTTGTACAGTGATGAGAAGTGCTGGTTTTTCCCATAACAATACCTTCAGTTTCCAAATTTACATCTGGAGAAATACACCTGAATTTATTAATCTTCTGCAGACTCTGGTAGAGTCCAGAGCCCTTTTTCAAAATTATTTTGTACCAACACATTTTTTACCACTCTATATAGGAGATCTAGGATTTTCTCTTAAAAACTTATGTTGCTTGTATGTGAAAAGATTTTTATAGCTCTTACCACAGTCTTCATCAATGTCTCTGTACTGAAGCAGACCTAAGTCAGGATGCCACTCTAAATGTTGGTGGATTAAAAAGGTTACATTTTTTTTAAATCTCTTTGATATATATTCTTTGATCAAGTCATGAGACCTGGACCTTTAATGAAGATATTAAAAATAAAAAGGGTGTCTGCGTGGGCTGACTGAAGCACAGGCTCTGTGCCTTTGTCATCCTCTGTGGAGGAAGGTGAGTGCGTGAATGATTAGACACGGTCATTTCACTGCGCACAAATTTCTCATGATTCTCCCCAAACCAGCCTCTGGGAAAGAAGCTGACAAGCAGCCACTGTCCAGGGCTTCAAGGAAGGAAACACCATGCTGAGGGCTTTTCCCATCAGATCTCTTATTCTTGAGAGTCTGGGTTGTCTGTCATGTGAAAAGGGGAGATTTCCTCAAACCCCTAACGTTTGATTGTCAACACCCTTGAAGGACTCACATTAACAGGTTACAGAAAAACACTCTTCATTAATGAAACTGTGACAGGTCAAGGTTCAAGGATTGCTGGTGATGGTATCTGACTGAAAAAACATATTCAAAGCAACATATTCAAAGGAGCACAGTGACAAGCTCCAATACTAACAAAATATAACTTGAAAAAATCATTCAGTGCACATGGAATATGGATCTTGCCCAACAGGCGTCCCTGTGGGGGAGAAGACAGGTTCACCCTGTCAGCTGACCCCAGAAGTTACTTTGGAGACTTCCCTGACTTCTTCCCATTCTTAACTTACTTTTATACTATTTCTTTGTATTTAGGTGGAGCTTGAGTGACTTCAGGCACACTCCGTACTCACTGAGGGGCGGTCGTACCTGGCGGTGGGTATCTCAGTATAGTACCTGAGATAACCTTAGGATGGGGTCATGTATCAGTCCAAGGAGAGGGATTTTACCATGGTTGCTAATTCAAGGGCTTCTTCCTTTATCTCCCTTGTTTTTCAGGTGCTAGGCAGCTTTTCAGCTAGGAGTACCACCAAGTTCCCTCTTCTTCAAAGGTTTGGACAGAGCCTGGCTGTGGTTTCCACTCCTGCTCTATCCTCTATTTAGTCCCCCTTAGATTGTGTTGTGTGTGGGAGGTCAGATACACTCACCACGCTCCATCCAGGGGGTAGCAACTGTATTTTCCCCTGTAACTTCTGCACTGTTACCTTTTTACCCTGAGTCACCTTCCCACAGTGCCCTCACTGACGGTACTCTCTGCATGCACGCAACAACTTTTTCAGTCCAGCTGGCAGGACACCATGGCTGTAAGGATTGCAGGAAGTCTCAAAAGCCCTCCTGAGGGTCTGACATTTCTCTCTTTCCCTTCAAGAAAATATTCAGAAATTTTCAGGAAGGGCAACATGACGTGTAGGGATGTGATGCTCACTTGACACCATGGATTTTCAGAAGCCTCGAGAGGTAATTCTCAGTTTTGGAACTGCAGAATGGCAGTGCTTTGCAACCAAATCCATTTTTGTCCATTGTTGTGCATTTGACTGTGATGAATTACTCTAGTGAAGGACAAGGATGTCAACTTTGTCCCACTATTTAATAGGAAGAATTAGCAAAGTGATGAACAGAATCTTTTTTTGATCTCTTGCACTGAAATTATGACTAATGAATTACGTGGTGAAGCCAAGGCTTCTTCTTCGAGAGTAAAAGATGTTAGACCTTGCAGCCATAAAAGAGGATATAGCTGCTTTCCTGCAGCTATTAGGTTTTGTATTCTTTTGGTTTTGTGAATATATTCAAAAGGAAATGGAAAAAACCTATCTCTAAGGAAACAAAGATCTTCCTTCCTGTTGGGAAAGGAGTCAGCAATGATGACAAATTCCTTGCCAAGTGAGTAATTTCTTCACTTAAAAGACTTCAAAGCTTTAAAAATTACTTTTTATACCACAGAGCTTTGATATGAAATTGCATGTCTTCTTAATGGTCAGTGCTGATCTCACCCTTGGCTGGAAATGATACACAGAGTGATGGCAGGGAAAGGAGTAGTTTTGAGTGAGATGCTGCAACATTACATCTTCCCAGAATAGCTCTAAAAGTACCCTTAATTGTATTGCACACAGACAGAAGTGAGAAGCAAGTGTTTAGGACTGCTCAATGCTTCCAGTGTTAGTTGTCACGTAATTTTCAGGCAAAGTAAATATATATACGAAAAATGCAGGAAAACTGAACTACAATTTTAGTCTGACAGTCATACATTGTCTGAAAACATGCCTGAAAATAACAGGACTAAATATACAACCATCACACCCATTTACTTAAGAAGCAGGTAAAATGAGAGCTTTTATATAGCACTACTCATGAAGCTCCAGCGCCACTGTGGCTGTCTCCTTAGCTCTCACATTCTTTATTTTGAGAAGCTGTTATGAAGACATTAATGCTGTGCAAATGGCAGAACATGAACTGACACAACTGACAGTGTCATGAAAGTGCATTGCATTCTCTTTGTTGAATATATGATGCCGTGAGGTGCTCATCGACAGCCCACCAGTTTTTCTAGCCTCTTTGTCTTTCCAAATGTTACATATTAATCTTAGCTTAATGCTCTGGGTCCTTAAACACCTCAGAACTAGATGAAGTGACACACAGGACTGTGTTTGTTCTGAGCACTAATTCCTTTTGAAGGCTTTGGACAATCAGCCTTAGTTCAGGTCAATGGCTCAGCCTCTTACATGGTCACAAAGCAAAAACCCCACTTCATGTTGAAGCCCCCAAGTACCATGGAAACCACTTTGTGGAATAAAACCCAACCAAAATCTACACAACATTCAGCCTGTTAAAGCTAAGCAATCCCCTCCTCTTGTATCCTTGAGGTCAGTGTCTTGAGACCTAAGCAGAGAGAGGAGCCCAAGGGAGCTCCTGACAGAGGGGACGGCTGTGACAACTTCACATCAGTGGAATACTCTGAAGTTCTTCAAAAGCTTCCAACTGCTCAAGCAAGGTTGAATTTTAGCCTGGCTAGCTTCAAGAAAAATTAACAATTTACCTTGATCAGACCTAGAGTCCAATTTATTTCATACGGAGAAACTTCCTTTTCAGGAAACTTTTTTGAAGGAGACTTTGTTAAAAGTACTTCAGCCCAATCTTATGCAAATTGGTTCCTTACCAGCTGTATAAACTTGCAATAAATACAGCATGGGAGGAAATAAAATCAAACAGTAAACATGTGATGTGAGCAGCCATAAAGGTGACCTGGTTGAAAGGGAAAAGGTACTCAACAGAAGTCTGCCAAAATTCTGAGAGACAAATTGCCAGCCAGCCTGGGAGCTGTGAGCCTGGGGACCAGAAGCATTCTTGAGAAGCACAGCCAGCATCTCTGAAGTGCAGCTGGGTAACAGAGACATCCTGAGATACCCTCAGAAAGTGCAAGCTCAAGGAACTGTAAGAGTAACATCATCTGGAAAGCTGAAAAAGTCTGGAAAATGGGGATAACATCCTGAGAGAGAATGTATTGATAACTTCCACAGGCTGTTTGAAACTGCAAGAGCAGGACAAGTCTCAAAATATAATAGAAACCATAAGCTGTTGAATGTCCCAGGTGAAAAATAAAAATTAACTGCATCCATTGGCTGCTCGAAGTGGTGGTGTCCTGTACCCTCTTATGTCTCTATGATAGAGAAATGACTTTCTATCCAAATCAGCTTCTCTCTCTCTTCCTGCCCTGCACATCCTTGCCCCTTTCCTACACAGGTCTGCAAGACCTTGGACCACTGTTGGGGAAGCCTTGCTGACTCCAAACTCTATGACATGGATTGTATCAGAAAGGAGACCCTGCCTGCTGTTCTACTGTTCCCTCAGTGAGCCCAGGTCTGGGGCTGGCCTGTCTTACCCTCCTATCTCTGCGCTGGCTGGGCCCCTTCTGAGATCTAAAAAGCTTGGTGTCTAATCTGTACATGTAATTAACCTACCCTAAATGTGTCTGCTGTTGTATTACTGCCAAGTTTGCTTCAGTAGTAACAACTTAGTTGTAACCTGTAATTTATATATATATATATATGCACACACATATCCATTTATTGCTACTACTATTGGGTGCTGGTACAGCTGATTGTTGCTATAAATTTATTGCTGCTGTATCATTGATTGTTGCTATACCAGTGCTGCAAATACTACTTTGTAATAGCTATATATATATATATATATATATATATATACACACATACGTATTTGCTTTCTTTATTATAGGTGTACTTGCTAATGGTGAGTTGTGCGGTAATCTGTAATAAAATAAAGAAAATTAGAGGCTAAAGCCTCCATGCTCTGTATATCACAAAATCCTACGAACCCATGGTCAAGGTCTTTAAACACCCACAGACCGGTGCCACCACATCACAACTTGAGACACCACAATGTGACACCACATCACAATTTTAGTCACTCAACCCCAACTCTTATGCACAGGATGCAAAACAGCCAGGAAAGAATAAGGAACAACACGCACAGAATTCTCTAATATCAAAATATAGCAATTTATTCAAGACACTGAATATGATCTGTTGATTCTCTCCTTAAAACAAATGAGCTACAATACACAAGGTGAATTTGAAGAAAGTGTGGGTGGGGGAGAAACAAAATAAGGGTTGATGTTGTTTCAACAGAACCTGGGAAATGCTTAAATGAGAACCAAGTCTGGCTGCAAGTCTGACACAGACAATAAAAACTGCAGAAGCCAGAATTCAGAATTTCAGTGAGTGGCTGAAAGAACATTTCTGCAATTGACAAAGAACCACATCTTTTAAAAAGGCAGTAAGAGGAAAAAAAAGGGAGGAAAAATTAAAAAGGGAAAAAGAAAAAGAAACCCAAAAACAAAGCAGACCCTTACATTTGACAAAGTGCACTTCACTTGGCTCTAAAATTAGCTATTTTTTTCTTTTTTTTTTTTTTTAAACAAATTAAAAGGAAATTTCTAAGATGTAGCATGGGGTTAATGTGTTTATAACCCTGTAAGTCAGGCCCTTTATTGCCCCATAAGGGACCCAGTGTTTTCTACATAAAAGATTCAGTATCCTTCTAACCCACAGAGTATAGTGGTTTTTCAGAAACTGGGCTTTTTTCACTTCCAGGCCAGTTCCAGACAGCCAGCAATAATAAAAATCCAGCAAGTCTCTGGATGGTTTCACAATCCTGTTTGGTCACTTAGGTTTTTCCATTTCTCTTCTGTTATAAAGAACTATAAACAAAATTCTAAGAAGAAATCTTAGGAAGTCCCCTGGGCTGTTGCTTCGTGCAGTTCTGCTGCAGTGGAGTCGCGGAGAGGCTCTGCCAGCTCCTGAATGCGCCGCTGCTGGAGGGGAGGGAAGAGCTCCCAGGAGCACAGTGCTGCAGGTCTAGGCTGAGACATCCACCTTGAACTACAGCCTGGAAAAGCCTCTCTCCCCAGTGTCCAAGTCCTGAAGAAACCACGTCCTAAGGCTAAGATCAACCTTTGCAACTGCACCTTCCGTCTTCCTTAACAGGTCTCATTTCAGCTGAAAACTATCTACTACAGCATCTTCCAGGATTTTCCAGTCTTTAGGATCTTGAGGAGGGGAAGAAAAGCCAATTTTCTTAGCTCCTCACATATGCTCTTTTTAACTCTGATGGTCCACATAGAAAACTTTCTGGAGCTGCAATCTCTCTCACGCCTGAGCTTTGCAAACAAACTGACATTCAAACTTTGTTTCTCTTGGCTTCTTACCTCCATGTAGGAAAGCAGAGGGAAAGTGGTGTTCTGACAAAATAAAAAAATGGAAAAAAAAGAAAAAGGAACAGGTGTCACAGACACTGCCCTGTCATCTACAGTAGCTACCCTGGGAACAACCACGAAACACAGGCTGTGGAGCCAGCCAGTCATGCAGCACTGAGCAAATTAATCTCTTCAAATCCTGAGGTCTGGCCTATTCAGGTGTCATTCAAGGGACAGAGGCAAGGCCAGAGCCCCATCAGTGCTGCCCTCCCACAGACTGGCAACTTCAGCTTGTTATTCTCAGAAATGCCACCAAAAAGCAGCGTAGGAATTTAACCGTTTACATGCAATGACTGCAATCAAATTATTGTCCAAACCGTGCTTTATAAAACCACTTTACACCTTCGTATTCAAGTTCAAAACTCTGTTTGAGCAAGTCCTCTCTTCTTTTAAAAAGTAGTGACTTTAAATTGGCAGGTACATGTGGTTATTTATAAAAGAGTGCAAAACTGCCACATGGTGATCTACAGCCATGCTCCTGGTGCAGAAAAGTCAAACCAACACATAAAAGCATCTAACACCAAAAATAATCCTTGATACTGCCTGGCATCCAATTATTTGAGATAAATTAAAAACAAGCTAACTATCACTAATAACCAAAATCCCACATAACTGTTTTCACCTCAGGACTAACACTTTTAGCAGTTACTTCTTTCCATTCTTTTCTCCTTTCCAAAGGTCTATCTTTGGATAAATACAGAAATGCAGCCGAAGCTGGCAGTGGCTAGTTCCACTGGAAGGACTAAGATCCCCTACACATGCCAAGCATAAAGAAAAGAAAACTCCAGAGAGAAGATGGTGTTCAGATTCCACGATGCTGCCCTGGGGCTCAGCAGGTCTCACACTACCAGCTCAGCCCAAGGGCTCTGGATTTGCTCAGATCAAATCACACCTTCAGCAGCTGCGGTCAATCTTAGGGGAAGATGCCGTGTTACAGTGACTTTGGGCAGGAAGGTTCTACATCTGTTAAGAGGTTTGTGGCCTGTTTTCTCTCTCCTACAGATCCTAGCCTAGGCTGTTGCCTAGGGAGGACACCTGTGAGACCTGGCCAGTTCTGAGGATCTGTCTAAGTAATGTCTGACACCATCCCAAGGCTGCCGTACAGTTCACAGCACTTCCAGTAAACTCTGCTTATGTGTCCCTCTTTGCATTCATCATTTCCTCAATTAGAGTAATGCAGTCTTCAGTTGCCATCTGTGCAGGTGTCAGGGTTGCAATAAGGAAATCCTGTCTGAAGTGGATAGGTGGTGCTTGGCAACTCTCCATTGTCATTCTGATCATTTCACCCCCACAACTTTGTAGTGGTTTACGTGTTGAGATTATATATCCTTTATGATGTCATCACCTAATGAATTCAAGGTTGTCTTCTAAGCACCACACTGAGGACACCCTTGAGGCCAAACCTGTCTGGGCAGATAGTGAGCCTCCAAGGGCAGACCCAGAGCTTTCTTTGCAGGATGCAGCACACGCATGGCTGAAGGTGACAGCAGCACCACCCACTGCAATGGCAGAGCTGCCTTCTTGGTGTGTGTGGTCCACAGATGGACAGGAGCTTGGCAAAAGTCCATTCTTCAACAGTGACAGATGCAGTCAATGTATTTCAGTTCAAATAGTCTCATTAAGTCACTGGTAAAACCCCACTGACTTACTGGAATAATGAATAGTGGAAGACAGCACTGCTCAGCAAGGCCACAGGCAGCCAAACCCATGTTCTGTCAAAATCTGATCTCTAGAGGAAAGCATACACAAGCATTTTCTCCTGGTTACTGAAAACAAACAAAAATATAGACTAGAGAAAATGAATGTTATATTCATAGTCTCAGGCTTCTGAATCTCTTTGAGTAAGTTTACATCATCAAATAGCCATAAAAGATGAAATGAGACTATATAAATGGCTGGCTGCTGGAAAAGGACCATAGTAAAGGACTGGTATTTCTCGTATCAAACACTGTTTTTTCTTACAGCACTTTCTGAGAGAGGAGAGAAAAAGGATACTGCACCTTTCATGTTCCCTGGACTCTGTGTCATTCTTTTTGCTTGAATTACACAACTGGTCTACATTTTGTGGCCATTTTAGGCTTTTAAAACTGTTTAACATAAAAAATATTTTTTTTCCAAAAATACACTGGGTTCTTTCTGTTAAAAGTCATCTTTCTCCTGTAAAAATCTTCCCCAGCACTGCATTCTTATATAAAGCACTTATTACACCATTTGCTGAAAGTGCCCTTGAGACGCTAAGATCTGAAGCATGGAGGATTTTTTTTTCTTTTAAACGGAGAGAAAGAAAGGAAAAGGAAGATATAGAAGAGAGGAGAAGCAGTCTGTCAAAAATTTTCATTGTCATGTCCACCTGGCTGCATCTACTATGGGCATACAGGGAAAAGAGGAAAAAAAAATCGGGGAAAAAGAAAGAGGAGAAAAAAAAGGAAGGAAAAGTTGGGAGTGGAAGGGAGAAATAAAAGCAAAACAAAAGTTTCATCCTAAGCCTGGGATCCTCCAGGCTGTAATATTCCAGCTGATAGAAAAACCACTGAACAAAAAAAGTAGTCTAGAAAATAGAAAGTGTTGTGATTACAAAGTTGAGCATTTCATCAGTACAAACTGGTCTTTGAACGTCCTTTGGGAGAGCAACTGTAGTGTCCAAATTGGAAGGAAAAAATACAACACCGCATGGAGGAGGATTTTTTTTCCCTTTTGGTTTATCACAGCATTTTTCTTTTTTTTTTTAGCTTTTTTTTTTTTTTCCTTTTTATTAATTTTTTTTGGCACAGCTTTTTTTTCCCCAGCCATCAGAGCAAGTTCTCAGATGCAAACCAAACAGTGCAATGCCTAGCTGGTGGCTTCATGCTTCCAAGGCTGAATGTTCCAGGTGGAAACCATTCCCTCCCCCTCTGAAGTGACTGCGTTTTTACTCCTTGGTGAAAGTTACGGACAAAATACAAGCCACCTGTGGCCAGGGAGAGTCGGTTTCACGGTACACTCTAACTTTGTTCAAGTTTGTACAGTTCTGGAGCTGTTAAGAATAGTTTTGAAGAGTGCTTCTCCCCACACATTCACTGCTGGTCCATTTGAAATTTCTTCTAAAACATTTCACTCTTACTTCCGCAGATCTAGAACACAAACCTGCAGAGAGAAGACCCCGTGTTAAGAACCATTTGTGAAGGTGATGTGGAAATCCCATTCACACACCCTGTGCGCAGGGGGACCAGCCAGCTGGATGTTACACTCCCCAGCTCCAAACCAGCCTGCCTCAAGTACTGGTTTACAGGCACACAAGTAAAGGAACAAAATGAAATGGGAGAAAGCCCAAGTGAAACCCACACATTTAACATTTAGCTGGGCTTTCATTGGTTTACAAACAAACATTCTGGTGGCAGATCCCATAAGATTATGGGATCTATTCAGTTGCCTAAATATCATGTCCACTTCCAGTTCTGACATATATCCAAAACAGATGCAGGCTTGGCAGGCATGACAATGGACATGTGCCATTTGGAGCAGCTGTTGGAAGCCAGGCATGCACCGTCAGACAGCACAACTAAGCTCAAACAACTGAATCATGTCTTAGGTGTTCTCTTTGTTAAAACCAGTTGAAAAATACTGCTCCAAAGTAGTTATGTCAGCCAGCCACGTGTGTCCTTCACAAGCTGAGCATGCTACAATTGAATTGTTTTAGAAGTAACATTAACAGAAAAAAAAGGTAAGGAATAATCAGTATCTCCATGACAATATTTCTCCTTTACCACATGACAAAATCTTTGGGCATCATGCTGAAAAATTCCTCCTTTAGCTATTCCTATTTAATGGATACCAATTCTGTGGTATCAAACTCGCCCCCAGGATAACTGTTTGTTACAGAGTTGACTGCTATGATCTGATCTTCATTAAAAATTGACACATAATGATAGAAACAACACTACTGTTGTTCTTGTCAAATATGTATTTAAAAGTCATTCTCATCTTCAGCAGTATTCACCTGTTTCACAAGCATTCTTCATTTCCAACAGGAATACCATCTCCTTTCAAAGCAGGAGCATTTTAAATACACTACACAGAGCTACTTATTTATGTCTTGAGCTCCCTCCGCCTTCAGCCCTGTCCCCAAGAGGCAAATACAGCACCCTGTTCTTTGTTGATGCTCCCCAGAAAAGAAATCTCCACCCAACCTTTGCAATGTTTGATGATCCTTACCGATCCATCTGATGCGCTTGCTCCCACTTTGTCTCCTCTAGCATTCCAGCAGACTTCAAAGATGCCCCCGGTGCCTCTGTAGCTATGTACTAGAGTTCCACTCTACAAAGCAAAACAGCATGCAGACATTGGATACAGAAGTTCCCGTTCTTTTTCTCTGTCACGTGGCACTACGTTAAAAGCGGGAGCTATTCAGATCACCCAGCTACGGCCGTCTCCATACGGTGATGGAAACTGGTTAGGAAACAGTTAGGAAACTGGTCTTTGATAAAGAAGAGCAATAGGCTCCTCCAGAAACAGTAGGACTCTCAAGACATCTGTTTTTGTCAACTCTGTAACAGTAAAGGCCTGGGGAGTTAGGCTGATGTGTTCTTCTTTAAAGTTCATTGCTAATTCAGGTTGTGAGGCATCAGTATCCAGAATTACATCTGTGGAACTACGATGTCTCACTTTTCTCCAGAATATCACCAGTCCCCTGAATCTCCTCTTCACAAAGTCTAAGCCAGGAGTATCAGACTCACAGCTGAACTCACTTTGTAACTAAATAAAAGTATCCCTTAATTATAAGAATCAATTCACACCTTCGCTTCACAAAGCTGATGACCCAAAACAATGTACCTATTTTCATGCAGGCTACGTGTTTTAGCATACAAAGCAGACCGAGCAGAACTGTTCTGGGCAGTCACCTCACTGCACCTGAGTGACTCAACTGCCGTGGATTTGGGCCAGCCAATACAATCAAGTTCACCCTGGCAGGCAGGTCATGCATGACCTAGGTACACACATTTTCCACTGAAGCTTTTGCTATTAATGTGTCATCTAAACCAAATGTGCTTCACATGAGGCAAAACAGTACCTGTGTATTCCATATATGGACACATTTGTCAAAGGACCCACTGGCTAGATATTTTCCATCAGGACTAAAAGCTACACTGTAGACAGGCTCTTGATGCTTTGTTAACGTATGGATGCAGACTCCTCGGTCAACGTCCCACAGCCGAACAGTGGAATCAAACGAAGCACTGCAAGAAGCATTCAAACACAAGAATGTCATAATTTGGGTGTTAATCAATTTGCAGTGTGATACTGTAAATTTTATAAGAGAATACCACAGGGTTTTTTTTTTCCCTTGGCTAAGCAAGACATAATGTTTCAAACAGAAAAGCTAGTATGTACCACAGCCTTTATGTTTTTAATCTTAAGAACTACAGCTACAGAACTGAATTCTTGTACGAGGACCCTTGGGGCCTATCTAGGTGTGCTGAAGGTAGCCCTAAGAAGGCCAAGCCCTTTTGAGATTATACCTCTGGTTATTCAGTAAGGTCAAGTAAATATTGTCAGTAATAGGATAAATGGTTCCAGAGAGATCTTATTCCTAACGGATTCACACTGTTTAATGAATTAGCATTTTGTAATTCTCTAGAACTGTGATTCTTTTCACTTTGTTTCAGTGATGCTTTTTGCTGCATTCCATTTAAATCCCAAACTGTGGGCTTAGAGAAAGGCAAAGGAAATAATTTGCATTAAAGTCATATTAAAAGAGTAACTCCAAGAAAGTGAAGTTCTTCCATGTCCACTCCCAGACTAAGGAGTAAACTAAAGCAGTTTTGATACAACTCCTTCCCAAACTGCACACCCCATGAGCTGATCAGATAATCTCATTGTACTACCATCAACTGACACTCTACAAGTAAATGTATTTCCCAAGCTCAAAGAAGAATTTTGTACTATTTTCAATCGGAACTTTAAAGACTATCCAAGCTCTACTCTCTTAGCTAAGAAGGCTACAAAAATCATCTGCATCTGCCCAGGTGAGTTGCATGGCTCCAGTTAGAAACCATTACAGCTGCCTGAAGGGGTGCCACCTGCCTCAGGATTTTCACTCCTAACAACCTGAACGTGAGATTGAATGCCAAATTTACAACCATTTTATCAAGGCAGCTGAAAAGTTAAATACCACATGATTCAATTTTCTTTCTTTTTTCCCCTTCCTTTTCAAATATGAATCCTTTTCCTTTGTATCCATCCCCTTGAGTTACACACACGGATACTTTTTAGTGGAATTGTCTGCAGGAAGACTGTTGGCAAAGTGACAGTAGGGTTACATGCTGGAAAGACGATCCTTCTTCTTGGCACGCAAGAAAAAGAGGTGTATTTTTTACCTTGCTAACATAATGTTGGAGTTTGGATTGCTGGTGCCTGGTCCTGTAGGGCTCCATTTGATAGTATAAATCTCTTTGCTGTGAGCCTGAAGATCATGTACACAGGTATCTTGCTTCATACTCCAAATCTAAGTCAGAGAAATAATGAAGGGGCAAAATGGCAACACTATTAATCTCTTCTAAACTGAATTATTTCAGTTCTATGTTATTCTTACCATTTGTTTATTTGAGATCTTGACTCACCTGAATACACATAAATACAATTTATTAATGAAGCAATTTGGCACATACATTAAAATAACTCCAACAGGGGAAAGAGTTACGTATTTAATAGTATTTATTCAATAGATAAGAAGAACTAAAGAATTGCTGTACCTCCCAAAGCGTGTAACTATTTTCATACAGAAGTTTAATTTAATCTATTTGAACAAGTTTAATCTGAATTTTATTCACACATTGCAACAGCAGTCATTTTAAAGAACACGAAGAAAATTGCAGCAACTACTTAGAACACAGCAGTTTTCTCTTATGCTAGTAAAATTCTCCTTTTCCTCCTGAACTCCATTTGTCTTCCTCATGTTTTTAATAGTACGGAAGAAGGAAGACAGTAAGCTGTTTCTGCAGTGTTACATGGCCAAATACTTCACTGTGAGATGAAGAATAGGCTCAATATAGATTACGGGTAATTTAGTACCCCTTTTCTTCAGCTAACTGAGAAAATAAGATGAAGGAATTCACAGCAGGGAAAATAACTTAAATTTAGTCAATAAGTTTCACAGAGATACCAAAAATGTAGTAATGATTTAACTCAGTTGTTGTAAGTCTGTACCATGAGAGGAATGATGTGCTCTTATGCTGAATTCCCTTCAGTGTAACTGAGACTGCTTTTGGAAATGCTACACAAAGCTCAGCCATGTTCTACAGCTGACAGGCAGCATGTTCCAGGAAGTTATAGGAAAAGCTCATGAATTCCAAAAACAGAGAAGAAAAAGAAGCTGGAGAGGACTGATTAATAAAGGAAAAGGAAGAAGAATAATTGCCTTAATTTGGAGCATTTGCAGTCTCCATCACTGAAGGTTTTTATAAACAGGTGAGGCCAGGGATAGTAAACCACTAGCCCTTGTGCCAAATTCAGTGGTCAGGAATTTGAACTGGTACCAACAACACTGAGCCACGCTCGTTTTTAAAACACAGCCTGCAACTGGGCACCAAAAAGATATGCTACCACTGGGTCAGGATGTTTAAGCAGAGCAAGAATAGTTATGCAATACTGCTTTGTGGCAGCGTGACAGACAAGGTGCTCCCTTTCGGCCCTGTTTTCTGTAAATTTCCAGCTCTGTCACTAGTCTGCAATAACACATCTGGAATCCAGAATGATGAAAACTTCAGTGGCTATGTGGCGAAGTCAGAGCAGAATCCAGTCTACCTATGAAGAGGAAATATTTACAATGCTGACATTCACTTAGCTCTTATCTGCAGACTCTGCTGCTGTATCAGTGTCATGCTAGAAACGTCCCGTGCTTCAGCTGTGCCAATCAGCAGTGCAAAGAGATCTGAATCTTAATGCAACCACAGTGCTAGGAAATTATTACTGGTACAATTCTATCCACAAACCCAAGTATTTCCTGGGATATTTACTTTCTTTGAGGAACCAGCATAAATCAACAGTCCAGCAGGAAGGCTTTGCTATAACAAAATACAGCTACTCCTACACAGGCATAGGCTTCATTTGATGTGGCTGGAAAATGAGAAGGGGTTTTGGACTGCTGAAGTTCCATATTACCTATATTTAAATGATGACTTTTCTGTGACACTGGCATATCAGTCACGTACCACTTATTTGGACAGGATGCCTCAAGTTCCCCAGTGTTTTCTTCCCAGTGTTCAATCTTTCAAACTTGTGTTAGGAAATAGGGGACAAAATGGGAACTACTGTTCACGCAGAGTTTGGCATGATACAGTACTGTCATTCTGGAGAAGACTAAAAAAAGATGTAATTTTTTGTCCTTACTTTTTGAACAGCAGGAATGGAAATTATTTTACCTTTAATGTCATGTCATCGGAGCAGGATGCTAGTAGCATGCCAGATGGGTCCCATTTGATTGCATTCACTTCGTTCTGAAATCAAGAGTGATTTTATTAAGCAAATATTCCAGTTACTGCATTGCACTGGGCCCTCAGCAGAGGGCACTCAAGGTTTATGCATGGAACAAGTTCACCCACAAATTACAGCGCTGGGTGCTTTTAGGGGTGAACAAAAGCAGTGCTGCCTCCCCAACACGCTTTTTAAGTAGCATTTTGGAGTGGAACCATCCTGCGCTTGTGAACAATACACACAAACAATCTTCTGATGTGTGTTCTGGCACAAAGTTTCTCCTATCGTTTCTTCATATCCTAGGATTTATATAAACCCTTAAACCAGACATGTTGAAAAGCATTAGCTTCTTTTTAAAACTGAGGCAGCATTTCTTTAATTAATGTTCTGTAGACTTGGACATACGAGTTTTCAACAGAAAATACTGATAGTGGTGAGATGTACAGTTTTGTGGACTTGGTAATTCTTCATATTGTAGCTCTACAACAATGCTGGTTTCTCTAGAGGTTTATGTGTAAATGAATTCCATGACAGAATATTAAACAGTTTAGGATGCCTTCTCTATCAGTCTTTCTAGCACTTTGTAATTAACTAAGCGTAGTGTATCCCCTTGGTAATGAGTAAGTTTACCATGCTTTTCCAGGGCTATAGATAAGGAGAAGAAAAGCATTTCATAAAAATGGAAAGACTGTTTTCTTAAAAATATAAATTGGCTTAGGGTGTCAGTGAAAACAATCCTGGAAATATTTAAATTTTGCTTTATACATTTTACATGTTTCAATAATAATTAAAAGCAAATATAGATATATTTGAAGTGAAAATCTGGATCATGTACAAAATAGTGCATTTCATATAATCATAAAAAGCACTAGTCTGTTGTTAGGAATGTACAACCTGTCGTGAAGTATCAGTTTAACCACAGACTAAGGTAAAGGTCTCCAAATGCACAGTTTCTCCTCAGTGGGAAGGCAGCAAGTTCTGGAAGCTAACATCTAAATTATGGGTCAGTATACGATAGCAGTTTTTCTCACAAATGAAACCTAGAAAAAGTAACCTTTGACAGTCATTAAATCCCACCAAGAAAGAGTGGGGAAATACATCTTAAATATATCTTATCAGATTAAATCGATTCTAAAACTGAACAACGGCGGGAGGTAAACTGTCCTCTCCTTATTCATAGCTCTCATTCAGTAAAGGAAATTAAACCAGTGGAAAACAGAATCTTATTTATGAATGTGCCTTTAGTCTGCAGCTCATGCTACACAGAAGCACTCTCACTATTTAAGCCAGAGGTTTTGCCTCCTACAGTGATTTAGAACATTTTACCCCTTCTCACAGGCAGTGAATCACTTCCAAGGAGTATGTTTTTAGGGAAACAATGGGGTATAACACCTTTCCTGCTAGAACATACCCTCAAAACGTATCATCTGCCATCATTGCAACATGTTGCTGTGACTTTATCACTAACATTTTGGACTTCTTAAACTTACTGTGTGTCCTTGAAAGGTTTTAACGGGACGATCACAGCCAAGTCTGCATACATGAATGCACATGTCAGTACTGCAGGAGGCAAAAGTAGTGTTGTTCTGCCAGTCTACATCCAGAGCAGGAGCTGTGAATACAAACAACAGAAGGAACATCAGGGATCACGACAAAAGAACACCTATCCCAAATCATTTTCCTCCCACCGCCTATCTGGATGAAACAAGCTACAGGCTAGCTCTTGATCTGTCACCTACTGCCAGTTATAGGGCTGACAGGGACTGTCTGAAGGGCACAATTATTTTTCCTATTCCAGTGCATAATGTGAATGCTTTGCATGGCACCTACTTATGAAAATCTTTCAGGTTAAGTTACGTAAGAGGGGGCAAGACACTACCTCCACCCTCTCTGCTTCCAGCTACACATATCATGGGCTATGTCCAGCATTCATCCCTCTGTAAACCAGTTCAGTGAAGAAACTGGAAGAAAACTAACAGAGAAAAAACGTGGTTAATTTCATCTGGGTTAGACAAGGATGTTCCTGTGAATGCCAGACACAACACATGGGAAGGCAGAGGAACTGTGTCCCTTGGCACTAGAGCTTTATGCAACCACTGATACAAACCTATCATTCTGTGCAGGCACATGGATTAATAATACTAAAATTCCGTTTAATTTGCTTGGGGACCGATTTTAGGCAGGTACATTGATCATCCTCATCTCAAATGAGAGGAAGAGTTTCTGTAGAGGGTTTGGCATTAACCAGCACTGAACTAACAAAACTGTGCACAGAGAGCACATGAGCATTTAGATAGTGCCTGTGTGCAACACACACACACACTTTGCAAAAAGAATGGGAAAAAATGCCCAAACAACTTTTCCAGCATGTCACTGCAGTGTACAAGCAGGAGCAGGAGGGAGCTCCTGACAAACAGCTTGCTTCTGTTTCTATGACTGCTGCTTGGGCTTTTTCCCTCAGGATAGAGTTTAGCTGCCCTCCAGAGGATGACATAAGACTTGCTAAAATATAGAAATCTTCATTCTTAGCACAATCTTGTGAGAAACAAGTGTGCCAGAATGAGACCAGCATATAGTAAACAAAGTTGAATCTCTTCCTGGTAAAGATACAATGCAAATTTATCATGAAAATAAAACCAAGAAATTCCTTACTCAAACATGTTTAGAAATATACTTTGGTAATATAGAGGTGAAAAGACACCTGTTTTGACAAGCCTGTTACATTTAGATATGTTTTTCCTGTTATAATTTTTACGAACTGCAAAACAAAATAGATCCGTATCACCTTCTGAATCATCAGGTAGCTCTCTAAATGAGAACGGAGGGCTAACGTTGTTTCATAGATAAGGTTTTCTTTCAGTATTAATGAAAAAGCTCAATAATTCTGTGTGCCAGGTAAGGAATTACTACTTTGCAGAAATATAAAGGAAATTTGTGTGAGGAAGGCAGACTACTTTTGAATTTTCCAATGAACATGAATGACGATCAGGAAACAATAAAAGATCTTCTTTCTTTAACTGCCTGTTTGTCTTTCTTTTTATGCTGCAAGCTTTCTATTACTATTTCAAAGCAAACAAAAATCTATCATCATTAATAGCAATATGCCTTCAGGGCTAATACCTGGTATGATATGTATGAGTCAAAACCTAATTTTCAGAGAGCTACTGGCACCTAAAGCTATGGATTTACACTGCAGCAAAATTTGAATCATAAAGTGCTGATAATTAATGCTGATTCATTTATTGGTGTACTCAATCATATGCTTACTGGATAAGTAACTACATAAAATGGTCCGAAAAAATCAACCAAACATGGTTCTTAATGCAAATAATCAAATTGCCAAAGTATTTCCAAAACCACAGGACACCAGTCAATTGCATAAAAACAATCAGAATATCATAATATATCATAATAAAAGCAGCAACAAATCCTTAAAAAATGCAGCTAAAATAAAAACCAACAACAGAACTGTTACAATAATTATCTGTTAATTTAAGCTTTTTCAGAACAAATTTAGGTGTGATTCAGAGAATTTAGATCACAGAATCATAGAATGGTTTAGGTTGGAAGGGACCCTAAAGAACACCTAGCTCCAGCCCCCCAGCCGTGGACAGGGACACCTTTGACTAGAGCAGATCACTCAAGAGCTCCATCCAACCTGGGCTTCTCTGGGCAGTCTCTTCCAGTGCCTCACCACCTTCACAGTAAAGAATTTCTTCTTGATATCTAATCTAAACCTTCTGTCTTTCAGTTTTAATCCATTCATCCCTTGTCCTGTCACTACACAACTAGATGGCTAAAACAGGGTCATACAAATACCTCTTCTAGCATCAATTAAACAATTATTTCCTGCATGCGCAGACATCAGTCTGTATCTATCAGCAGATGTCAAAATCGGATTATTTAGCTCCTTTTAAAAGAAGTAAGTTTTGTGAATATGTATTTTGATCAAATGCCCTATGATGATTTATAGTTTTCCAAAAAATAATGAAACCCTGGAAGCTACTTACCTGCATACTTACATATTTTGACCAAAAAACCTTAAAAATTACATGGGAACACCAACGACATGGAGGACTTCAACACCTAGACAAAGGACTCTTCCTTATGTATTTTAAGATGACAGCTTTCTCCATGTGGTGCTAACTAAACCAGTTGTTGTAAAGAAGCCGAGAGTAAAAAATCCTTATGTTATTCCCAGGCCAACTACCTCCAGACTTCAAAGAAGTATATGTAAAAGGAAGTGTACTCTGACTAGACTAGACTTTTAATTGTTAAAATGCCAGCTTTAATCCTTGTGTAGACAAGGTTTTCAGATTCCAGATATGGAAAGGAATTTGCTCTTAGTTTGTTCTGGTGATGCAAAGAGGACAAGGTGAGGTCTTTGTGGCTTTAGACTTGTGAGGACAAAGTGAGTAGAGAGTCTGGCTGATTTTAAGAAGGTTTTGTAGGATATATGCTTTCTCCTATCAACAATTTCCTTAATAATAGTATTTCCTTTAACTGCTTTACTTCGCTATGAAAACATATTTGAAATTGTGAAAAAAAATTAAAAATAAGAGATTTTCCACGTCTAAAACTTCAGTTGTGTCTCATAGGCCAAAGACAAACAGTGTGTGCAGTAAGAATTTTTAAAAAAATCTTTTAATGCACATGGACATATTGCATTGGTAGATATAGCTGAGTTTTCAACTTGCTAAAAGGGGAATGATTTGTCCTTGATGCACATCACTGCTAAGACAGCTTACATGTCAGTGAACACGATTCTGAAGGGGCAACCAAGTTCTGAATCCACAACTAGATTATCAGTTAGGGGTCAAAGGATTAAGAGTCTCATTAATTAAATCACTCTATGTGCGAAGTTTGCTGTTATGGAACAGTTATGGTAGATAAATAAATGCCACAGTGAGAAAATCTGTCAGCAGACACCAACTCCTCTGAACTGACAGCTGCACTACTAAATGAGGAGATGAGTGATAAAAATGCAAGGTATGGATTTCCTGTGTCCATGGACATACTTTTTGTCTACTGTTGAATAACCATTTAGATTGCGACTGCATATTATTAATATCTATGTAAATGTGAGAATAAGAACTAGAAATTGAGTTGAAAGGCATGTGCAAAATAATGTTTAAAAATTAATATCAAAATACGTGTTTTTAAACACCATTAAGCACTGTGTGAAAGTTTGCTGTATTTAAAAATGGATTAGTTACAGTGAACTAGGAAGATGAACACCTCTAGCATAAAAATCTGGAATGCTCTCATCGTTTTAAACTCAGTTTGACTATACCCCTTAAAATTCTTTGCTAGGGCAACTTAGCCACTTTGGATCATGAATTCAGGCATCATCTTACAAGTGTGGTCTCAGGTGAATTTCAGATTATGTTAATGACTGTCTACTATTCAAGATTATTTAATATCTGTGACATCTCCTGCCTTCTTGAAACAGATCTACAAGTAACCATCCAAGCAGGATTTTGGTGCAGCAAGGTTTTGAAACTCAAGGCTGGCAAATGATTTCCAATAATGAGAGAAAACAAATATTGAAGAACTTCAAGTTAAACTAAAAGCTAAGAAATTCTGAGGACCTTCGTGAGTGCAGTGGTGAATGCAAGGTGCATGAGAGATCTGCCTGCTTCTGCCTCAAATCAGCTTCATTAAAACAGGAGCAGAGAGAATGGAAAAGATCCCAGACACCTCCACTGAAAGTTCTCTTCATGAATCACCACCTGGTACCATTCAAGCACATAGATAATGACAGGACTGTTCAGTTAGGTGGACATGGCTGGTGTACAAATCCTCTCCTAAAATCAGTTTGACTTTCAAAGCTGATTCTCACAGAACTGTGTCTTTCTGAAATGAGAATAAATCCACAAGCCATGATACTCAGGATAGTTAAAGCACAAAAAAACTTGACTGAACCTTTTCTCTGGCAGATATGGATAAAGTACATTGATAGAATTAAAAACTGTATTTCATTTTCCTAACAAGAGTTATGCAAAAAGTACCTGAATGGAAAGGAAACTGCTGTTTAGCTTCTCCCGTGTGAGCATCCCAAATTATTGTTGTCTGCATCCAAAGAAAGGGTGGAAAAAAAGATTAGTGACTGCTCAGCTCAGAGAAAAAAAACCAAAGAGCACCCTTAGTAAGTAGCAATTCTAAATTATGAACTGACAAAATTATTGACTACAGAGAGCCTTGCACGCTAAACAGTGGGAAAACCAGAAATCACCTCCAAATATTACAGAATAATAACCTAAGTGTAGATAAAGAAGCATCATGCCTACAGAAGAAGCAATGTAACTATGAAGAATGGGCATATTCTCTCTGAATAGCGCTAGAAGACAACACTACACATTTTTAATAAGCATATTGAAAAAGCTGTTTCAGTTACCATCTTTGAAGAACCCTTTTTCCCCTTTCAAAAGACACAAGTTGAATTCTACTCCGAAACAATGCTGAACCACATTTCTAACAATTAAAACAAGTGAAATGTTTTTCTATCAGCAGAGTACATAACACTTCTTGCCACTGAGGTGCAACAGACTCAAGTGTAATTGGCTTACTACAGGTTTAATCCATACTCACAGCACATGTGAGCACATCCCCTGTAGAGCTCAATACCACCTTCTGAGTGAATTGTCAATTTATTGGCAGTATATACTTCCAGAAAATAAATTAAGGATGCATCATCTTGCGGATAATGGACCACCTAAAGCAACACTGCTTTTATTGAGAATATAAGTTTGCCAAACTAATGGAACTACCATTGGGAGACCAGTGTAGCTGAATTTAAGCCAGTATTAAAGGGAGTAAGACTGAGTTTCTGTTTTCACAAGGATATGAAAATACAGGGATTCACTGAGCCTACAAACGTATAAAGCTCAGCTAGACTCCCTCTGCCAGCCGCTGGAGAGAAGCACTGCCAGTGCATCTCACTGGAACACGGGCCATGCAGCCTATCCCTCCGAAGTGCCATTTTTCTCTCTGAATTTTTATAAAGGAAGCCAAGGATGACATATGCATCCAATTTTTAGACACTGAAAGTTAGGCAAGATGAATGCTGTGTACTTTCCAGTTTCAGTTCTAATGGATTTGTGCTCATCATCATCAGTCATCTGTTCATTTTAATCTCTAATGTGCACTCAGCTGTAACTACTATGTTTTGCTTGATTTTCAGTCCAGAACTATAATTTTTTTGCATATTTTCAGAGGAAGCCATATATATTTTATTCAAATAGAAGTGTTTCAACAATTAGATGAGCTAAAAGGTGCAGCATCTTTAAAATCACTTTCTTCCTGTAAATAGTTAGTTGATAAAACTACAAACATAAGTACTGGAAGCAGCTCCTTTCTTAACAGAGACACGCTTAAGATGCAATTTTATACAATCTTTTTTTAAAGTTAAGTATTTTCCATGAAAATAGTACACATTTATGCAACCTCAAATATGTAATCAACATGCACTAAAATATATTAAAGAAATGTAAACTCTACAGGATGCCTGAAGAAGAGGAAAATAATCTTAAGGAATTTAGCAGCACAAGCTCACTCATCAGCATACTTATATGTTAGAATAATGTATTTTTAAAACTCACTTTATCAACACCAGCACTTAAAATGTAATTCCCCTTTTTGTTCCATTTCAGGGCAAATATTGGACCTTTATGTTGACCTAAGGTGCTTGCAAGGTTACCTGGAATAAAGAACAGGTTATTATTACAATTTCTTTACAAATTAGTCAAATTACAGTTCACTGCTGTTTGATGCTTAATAACAGTAAATGTTTGTTGACTTACCATCTTCTGTCCATATTCTTGCAAAACCATCATATGAGCCTGTAGCCAATAGTGTTCCATCACTCTGTTGGAATAAATATAAATGGCAAAGGTCGATATGAGATAAAATCTGTTTCAACCAACCTTTTTCTTTGTTTTTTAAGGTTTGCTAATTGTGATTTATGGGAATTCTGAGTCCACGCATTGAGACAGGTTATGCTGTGATTTAAGCTAAAGGTTATTACTGCAGACAGCACAGAGGAAATAAAACCCTCTAACATACAGTGAAACACCAGGCTGTACCATCAGATATGAGCCATTTAATAAAAAAGATTAGAAAAAGAAAACAAGATATAACAAGTTCTATGGGCTTCTTCCAGATAACAAACAGACACTACTTCTTAAGACATAAAGGACCTATAAAAAATCAACAGATGACCTAAACCCAGACTAAATCCCAGTTCAGTGAAATTCAGGCACCTCCACTTGAAAGAAGGCCCTAAGCCACCTACAACCAGAGTTAACACCTTGAATGTTATCTACCACCAAGGAATTGCTTTCTACTTGTCTGCACAGAGAGTCCCACATGTGCTCGCGGGCACAGTACCATGATGGACAGCCTGAGAAAATATGGATTCATGGGACCAAATTAGGAGGAAAAATGCCCATGAATCTAATCAGCAAATTACATGTATTGTGGAAGGAACCCTTCACAGAAGGATATGGCCCGGGCAGCCAGTGATGCTGGTGTGATTGGGCCAGAATGAGAATAATTAATACAGAACATGAACTCTGCAGTCTGGTGCAATGGACATTGTGGAAGCAGGGTATTTAGTCTCTCAACATTTCGGAGCCTGGATTAAGAGTGAGATTCATCCCATTTATCTCCAGACATGCAGAAGCTAGGAGTAAGTTTAAGAGTGCCATCTGGTCTCCCTACATAACTAACAGCATCATATAACTACAACTCCGAAGTGTAATTCATGATCTCATTTGCTTTAGATTCTGCCCAACCCAACACAAAGGCATGTGTCTCTGTTTCTGCTGACTTAAGGTGAGTCTAGAGGACTAGCTTAGATGGTTAAACCTACAGCAGATGAATCCTACCCCTAGTATCAAAGGGCATGATCTGAATATGACCTCTAGAAATAACCTTTCTTATTATAACGTAAGTCTTGTAAACCAGAGAAGAACTAATTTAATATCACCAGTGTGAAAATTTCACGGGGGAATATGATTAATATTGTGGTTCTAAATAAACAATAAAGGCAGATGGCATTTCTAGCTTGATGAACAGAAAATCAGGAAAAAGCATGAAATAATCCTTTAAAACATATGCCCACTCCAACCCTCCAAAAACATTGACTCAGAGCAGTAGTAGATTTAACTCACATATATAATAATGTGGGGGGGAAAAATATCATAACCTAAGTCAAACTCACTGTGATATACACTTATCTGCACCAGTCATGAGAAGAAAGGTGATAAAGGGCAAAAAGAGAAAAAGAAAAGCTCTGGAACTTAGATGTACAGTTTATCCAAATTTGTTGGTGGTAATTCACATTCTCTGGAAAACTCAAAGAAAGCTGGAAGCACCTGAAGTATCTGAATTAGGGACATTTCCTTACCTTACGTACCAGCACAATGCAAGTGAAGTACCAATGAAGTCTGGAAGGTAAGGAACTTTTACAGGAAATACTAGAGGATGCCCTGTATTTTGGGTAACTTGTCTCCTAACTGCTCTGCTCTCATTGCATGTTTTCGTCTTTCAATTACTCTTTTCTTACTCCTAGATTCATTTTTTTTTCACAACTGCTTTTCTTCACTCTGATATCCACAGGAAACAAGTAATGAACATAAGCTTGAGTTTTATTTGCTTCCTTAACCTACCTCTACTTTCTGTACTATTCACCAATTTCTTCCACTGTACAACTATAAAACACATAGGGGAAAGCTGACTTGTGCAGTGGCCTTATCTTTTACTTTGTGAAGCACCTAGCTCACCTAACTGCAGTAAAGATTAATCGAATCTTGGTCTCTGGCCAGCAACTGAGACTCTACACAACTGCTGAAAATCCTTTCTGGTACTTAATTAATCTGTTTTCCTATGAAAACAAGACTAACGTGATCACTCTGTCTGTACTAATACCAGCAAAACAGACAGAATGAAAATTATCTCCAAGTAATTAAGGGTCCTGCAGGGTCTTTTAAGTTCTTCTGGCAAAAACGAGACATGAAGCAGCTTCAGAGCTGCCCAAAGACACTGCCCAGACACTGGGGATTCTCAACAATACCTGTCCTCTCTGGTCACTTCAGTATTCTCTGTGCAGGAGCATATTATCTAAGCTAAGAGGTTTTGTAGGATGAAAGTAAAAAAGGGATCAGGCAAGACAGTTTCACCCAGAAGGTGGATAGGTAAGGACAGAATAACTACACATGCTCCTACCAAGACAAAGAAAATTATGTGAACACGTTTTGCTGTGCACAACATAATTCAAATGAGAGAGGATCTTGAGAGTCCAACCTCAAAAAAGCTTCACTGGTGCTTTTATCTCCTTACATGCCAAAATAAAGCAAGTATGAGATGCAAATACATTATTAATGAGGCTTCATTATTACATAGATTGCTTGTTTAATCTTTGTTCTTAAAGCTGGCAACGTTTATTTTTAGCTATGCTCCTAAAATACAGATATAAATATATCATTGTTAAGCTTGAAGATGGCAACAGTCCTGGAAAATTACAGCACGTAGGGGAAAGTTCAGCCCATTATGAGTATTTGAAACAAGACGTCAGTAGGTTAGGACAGAGCTTCTGGTCACCTCAGATATGAAACATATGGAGCAGCAGCTGTAATTGCCTTGGAATTAAATTTAGACAGTTAAAAACCATGCACAGTCTTAGAAGTTAGCTTACATTCCAGTCCAATGAAGTCACATCCTTATTGCTGGGGACATCATGTCCTCCTTCTCTTATGCAATGCCTCAAAACTAGTTGAGTGGAACCGCTGTTGCTGTTTTCATTGAGATTCCATATCCTGGCCGTTGAGTCTCCGGATCTATAATAGCAATTATGCAAATAAGTTGAAATCTCCTCATGTTGACCCAGCAAACAGTGTAGAAGCCTGTATTTCTGTTTTCATCGAGACAACATTACCGCCTTGCACGAGACTGGAAGAACAAGAGCTGGCGGCCTGTACTGTAACGGGAGCATCTGACTGCATGGGGCCACTGGGAACGTTCTGGCTCTGTGTAAAACACAGGTGTGTGACTTTGGTGCTGAAATTAGTAGAAGCTCACCTGGGGGAGGGCCCTATTCTATTGAAATGCTCCAAATTTTGCAAGAAAAAGTTGTTTCGAACCTCCTGAGAATTTTGTTGTTTCTCCCATGCACTGCCCAGAGTAAATCCAACCATCTTTCCCTAAACCTGCTGAATGGACCAGAGCATCACAAACCTTTAAAAAGTAGATTTTTATTTCCAACTCTTTCTGTGCTCTGTGTATTTTTTAAAAAATGCTAACACATACGTAAATTACACCTGTCATAATAATTTGGTTTCTTCAGAGAAGTTTTATTTAAAATAGACACTTGCTGTCTACATTTTGCACTACATACCTAAAGCTGGCATTACCGTAACTGAGATAGTCTGGGGCAACTTACAGTAACTGCCTGTAGCTTGGCTGCCTACATCATGCTGCCTGAGAAAGTGGCAAAATAAGTACTGACATAATAGACAGAGGCAGCATCAGGGTTTTAATCTATTTTACAGACCAATTATTTTCTAGAGAGGTGTTTTTAATGCAGGCTGAAACCCTGATTTTGCTTAGAAAAACTTTTGAGGAGGAAGAGTTTATTATTACCTACTTGTAAATAATGTATTTACTTTGACTTTGCATGAATCTTTATTCTACTGAAAGACGTCTCTTGGTTTCAGAAATCAATTTGCCATGGAGTGGAAGATATTACACTTTAGAAGTTTACTGGGATTTTTTTCTCACTTCCCCTCCTCCATTTTTAAAAACAACCACAACCAAAACAAACAAAGAACCTGGATTGCTTGTTTTGTCCAAAGAGCAATTTTCATTTACATGCAGTAAGTAGAAACTCAGAGCAGAGTTAGCATCTCTCTTATACTTGCAAGAATACATACAGTCCAGATGAAATTTTGTTGTTGATATACCTGCTGTGTTAGCTGTTCCTTTTTTTTAAAGTAATAACTAAAGGTTTCCTTCCTATACACTATCAAGGAGAAAAAAAAGTCTTTCTTCAAAGCCTAAAAACCTGAGATCTATTTTTGCTTTGATACGACATGTTTTACTGAAAAAGAAATCCATCACACAAGAGTATTTCATTTTCTTCTGGTCTACTAGTAAAGCATTTTAATTATTTATACCAAGAATACCAGGCAAATTTTCAACACTTGACATGTCTTCAAATGCAAATATTGACCAAGCAATTATCAAACTCCATTGATCTCTGTGTATTATTTTACCAATAATTTAGCCTAATTTTACACAAACAATTCAACTGTAAAAGCAAACACCCCTCTGCTTGTATCAGCAGCTCTGAGCTCTTCTGGGTCATGGCATGCCTAGGGAATGTGCCTCATCTCCTGTGAACCTTTTGTGCCAAGCTGAGATGTGATGGCTGGCCAGGGTTTTGAACCCAGCTACTCCTGTACAGCCATTCTTTAATTTTCGAGACCTATCTTTCATATTAGTGATTAAGAAATGATTCAGATCAGGGTAATTTCTGCCACCACACAGCTGTGACTGTAATATACATCCTTATTTCTTCAGAGGTCTGGAAAACCGACAATTTTGCATATGCTGGCTAGAAAATTAACAAAGTTAATCGCAAGGCTCAGAAGTTAAGGAACATTTTAAACTGTGATAATTAACAATAATGGGAACATAAGTCTTTGAAGGACTGCTTCATTGGTTAACATGCTAAGTAGGAAATTCCTTCAGAGCTGGCTTCTCTGCTATGAAAGACTCCAGGACAGTCTTGCTCTCATTGTAATAATGCAGTTTGTTATTGGACCTTGTGAATAAAGTACTCAGTCACTTGGCTATCAAATACAATATCCTATTTGCTAGTTCTAAAAGGGTTATGTTTTGTTTTTCAACAGTTTTATTTAGTCAGTTTTCTGGCAAGGCCTGGGCAATCTTATTTTCCAGTATTTTAATTTTGTTTTTCCCTTTTCTTCTTCCTAAGGCTACGTAAGCTATTTTGTGTCCCAGCAGAGAGGTTTTATAAGCCTACCAGTGTGCAACAAGGGTATTTGTGTGTCTTCCCTTTTGTTGCTGGGGGGAAAAAAAAAAAAAAGAGTATACTCTGCTCTGGAAAGTATTCTGATTTCTGTTGAATGACTCAGTGAACCCTGCCTTATTAGAGGACCACAGTTCAAGCACAATTCAGAAAGATATTTAATCTCCTTAGCCCACAGAAGAATTTCTATCTACATGATAAAGCAGCTCATTCCAACATGCAAGTCATGAACACTTGAGTAATAGGTATACTCCTCTGCTCTGCTGTAGAGTACTGCCAAATTTTAGGAAGGCTAGTAGTGAAAGGATTTTATTTCATGCTCTCCTGCCCCAGTATGTTCATGAATCAAGGTGGAAAAATGTTTGTGGAATTTAATTTGTGACATATAAAATCACCCTTCTGTAACTGGGAGCACAGAGGCTGAAAGTGCTGCAGTTGGGTAAAGAATTTTGCAAGATGGTTGTTGAACCTTGGTATTTCTAATCTTCAGCTGCAAGTCTTAAAATCACTGTTATTTGGAGATGCAATATTGCTAACGTGTATTTACTACTTCTGCCTCCAACAGCTTAGAGTTTCTATTATTTCATTTTAAGAGATATTATTAAAAGCATTAAGGGATGGAAATTCCTCATGTGTTTTATGACACCTAACCTTTCCTTAATAAAGCAAGTCTCTTAAACTAAGTGCTTACTCTTCCTAGGCAGTCAGTAGAGGGAAGTGCCTCACATATTAGGATATCTGCCCCACTGATTCTACAACATTGCTCCCTGTTACAGGTTACTCAAGTTAACCTCCCCTAATAGCTGACCACTTCGCATTAATGGATTTGATGCACTGAGGAAACCAGTCCCAGTAGTCCCCTGCTAACGAGTAAGCACTTAAGAGTTAGTAGATTAATATCTGGCACTGACACAGAGGGGTGGTGTCTGAAATCAACACCCCCAACCTTGTAATTCAAAAGGATTATTCTGCAAGATAATTTACGGTGCCACTGATATGAGGAGTAAACTGAAGCCACTGATATGAGGAGTAAACTGAAGTACTACATCTACCCAGGAACAATGAAGCAGATGGCCTAGAAACATCTTTTCTCGCTTCTGAGAGACACGGCCAGAACTGAAAGATCTCGGACGGCAGCTTTTACAGACAATTACTTCGCTGACTAGGGAGAGCAAAAGGTGCACTGAGTGGTTTGGAAGAGACAAGTAACAGCCTCTCCGTGTGAGAGAGCCTGGCATAAATTAGCTGATAAGCAAAGAAACCCACTGTTGGTTTTGGGATCGAGGCCAGCTCCCTCTGCTTCAAGGCTACATGAATTACTTGAAGGGCATGGCTGGATGTCACAGAACAGAACATACTCCTGGAAGCAGCAGTTCAACATGATGACAGAAACATCCTAAGTTAAACTGGAAAAGGTTCTGGAGTTCAAGGCTCTAGCAGCCTTGATATTCACAGTCCATCCACTTCCACACTGGGAGATTCAAGCGTATTCAGAACACTCTGTGTCACCGGACCACAATGACCTGTGCAAGAAAACTGACAGGTTATTCCCTGGCCACATTTTGGCTTGTTTTAATTAGCACTCTTGCTTGGGGCTCTGATGCTCTCTCTGAATAACTCCTGGGCATGGCTTGGTGGTTACAATGTCCAGAGATGATTCCCAATGCGTAGTCTGTTTGGCAGCCAGGGCAATTTGCTAGCACAGACACCAGCCATTCTGTGCCAGCTGGCCTCAGTGTTAGGAATATTCCCAGGCATGGTCAGTTTACTAATGCGGATCAGCTGTAATGGGTTTCTGCACTACACAGGGAACATAACCATCTGCAACAATTTAAATGTGTAATGAAATTAAAACTTAGATATTGAAAGATAACTAGTGGAAGAAACCAGTCTTTGGGCTTATGGCTGGGAATGGCCAGATCTTGAGATTTAACCAAGCACCTCTTTTTTTAGGTATTTTTTCACCTGTCCAAAACACCATGCAATTATTTGCTTGGGAATGTTGACTTCCTTCATAAAGGGTAGTTAATCATCTTACATGGCTGTACGCATGCACTTCACTGTATTATTATAATTCTTCTGTTCATAACATCTAAGCATTGTTCTCATAAGCATCTGGTGACAGTCACACCTTTGACAGCCTTTACTGGTATTTCTAGCGTCCCTCATCCTCAGCTTTAAGGGTTATGTATGTGGTGGAGGAGGAAGAGCAGCTGCAGAACATTATTTTTCTAGCTATTTGATCAGGGAAATTCCTGTCTCCCCGTTATATTTTGAAATAGCTCCTTGGAAAGCCCAGAGAGTATACATTGCTATGCTAGTCTTCACACACTAGAAAAACAGCAACCGAGTAGATGTGACATTAAATATCAAAATCCTTTTCTCTCAGTGAGATAGTCACTAAATCTGGAAACCAATGCTCTACTTTTGGGTAATTCATCCTACATTTCTTTTAAACAACTTGCTTCAGATTAGGTTCTGAACCTGCATTATTCTTTTGGTTCTTTGAGGATTACATCAGGTTGCTGTCTAAACTGCTGCTGCTAGTTGTTAGAAAAATTTATTGCGTGTATAACAAGGCTTGAAGAAAATACTTTGTCATGAACTGAGATTCAATTAGTCACTTTATAAACAAAACAAATATGTTATTACTTCCTCTATTTAATAACTAGGGTTTGAAATGTACTTTTTAAGATGGGTACAACCAAGCAGATGGGAAACCTGAAGAAAAGCACTGACTGGGAGCACAATACGGCTGTTATAGAATCTAACGATTTGACATTCACGCATCAGACTAACTGCAGTCTTCTTTTTTCAATCATTACTCTTTAAAGGGCAAACAGAACTGCAGCACATTGTATATATCTCGAGGAATTTCTCTCCCTTGTTTAACTGGCGCGGTAACATGGAGCTTACCTGTAGATAAAAGCTTGCACTACTGTTATACCAGACATCTCAAAGCCTTCTGTGTGCAGTGGCATGATCATTCACTCAGCTCTCTTGCTTTAGTTTCACTTTCTTCTGTGCATTCTCTGCCATTTCAGGCACTAAGCTTTGCCAGGCACTGGCTGCTGTGTTACCCAAATTCTAACTGCATCCCTACCTTGTTTCTTACAAGCAGGCTAAAATCTGACCAAGATGCACATAGATCTAAACTATTTGCATTGTCACTTCACTGCCATTCACCTGACTAAAGCACATGACTGTATTTTGCAACTACATGTGTACTTATGTGCTTCCATGGTCACTAGCAAAGCTCATCAGGAAAAACCTATCACACTGAAGGGTAAAGCTTAATTGAATGGCTAGTGAGAGGGTATTCCTCTGGCTCAGATGTCTGACTAATGGTTCTGATTATCATCCTCCAGGTTTACCTGAAGCTGTGTAAGACACCACTGTCCAGCGATCCATCTACCAGTGCTTAGCACCCTGAGGCAAAGTTAAACACACACTGCAGCACATACTCTAGTTTATTAAATGCTCCACCACTTAAACTATGCACACTAGGACTGTCCACCACGGATTCTAGGGAATTAGTCCACTATGGCAACGACTGACTTGCTTAAACTTCATAAACAGAGATAATTAGTACTAGAGATGCTAAAAGTACTATCAGACCTGGACATTTCAGAAAAAAAACATATTCAGCAGGATTCTTGCTTTTAAAATCCCATTTTGTTATCTGAAATTTCTATCTTCACCCTCTTGGAGATCTCTACTGTTCATCCAACATAGAATTTATTTTATTTTCCTTTCCTATTTATACTGTAATTGCTTGTTTTCATGTATTAAGTAAACAATGCCAAGAAAGACTATTCTGATTATCTTGCAAAAAAGCTAGAAATAAAATAAGGACTCTCCTCTTCCTTGTGAGAAAAGCATTCTAATACTGCTACGTAACTCTGAGTGATGTACCTTCTCTAATGTTGCTCAGCTTTACTCCATGTTCCCAGTCAAGACTTCTTAAATTTAGTCCTCATGTTAAGGTTTAACTTAAAGCATGAACACGGATTCCACCAGTGCCTCCACACAGCTCTCAGGGTATGTTTATAATTGTGCTTTTGTTTGGATCAAAAGTGCTTTTGTAAGGCAGTCTCCTGATCATCACACTTAGGACGCTGTGGAGGTCATTGCAGAGCAACCCTGCAGAGGATAAACTGGACTCCCTTCCAATGACACTAAACCACAACATTCTCTTAAAACCACTGTTTACTGTTCAGCTAACTGAACAAACTGAAGTCCAGTCTGAAGCACCCCCATCTCCGTACTTTTGAAAAAACCTGGCAGATGCCAATGACTTACCGAGACCCCAGTGTGAACCAGTAACTACGCGCAATAATTACATGAACTTCAAATATTCTGAGAATTATCCAAGTTATTTAAAAAATATTTCTAAAAATTTGTGTGTACTCAGGGCCACAGAATTTATATCTTAAATGCACAAATCCTTCATATTTGGCATCACCTTATAATTACTTAGTTGTTATACAGGCATGGTACTGCTGGAAAAAAACACTGCTGCAGGCTGATAAACAGCCTTGAGAATACTCATTCGCATCCCGAATACACTTGCAAGTTCTTGCATCTCTAAATATTCTCTAATTGCAGCAACTGGTTTCAGTCACTGTCTTACCCAGATGCTAGCAGGTCACTGACAGGGTTCCAGGCACAGATGAACACCTCTGATTCATGGCCCCGAAGGACTGTTGCTTTGTTAGGAGGAATTTCAACATCCCCGTCAATTTCCATTGGCTTTGAATGATTATCTGTAAGAAGATATATCAGAAAAAGCTGTGTGAGTGACCGAGGAACACGCCCCGAAAAGAGCTGCTTTTATACACTTCTTCAAGACCCAGTATTTCCTTATATGGTATTTTTCACCAAGCGACCAATCACACATTGCCACATCACAACACAACCCCCCAATGTCCTTATTTGGGGGCGATCCCGCGCTGCCGGCCCCTTCACTTCCGGAGGGCTCCTCTTGCCGGGCCCTGCGCTGTGCATCCCCTCCCCCCAGCGCCAGGCACGGCCTCGCTTCTCTCTGCTGCCACGGCGTTCTGCAGCCACGCCCCACAGCCTCTAACCAATTTTATCTCATCTCTCCCCACGACATAGTTTACAAGATGCAGTTAGGTCTGCTTTAAAAACAAGCTAGCTATTCAAGGCCTAAAGCTTACAGCAGCATATACACCGTGTTTTCACTCCAGACTTCCTCTGCCTCTGTATAAATCTTCCTCATTAAGCTCTAGCCACACTTCCTGGCAGCAATACAAAATTATTATCCTCTGCAAACAAGACACCAACCAAGGACAGGTGACACACTGAAACAGCAGACAGCAGATGCTACACACACTAGTGTGGCCCATTTTGCAGAAAGCACATCCAAGAGCGGGTAGCTGGCAGCTTCCTGTTACCTTACCAATGCCCTGGCCAGCTGACCTGCTCTGACTGATCAAAATGCAAGTTCTCTTTCTGGGTTAAGTCTTTCAGTTAGTCATTCTTTAATCACATATGGAGATCCATAGGTTTGCAAGTAGAGTAATTATGCTCCCTTATTGCTGCATGTTTATGGCATTTAAAATCAGCCATCTGTCCTGATACTCCAGCTCTGCTAAGCTATTGCCCATCAACTGGTGAAACAGACTGTGACATTGCACAGCTGCCATCCGGAGGAAGATCTCCAGATTTCTACCCTTACCTGGGTTTTCACATACCTGGTTTGGCTCTGCCTAACTTCTGCTGAGTCACACAAGTAGCACTTCTCACTGCGTATTTGGTTAGCACCCTAAAACTATGTCTGTGCCACATCTACACCACAGATGGAATGGAATCTACATGAGTTACTCAGAATCAAGTATTAAAATCAGGAAACAACTAACAGTAGTTTCACAGCTTATTTCTAATTAAAAATATCTGTATTTTTGTGTACACTTATTACCTATGGACTTGCTGCATAAACATTAGAAATGCCTATTTGTAAAATCTGTACCTATGCTGGGTCCCTATGTTAAGCATTGTCCTTGATAATTCCCTATGTGTATGACTACTAAAATTAATACTGCTGAGATGTCCCAGTACTCAAGATTTATCCTGACACCAGCAGCTGGGATCTTTGATATGCCGAGCAGTCAGGCACTGAAGAGTAAAGCACTATTAAACCCCATCAGAAAATACAAGCCTAGAACTCACAGTTCTCTATTTCTCAGGACAGTACAGCTTCACCATGCTTAAAGAATATTTTCATGAGAAAAACAGCATCATGACAATGGCTGTGCATTCATTTGTATCCTGTTCACAGTGTGAGCTGGAAGCTGGGAGTAAATCAAGAAGATATTTCAAGCACTTTAATTTGAAAAAATTAAATGAGATGCTACTCTTACAACATCGGATCCTACTGTTACCTGCCTGGCTCTTAAGGCAGGGCTGCTTTTCGCTCTCGATTAAAACCAGATGACAGCTGGGAAGCAGCATTACTCCAAGGTCCCAGAATCAAGAGGTGCTATCAGAGCAAAGCCATCTGATACTCAGAAATATTTTTCGTTTGTACACGGCCAGATGGAGAAATCTAGACACACATTTTGAATGTTATTAACTGCTGTGAAAACCCCCCACGAATAGTCATGCTGTGAAAAAGAAACCTTGATTAGCTGATACCTGCATTAGTACATGTAAGGCCAACTGGCCTCTGGAAGCAATGAAATACCTGCAGAATTATTTTGTATTGTATCTTCCAGTAATGATTTTTACAGTACAGCTTTGGGGGTTCAGGAGAAAAGAGAGGGAAGGATGAAAAGTCTTTCATAAATAATTTGCAAATGTTCACATTTTATGTGTTTTCTTCCTATTTGCATCAGTAGTCAGGAACATTCATATTTAGAGTGTTACTGTTCAGCACAAAACTTAAAACGCCCCATTGAACAAACAGGACACTTCATGCCTCTGTGATACTGCCTCAGGCTCTTATCAGATTCAGAGAGACACTAGCAATATATGACTGATACGATTATGGTAACAACAAAAACCTGCAGAAACCCCTGAGCACAAACCGGAACTCTCATAAGAGCGATGAGTTCCTTACGCAGCACGAGCTCTTGGGAGCCCTGGTCTCACCTGAAAATTTGGCATTCCTATGGATGCAGCTACAGTGTGTGCATGGGGAATGAGAATAAATAGATAAGTGAGATGCAGTAACCATCAAGAACAGGCTTCTTTGGTTTTAAAGTACCTTCCAAGCAGAAGGCTTTCGGTTAAGATCTTATTTGCACAAAATTCCCTGGGGGGGATTCTCTGAGAGAGAAGGCATTTCTAGCAAGTGCAGCTGAGCCTCAGGTGAAAAACGTAAATCTGTGGGTCACATAGTGAAGGACTCCGTCCAAATGTTAACACAAAACATTTTCTAAAGGCCAGGGGATCTTTGGTTATAGTCTGCATTATATTACAATTCTTTTCCTCGAATGTATTAAAAATCCCAAATGACTGGAAATTAGAAGTCATATTACCCCGAAGTATTATGATTGAGGGTTTTCTTTTAATGTAAAAATAAAAATTCTAACACACTGATGAGTAATATTAACTATTTCCGCCAAAGAAAAAAAACCCCTATTTTTAAGATCTTATGAGTGCGAACACTGTCTTTTCTCAGGAAATATCTTTTGAGTTTTTTTTTACTTAAATATTTGAGAGGCCTTTCACTGAAGTTGTTCTTTATGGCTGTAGTTTTAATAAAGGAACAGGACTTAGTCCTCTTTCCAGAGCTTTATTTTTCTTAAATCCAAGCCAATCCTTGCAAATATAATGAAACAAATGACACTAAAAATATTTGAGTTGGAAAACAATCCAAAGTTTGGCTTCATTTCTACATGCTGACTTTTATTTTTTCCTGTAACATTTAAAGTGACTTAAAACTGAGAACATTACTTGGGACTCGACAAGGCAGCGACTTTTT
Source organism: Edolisoma coerulescens (assembly GCA_013397115.1). NCBI lineage: Eukaryota > Metazoa > Chordata > Aves > Passeriformes > Campephagidae > Edolisoma > Edolisoma coerulescens. The sequence continues at coordinate 939,675 of VWZW01001654.1, forward strand.
TTATTTAGTATTTATATCTGCACCTCAAACTGTTGTTATTGTTTTTCTGTCTCCTGTCTTTCTTAAATATGTTGGTAATGCCACATACAAAAATATATCATATTATATTAAATATTTTAAAACCTTTTTTGGAAAGACTTAAGAGTGTCAGGGACAACTCCATGCCAGAATAAATGCAAACTAGGTAATTTCTTAAAGACTTCTCCTTCTCCTGCTCCACCCATCCCGCCTTTTTATGATGGGCTGATATTTGGGTGACTTCCAGGTTATGACTAAGGACTAGCACATTATTTAAATCTGTCCCAATATATGCCAGGTCTATGGAATACAACAACGGTAAAAATTAGGGTTTGGGAACTTTCTCACAGCTTTTATATCAGCAGTCTTTCCTACTCAGTAGGTCTCCCATGATTATTTTTTTCTCCTAGGAAAAATCCTTTTCAACATTCCAAGAAAAGGTCTACAACTGTTTGTGAAAATCCTGCTATTAAAATTAGCTGTGACAATTAATATTTTTTTAATTAGAAAATGTCAGGTTTGAGACATCAAGGCTTGCAGTGTGGCTATAAACATGAAGTGATCTTTAAGGCTTTCCTTTTTTTAATACAATAGTACATATATTTCTTTGCATCAGAAGGAAATACATCTAAGAGATTCTCTTTTAGTGATGAACTGATGATCAGTTTTCTACCTAAAGAATTTGGTTTTTTCTGGCCCTGAGACAGCGAGACATTACCCTAAAATTTTCATATGTCAGCTGAAGATGTGTCAACAAACAAAATGTCAGCGTTTGATACATTTAACAGTACTTTAATTTGTTTGCACCCCTTCACATATGAAATGAGTTCCGTTTCAAAGCAGAGGGTTAGCTGAAAGTAAAACATAAGCAATCCATAGTCTAAGAACAGATTAATATTTTTAAAATGTTCAGTTTTTTTACGTTTGCTTTCTCAAATAAAAAATATTATTTAAATAACTGCATTTTTAGTGGGGGAAACTAAGCCGTCCAGCTGGAATTCTCTGAAGGAAAACCTGGTTTGAAAGCATTTTTCTCACTGACCCACAGAGGAATCTATTCAGATTGAAGAGACGGTGGAGACTGATAAAGGTATCTACACTGCAGAACTAACAAAATCTGTTACATGACTACAGTCCTGACCTTTTCTAAGCCAAAGAGCTGTTAGGACTTCCTACAAAACCTGCCATGCATGTTGCTCTAGAATATTCTTCGAAGACAACTGGGCAATAAGGGCTGGCTTCAGAAGTCAGCCAGTACACAGTGGGCTTTGCACACAGAAACCAGAACCAGTAATCCCATCTTGCCCCACAGTGTTACCACAGTCATCAGGATATAGTTACACAAGCAGGTAGGTCCCACTCCATGCTGGGTATGTCTGACTTTGGATGACTAATACATGAGTGCAGTCTCCCTTAGTCACCCTTAGAACAAAGGTGAATTCAGCGCTCTTGAGAACTGACTGTTCCTAAAGACTAAGGAAATCTCAGGAAGGTAGGACCTTCAGTTGGATACTTGCAGTGGACTGTATGACTAAGAATGTGCTATTAAATAAAAGGCCGAGGAACAATTTTCCTCTGTGCCTTCAAGACAGGTTGGCTGCATCCAGGCTGTTCGCTGGGAACGGTCCTTGGCACATGTGCTTGGCAATGCTGTTTGGGAATGGATAGTTGGTATAGCCCAAACTGGGCTAATGACCATGACAATAGGACTATGGATGCGCCTGGGCTTGGCCACACCATACAAGAATGGAAGCTGGTACATGCCAAACGGGGCCAAGGACCATGTCAAGGCTGTGGATGATCACACGACAGCTACTGCACAAGGCTATGCACTGGTCACACAACAATTACACAGACAGGGCTTGTAGGTCTGGTGGAGGTTAGGATTGCTCCTTCTCTTTTCTTTCTCTCAGGGAATTTCCTCCCATACGTTGCTAAGAAACAATAACAATCAGTACTTAAGAGAGACAAAAGAAGTTGCTGAGGTTCAGGGCTGCCCTCTTAGCTGTGGGGTTCCTCTTGGAGGGGCAGAGATACCTTAGGATTTGGGCTGGGGGAAGGGGCTGGCCACAGCTCCTAGCTCTCTCTCGCTCATCGGCATTGCAGCAGAAACAGGCTGCGGTCGCTGTGGCGAGAATTCACCACCACTGCAAGCCTCCATCTCCTGCTGTCTTCTCCTACCCGTGCTGCTTCCGAGGTTCCTGTTACAGCTCGATTCACTCTCCAGAGGGGCACGAGGACCGACTGCTCCTGTGGGCTTGTAAAGCAAGCCCCTTCTCCATCCCTTCTGCTGGCTCAGCCGCCATTACCAGGTGGAGAGGGGTGGCCGAGCTCGCACCACAGCTCCCCCTGCAGGCGAGGCGGAACCATCGCACCCGCCCTGCCCGGCCCGCAGCAGCCAGCGCCTCCTGCCGGCCGTGAGCAGAACTGCACCGACCGGGAAAGGGCCGAGAGAAGCGGGCACTGGTCACTGGTTCTGTTTGTTGCTGCTGCCACTGCTGTTGTTTGCTTGCCTTGTTATCCATACACATACTAGTAAAGCACTGTCACTCCTTTTCCCATATCTTTGCCTGAAAGCCCCTTAATTTCAAAGTCATAATAAGTCGTAGAGAAGGGGGTCATATTCTCCATTCCAGGGGAGGTCCCTGCCTCCCTTGGCAGACACGTGTCTTTCAAACCAAGACAAGGTCCCACCCTCTCAACCCATCTCTCTCCTAGCCTGGCCAAAATGACAACCTTTGGCTACAGCCCAGTTTTTATCCAATATCTAAAAGCATCTAGAAGGCTTATAATAAAGTCTGGGTAGCCTGCTCTGAGGAGAGAGCATATAGCTCCACTTCTTGATCCTGTCTTCAACTTGCAATTCTGAAGATATCTGAAGTTTTCAGATTCTCAGAGACAGGTAAAACACAGCACTGTGATGTGAAACATCACTTTTACTCAGCAGCCTTTCTAGAAATGCCCCACCCTCCTTGAATGATTGCCCTTAGTTCTACCACCTAGCAGAAAGCACACCTTGCCACCCCACCTTGCAACTAAGTACAAGAATATTATTGAAACACAAACTGCCCAGCAGGGGCAGGCAGCTGCATGTTGGCTTACTTATTGCATGTGCCCCATTCTCCTCTCCATTCACAGTGGCTTCTCCGTTCTTTGGTGTGTTCTGCTGGGAAACAGCAGTCGTCGTGGCTCCCGCTGTGGCTGCCGTGGCTGCCGCCGCTGCCGCGGCGCTGGCTTGTTGCTGCGCTAGCTTCTCTCTGAATGCTTGCTGTCGGGTCTGAACGACATCAGGCATCACCGCGTCTATCAGAGACAGGGACTCTATCGGCCTGCCATCAAATACTGTACCATCCTGTAGGGAAAGCGAGCAGAAAGGAAACCCAAAGTTTAGAATCTTCACCACTCAGGTCGGCACAGAGTCACAAAACGAGGCTGTGTGAAGATACTACACTTTGACTTAATGAATAGTGCCACAGGACTATGGACTGCCTCTCTCTCAGATCCGTGATGGTGGTACTCATGGTCCACTCTGGTCAGTGAAAAAGTAATTTGTTGGAATTTTATAAAAAGTTCAACTATATAAATGCTTTATAGATGCAAAAGAAGTTAAGTTGTGTTAAAAAATATGTCTGACTGATGACAGCAAGTTTCACTTTGTTTTCTGTTTGAAAAAAGAGAATCATGGCTAAAGCCATGACAAAGGCAAACAGACTTTGGTTAACTGCTTGTTTTCCTACACTTGCAGGAGCATAGGAATGGAATGGAAGCAGATGATGCATAATGAACCTCAGCCAAAACATGATGTACGCACAAATTTAGTGGTTTCTTACACAGTGTTTTTCAGCCCAGCACCACCAGTTGTAGCTGATCATACAAGACAGCCTTACCATTATTCTTTTCTTATTCCACTACTTCTATTCATCATAAGTTATGACTTTCATTTTGATTTCTGTAAATTAGGCGTCAGCTTCAACAACCAATTGAGTAAACTTTTAAGGGCTGTTTAAGACTTAATACAGACTATATTGACTTAGCTTTTCTTCACTTTCATTTTCCTATTATCTTAAATATAGGGGAAAGATTTTAGTAGTCTTTGTAAAGTGCCATTTTGCCAATCTTCTGCAAACTCCCTTCAATTCTTTGAAATAATAATGATCCAATGGTGAAAGCTTTGTTCTTGAGAAACAGCAAGTAAGAATTGGATATAGATAGATAATGTAGCTGGTAAACAATATAATCTTCAATAGGTAAGAACAATTAATAAAGAAAAATAGTTGCTTGCCTGACTGGTATGTTTCCGCTGATCTAGTTGTTGAATTACGCCTTATAATTATAATATTAAGATAACACATACTTGTTTCCTCATGGGGAAGAAAAAGGAGGAGACAGTCATTAGAGAAGAAAACATAATCTCTCTTTTTCCTCAACAATTTTCTATGTCTCTGCCAAAATTTATTTGAATCTTGACTCAAATTCTTGCCACACAATAAACAAAATGTTTGCCAACAGATCCTGATATCTTACATTTTCATCTGTAAACATGCTCACTGGACTATTTACATGACTGCCCTTTAACAGATCACAAACAATAATTTTATACACACTAGTTTATAGTCTCACTGATTACTTGTCATTCTTAAATAATACAGGTAGAAAAGTAACACATAGAGAAGCATCTATGCAGTCCTTACTGGGATTCATATGTAGCAAGAATGGCCTTTGCTTTGCTGTAACATACTTAACAGTGTGTATTTGAACAGAATAATAGAATGGCTTGGGTTGGAAAGGAGCTTAAAGGTCATACAGTTCCAAGGTCCCTGTTGCGGGCAAGGACACCTTCCACTAGACCAGGCTGCTCAGGGCCCTGTTCAACCTGAATCAAACCATGATGAGAGCAACATAAATCTTACTGGTGACAACAGGCATATTTTCAGATTATTCTCTCATTTTAGGGAAAGTCTTGAAGCTGGGAAAGAGCAAGCCCCTATAACCTGACCCGCTATAGGTGCTGTTTGGAGCTGGAAGTTTCTACCTGTGTAGCTCCAATTTCAGGCATGGGGCAAAATGTTAAGTAGCAGCAAATTGAGACAGCTTCCTAACACTGGTTTGTTATTACAACTGCATCAAAGTGCAGCTTGGCGTGAATGTCAAATGTCATTGCCCCAATTACAAAATAACACCTACACAAATCTTAAATATTATATCGAGTCCTAAGAAGAAAAACCACACAGAATGTTTGAACAAAAGAGTTCCCAAACTACACATTGCAAACAACACAGCCTTTCCTCTATTTTATATTCCTTTGTTCTCACCCATGCTGTTCACATGCTACATTCAGGTATAGAGGAAAAAGCAATAGCTTCTTTGTATTAATATTTATTACAGATGTTTGTCAATCACAAATATCTGTCGTAAAAATCTTGTAATGCAGTACTTGCTTATCTGTCACGCTTCACTCCCTCTCAAAACACAAAGTCTTTAAGGTTGGCAGGGCAAAAATACTGGCTTTTCCCACATCCCCTCTTTGTTTCCCCTGGCAGTTCAAGAAGAACAGAGGCAGTTTGTGGCTGCTCATACAATCCCTACAAAAAACCTGCACCCCAGCCACATTCAGAATTTACATGCACCTGTTTCACCATGCCTCATGATGCCTCATCTCATATGATCTGAGCCAAAGTCACCGAAATCACTCTCCAGTGACCTCTGTGGATTTTTATCAGGCTTCTCACAGCTTGCAAGCAGTGCTGCCTGCTCGGAGGTGTCAGGGAGTGAAGTTTTAACCTATGCTGCAGGTTTTTCCTGCCAAATTCTGCTATGACCTTGAAAACACAAGACTGTAAATACAGGCACCTTTTCTTGTTTGCTGCAAGAACCTGTGCACCCTGGATTTCTTGGCTGCGGTAGCAGAAACACCACTAACATCCACCTAAGCAGTGCAGAGAACGCCTCGATGCCACAGCTAAAAAAACCTGAAACACGTCTCTATCTCAGAGATTTCTGGCTCTCTGCTGGGATGGGGCAAAGCACGAGGAATAAAATTAACCCAGATGAGGAGAAGCTGGGGAGTGACTCGTGTCGGGGCTGCTGGGGTGTGTTGCTCGGCACGTCCCAGCGGTGGCAGTGGTGGCAGGGGCGGTACTTACTTCGTTGATGCTGATCTCAGCCTCCACATACTGGAGCCCCTTCTGGAGGATGGAGATGAGTGCGGCAGGTGGCACTAGTGTTCCGTTGATGTTGGACTGGCTGATGTGGCTCTCGATACCGAAGGTGAAGGCCGAGTGGGAGAAACCTGAGAGCAGGAAAAGGAAGCCATGACATGAAATCTAAATGCATCAGTCAGATACACCTTCACGGTCTAAAAATAATTCTGTCCTGAGATCTGAGAGACGCTGCCGTGTAAGCAGAAGGATGTGGGCTGGCTGCTCAGAGCTGGGGGGGTCAACCAGAGCCACCCTGACCACCCATCCCCCTCCCCTGCACATATAGGGGAGGCCATATAGAAATGGAAATGCATGCAGAGAAAAATAACTGCACTAATCGAAACAAAACCCCCCCAAACACGTAGACACCAGCAATTGCCACAAGGGCAATTGTCCAGCTAAAAAAAGTGCCTCAAATCTCCATTTCCTTTGCTGAATTTCAGTGTTGGGTGTTTGCTGAAGCTGTGCACTTAAACCCCTACCAGCATGCAAGTTGTACAAAATCAAGGTGTAGATGCCACTGACACAGGGGAGCCATTCCCTTATACCAGGGCAGAGATTTCAGATCCTCTGCTCATTTACTGCTTAGTACAATATGATGGGCAGAGCACTGCCATTAAAATGTGAAACTACAAAAAGGCCACCCCTGTAAACCTATTTTCTGTATGTGAACAGCAATAGCAAAAGTAATTAACTGGGATCTGCCACACAGCAGATGACAAGCCAGTGAGGTGGCCTGTACTTCAGCCAAAAGTCTTTCTCTTCTCTGTTTCATTTTTTTCATTGTCTGAGTAAGTAAGTGGCAATGAAGGTCACAGCACTGAAAATTAAAGAATTTCGGCAGACAAATTTTAAAGAGTGCTGCCTTAAATTCCGGCTGAAGCTGCTCAGAACTGTTGCTGGGTATGGAGGCGAGCGCTGAAGAGCGACTGTACGGAGGGGCAGCTGCGGGAGGGGGGAGGGGGAACAGGATGTAGATATAACTGTAGGAACCCATTTATCATCACACTGTCTCCAGAGCATTAATCTAACATTAAAAGCCTTGGGGAAACCACCCATGCACTGTCTCAAACAGGAAGAGCTCTCACGGTCTCCACCAACTAGACAAGAAAAAAGAAAAAAACCAACAAACCCCCCCAAAAAAAGAAAAAGAAAGCAGCTTTCAAATGAAAATACTTCCGTTAAATATAGCTGTGCCTCTTCCCCTTGTCAACACTAGTTTCATTTATAGTTTTGTCCGTTAAGGGATTTCCCCCATATCACTGCAATGTCCAATTGTGTGCAGGCTGGGGATGTGATTTTGGGCTGACTCCACAGTACTGCTTGCTTTCTCTCTTTTCAAGATGCTTTTTCCAGCTAGCTGAATTATTAACATAGATAGCTAGCAAAAACAAGCTGAGAAACAGAATGCCTCCTACATTTGAAACCAAGGTATGTATTTTTCTGATTCTCCCCTTCCCCCTACACATTTTATTTTGCTGCTGCTTTTCTCTTTTTCCTGGTAACAGCCTCCACTCTCTCCCTTCTCAACCCTAATTTTCTTTCCTGGCACTCTCCCAGTTTTGGGGGATGCTTTGGACACTTTTTAGGAAATGGCAGGTCCACCTATGAACAGAATTCCATAGGATTACAAGGCATAAAAAAAGGAGAGATAAAAACCCCCCACTGAAAAACTGCAGTATCATTTATGTAATCCCTGGTCCAATTCTTATTCTGTATTGCTCTTTATGTCCTGGTCTAGTTTATGAGCTGCTGGACCTCCTGCTGCAAAATAGACTGTAAGATCTGCAGGGCAGTGTTTTTCCCTGGTTACTAGTTTTGTAGGGCATCTAAGCACATTACTGGGCACCACGGTGAGGAAGAAATCAAGCACTGGGCATACACAGCCTGCACCTGAGAGATCTAGGGCCTGATCACTGAACAATGAAATCTCTATGTGTATCTATAAATACATGGCATGCAACTAACCAGAACTGGAGAATCACATCCCTCCTAATTTATATTTATGTGTATTTGAATCAATCAACAATGGTAACAAAACTTTCTTAAAACAGAACGAACTTAAATATGCATGACAGATAAATCAGCAAATCTACGTAAGAATGAGAAAACTGAGCTGTTGTCCAAGAGCATTAAAAGTGGCTGCTAAAAAACCCAGCAGCTAGTTTGCAGGTCAACAGCTCAGAAAATTGTAACATGGTCTCTGATTAAAACAACAGGTGGACGGCATAAAAATGGCAACCCACAAACATGGATGGAAAAACTAAAACAGTGAAAAAACATGACTGTGGATCTATGGCAGACATAATCTTAAGTATGATGTTTTACATCTCATTATTGCATTTTGTATCTTACAGACTTTTTAGTTGGCTGCTGGCATATCTCAAGCCCCATCTTTGCCAGGAGACAGATGATTGTGCACACAGCTAAACCTCTTTGTTCACTCCTGATCCCCAGAGAGCAACATATCTCACCTCATAGCACGTGAGACAAGAAACGTCTCAATACAAAACTCAGTTGTGTTTTTGCAATGAAACTTGTTATCTTACTGTTTCTCTCGATGCTGAGAAACTATTACCAAAGCTATTACCTGTTAGATGAGGAAACACAAAACTCCTGGTACATTGTCACTGAAGAGCAATCTCACTCACACACCTCCAGCAGTTGTGAGAAGCTTTCCTAAGATTTTATCTGACAATATCCAATTAACAAAAATCAATGGAGCAAAACTGTTTAAGTGGGTGCTGCTGGACACGGTGCTCCTCACCCTTCTTGAAAAAATCCTCCCATACAATTGTAGTTAAAAGAAAAACACAACAGAAACATGCCAACCAGTCCTCCAACAGATAGCTGATTCCCTTCTGATTTCTTGTATTACCATAGCAGTTATATAAGGCTCATATGAAAGTAGGCTGGTTTTAAAAGTACCTCAGTCAGCAAAATCCTCAGTGAAGCTGTACCTACATCGGGTTTCTGATTACACTGAAGAATCACCTGAGCTTTACTTTTATTGTTACCAGATGTCATCAGTTCTCTTCAGGGCTCTGCATTCAAGTACACTGAATTACATAGCAAAGTTGCAGCTCTATAGTTCAGTATTACAAAAAGGCAATTTCTATTAAACAAAGGCAATTTTTGAAAAATGTTAGCTTGTTAACCTGGCCTTTCTTCTAAGATCATGAAACTACACTGGGGATGCAAAGCCAAGACCACCCGCACTTCCAGTCTGTCAAGGCAGTTGGGGAGCGTGAGCAGAGACAGAAGGTGCTCTGCAAGTGGGGAGCTGAAGAAAGGATGTGGTAGGGATGACGTGAAATTACAGCAGACACAAACTGAAAATGCCGTGGCAGCAGTGAGATGAATGAAAGTTGCAAATCTGTGTCTGTATGCATTCTTTCTCATAAATTCTGTCACTTTGGTGACTGCAATAATCATTCTATAAAACAATAATTTCTATTCAAATAGCACCAGCAAACAAAGTTTTAGTGCAATAAACCTTTTGAAGACACATGCAGTGAGACTATGAGCTTTTAAGGTTAAAAGCATGAACACAAAGAGCTGAAGAGGAGAAAGCGCTGCCACACACTGAACAAGTTTCATAGCAGTGAACCAGTTGCTTTTGCTGTGACATGAACAGTGCCCTAAATGGCATCTTTTAGCAGACTTGAGAGAATGGTTTCCAGGTTTATTCTGCCTCAAAAAAGATGGGAAAACAGAAACAATCAAGCTATGCATAATGTGTAAATACATTATCATATATGAAAAATATACCCAAATGAACAGTGCAGATCTTGGGATGAATGGAGGTGACTTATCAACTGTGGAATAGCTGGACTTGAAACATTTTTACAGAGCATAAAAGCAGAGAGGAAGTAATGAATGCAGAAAACAATTACTTAAATGACCCCCCCACCTCAAAAATTGTTACCCAAGTCAAAAACAGACTTGAAAACTGACTGAAATTCCTAATTGAGAGATTCCCACACTCTTTTTGTACTGACAGTGGTAACAGGTCCCGGTTCTGTGCTATATCTTTTCCCACATTGAGGTGTCTGTATATACTCTCAGTGGTACATACACAGCCATTTGGGAATTCTTGCCCTAGGCAGTGCCAAAAAATGCATATGTAGCACTGTGTTTTGCAAAATTTCACTGATAGGTTTTGCTATAACTGCAAAAATTGAGATGATGGAGGGTTTTTCCCTTGGCTGCTCCTTTTTCAGTTAAAAATGGCTTCCCTTTGAAGCTAGATTTGCCATTGATCATAAAATGACTAGGTTTTATTTAATGAACATAAGGATGCTTGTTGCATGCTTGTTTGATCTGCAGGCTACACAGTTTTAATTGTTTGCGATATGCCTGGCTCACATCAGCAATGCCTGTCAAATCTAGGTATAGCAAAGGCAACTGGGCAGCCACACAGCCCAGGGAATGACTTTTCTTCTCCAGAGATGTGTCTCACATCCTCTGGGAGCAAAGCATTCCTTCTTTTCAGCTCGCAGCTGGGCTGATGCAGAGTATTCCCCATGCTGGCTCATCTGGCAGCTCACAGCTCTCCAGCTAAAATTGACATCTACCAAGTGCTCCTTTCATTTCCCAATCTCTTTAGCACCAAAAAAAGCAGGTTTTTTTAAAATTGCAGCCTTGAATTATAGCAGCTACAGTACCTACTTCTCTGTTTGTAGAGGTGAGGGGAGTGACAAAGAAGGGTCTGTGGAACCAACGACTTTTGAACTGTTTCAGTCTTTGCTGGTTACTCAGGAGTTACCTTGGGGATGCCCTGATAAGCCATAGTTAAGTGATCTGTTGAACAAAGTTTTCTGTTTGTGAGCTAAGTGGACTTAGTTTTCTGTGATTAATCTAAATAACTTGCTGTTCAAATAATTTTTAAAACCCAGGTGTTTTTTAGTTATTTGCAAATTACTTCGTTCAATTACTCACACTATAAGATCTTTCACTGAAACATTTGCTACTGTAGAATGAAACAGAGAACAAAGAATTATGAACATCAAGTTGCCTTTTACACACGCCTTGGGCATCTTGATGATGAACAGCCTCTATCCCAACACTGAGTACAAGTAACAAGCCATTCCTACAATTCTTTGTATAACGAATGCCCAGAGTGGCCCTCTGTTCTGGAAAATAGTGAGATTTCATATGGAGATCTGTGTCATTGCCTTCAATAAAATTTCCTATTTCTTCAACTCAAGCAGTGTAGACTGAGGTTTGCAAATACAGAGATCTTAAGTTCAATTTCTGGAAATCACTCAATTAGTGATGTTATTACTTTAAAAGAAAGAGAGAAGAAAAAAAGAAAAGGCACAAACTATTTGACAATCGCTTTTTTTCCTCTAACAATTTAACCATCTCCACATGGAAATAACCAGCACTTCTTTTTAAATTGATTTCACTGACATTGTGTTGTCTTTCTTTTTGGAAATTTCCAATATGAGCTCCTCCAATCCTCACCTCTGAAGTAACACAGTGTTCCCCTTCAAAGTATTTGGCAGGTAGAGGAGACAAAAATGAGGAAGGCTTTAGAAATTAGTAAAACTTCTGGCTCAGCAGAATCAGCCTGCAGCTGCTATAATGGGATCCACCAGTAATCTCAAGTTTTTTGGCTGCACAAGTGCCTGCTTTCTTTAAGGTAAGTCTTGTACCTGATACCACTACTGAGATTTTGACCAAAGTACAATTCATGCAAGAATGGAAGGCATGTAAGAGCTGACTACAGCTATACAGGCTGCAGGGCAAAAAGAAAAAAAAAAGATTGTTGTGAGGGGCAAAGGAAAGTCATCTTTGTGACCATAAATGGGTATATGGGCAAAATTCCTGGGAGATTCAGACACATCAAGTAGAAACATTCCACCGCGTCATGAGTCAAAAGAAAATCACGAGCAGGAGGAGCAGACGTTCGCACACAACACCATCAGCTGCTTTACCATGTTACCAAACCCAAGTAACTCCAAAGCTGTCCGCACAACTGCTTGCCAAAGAAACCAGATGCAAGCAGTGGAAAAACATTCATCCCGAGTTTGACGTCTAGGTCCTGGGAGTGCCATGGAAGCAGGAAGGCAAGAAGGGCCGAGTGGTGCAATGTGGTGTTCTGAAATAAATTATAGCCCCACCACGGCAGTTAAAAAAAAGTCCACAAAAGCCCCCTGTGAAATACAACCATGAACAAAATAATTTCCTCCAAAACCTAATGATGTACAAACAACACAGTTAATGTTAAATGAAGACTTTTGTAGGTCTAGATTTATCAACGTAGAGAAGCAAGGTACATGTATCACTAAGGACAGATTTGAATGCAATTTCTGTATGCGAAACTAGAAGCAAACAGCTTTAGTTAGAGCAACTGTATTTTCTTAATTCGGGGCCTAGCACATGCTAATCTAGCTCTTGAAGCAAGTGATGTAATTTCTTGCCATTGCCCAAGAGGATACAATGATGCTCTTCACTGTACTTGACTGCAGCTGCCATCCTAGCCTAGTATTTTCTCTTCTATATGATGCACTGAGTGAGAACTGAGAACGTAACCTGGATCCCTGTCCTTGCTTCTCCTTAGATTTTTGTCTAAACTGAATTATGTATCCATAAAAAAATGGTCATAAACCCTCAGTGTACATATATGCAAAGGCTTCACGAAAAGGACAACTGGTTTCTTTGAAATATGTTTGGTCACAGCAAGTGTCTGGTGCCTTATGCCACTGATGAGATTCTACTAACAGTTACAAAAAAACCTGGTGGACAAGAATCCTACACCAGATCTTGTTTATTATTCACAGCAGACTGAGATTCTTCTCTTAGTTGAGGTTTTTGTGTCTCGGTAATACATCCTAGAGTGCCTCTCTGTTTTTGGCAGTGTCTGCTTATTTTGAAGACTTACCTTTGCAATTACATAAAGGGCTTAACAAGGACACACATTAGCAATTTAAAGTAGAGAACGGCAGTTGAAATATATTTTTAGAAAAATCAGCTGAACAATAGGGCTTGTACATTTGTTTCAAGATTAGGATTGCTAAACGATTAAAATTATTTCCAGAACCCTGGGAAATGTGTCCTGTATTACAAGCTCTTTCATAGTCACTGGGGAGTATAAAGAAAGGATTCCTAGCTGTAGGTAAAATTACAGTATGTCTAGTTACCCAAAGTTTTGTAGAAGTGATTATTCACTAATATTAAATGTTACGCCCTTTTTTCTTGGATATTGGACCTGTTCACCTTCTGCCAAGAATTCAGAGTAAATGTGTGCTACCCAAAATTATTTTATTATGTGCCAAAAAATGTTTTTGGCAGGTATTTTTTTTTCTTTTTCATGCAGGAAAATATGCTGGAAAAGATTAATACAACTTGGAAATGATCTTTTGATGAGTGGTACTTGGCACTCACTGTTTAAGCCTTTCTGAGGGCTGCAAATTAACAAAGAGAGAAATACGATACAGACAGAAAACAGAGCACCAGCAATGGAAAGAGGAACTTATAAAAATCTCTTGAAAACAAAGTCTGAGATAATCCCCTTTTTCACTCACTCTGTGTAAAGGAGAATGACAATTGCAAATAAATATCAATACAGATCTAGCAATTTAATGCAACTATGAGCAAAGTTTGAAACAGCTTATGAAGGCCACAAGGACAAAAATAATCTTTTCCTTCTGAATTAAGGGGATGCTGTTATCTTTTAGCCCTGTCTGTGCAACTAAACATCCAAAGAGAGCGACATACATCATTTTAAGGATCATGTTTATAGAAGAGGCTTTCACAGTTGTATATACTTTCCTTAAGCTATGTTCTTCTCTCTGTTCTAATATACACCTCTAAGCGGTGGCAAGTGTGACACCACAGCTGACACAGTGGACATTCAGGAACCTAACACCAGGATGGTTTCGGTGGATGGTGACTACAAACGGAGCCCTAACACAGGATGGGTGTGAGGAGGGGTAGTCTGTAAGTTCCACGACTGTGCAGGCAGAACATTCTCAGCATAGAGGTTATTAGCAGAACTTGCAAAGCTCCACTGGGCCTGGAGACTCAAACAGAAAAGCAGTAAAGTGAGAAATATGTAGCATTGCACTGGTTTTACCAGCAAAGCCATTTTGACCTTTAGACATCTGTCTTCTACCCAACATGCTATTTTCTTAATACCCTAAAAATACTGTATTTATGCAAGCTTTAAAAAACAGGACGTGAAGTGACCAGAACCAAAATTTGTGCCATGGAATAAATTTGTAAAGGTGTAATTGTTTATGTTTGTGTAACTTAAAAATCACTGTGTTTGCTCAGTCTCCAAGGTCCAACACCGTACAGCAACTTTCAGGCCAAAGAAAAATTGAAATAGCCAAGTTTAGAAAACTGTGAAGAGACCTAGAAGGAAATATGAGGTAAGCAGGCTTTTGCAAATGGCAAAACCCCAAAATACTCAGTGTATTTCTTTCCTTCACATGAACTTAAAAATTCTGCACTGATTATGAAACAGGGTAAATAGAAAGAAATATTCAAATGGACCTCTTGAACTGCACCACAAAACGTTTGAAACTATTGTTTATGCATTTGTATATAAAGAGATATGTGGTCACAAAAGTCATAATTCTGTGCATATAAAACAACAAAAATGGGTCTCATACAGCCTATTATATTCTTCTGAAAATTTACCAGAACCAAGTAGGACAAAACCAATAACCTCTTTACCTGTAAAAATATTTTTTCCTCACCATCACAGAATTTGGATTTTGTGAAGCCAACCGTCAAATACTGCTAGTATGTATTCAATGCTCTATGAAAAAATTGTCCAGTTTGGTTTTGACTTGCACAGGTGCTCAGCTTCATCATTCCCAAGATCTGTAGCTTTGTTAAATTTAAACAAAAATGCTTTGGGAACTGCAGCCCAACAAGGCTTGTTGCCTTCTAATGCTGACCCTGATTTTCTTAAAACATATTTATTGTTTACAAAGAGAATAAATCTTTACTAGCAGAGACAGAAACTGTGCATAATAATACAGTTCTTATTTTAGAAAAGGATTTTTCTTTTCAGCATAATCCATTCTCAAACAATGAAGTATAATTTCAATTCAGAGTCAGTCCCAGTGCTTCTGGAATCATACAGTAACTACCTTCCCAGTTTAGAAGAAATACAGGAAAGTAGAGGAGATGTAAAAAAAGAGTCATTAGTTTATTAAAAGGAGTCAAAGGTTTATTAAAATCCTTTATATACCCTTTTGATAATACACTATTTTACTATAAAAATATGCTGGAGGCATTATATATACATATATTATATTATATGCAATATGTGTAGTTACAGATGTTTTCATGTTACATAACTGTATTCATTCTGAGGTGACTTTTATGAAACACTTTGATTTAAACCATTTTTGGGGTCAAATTTCTTAAGTGTTCTTATCCAACGGTCACTTTAACACATATTGCACTCCTAGAACAACACTGTGGCCTTATTTATCTAAAATAATCCATGAAAAATCTTGTGACTTTTGGTTCTATGGTTCTTGGCTGGTTCTATAGCCAACTTCCCATAAATCAGAGATTTGGATCAAAACCTTAAGTTATTTTATTTTAATTGAGTAGGCTGGCCCAAAAAAGGATAATGCATCATATAAATAGGACTGCATGCCCAAAAATCAGGTCTGTGCTAAACCATGAGAATTAAAAGTAGAGGTTTTTTTGCTCTAAAGCCTCACTATCGTACAGCTGAAAAGGTAAAAGAATCCTTGCCTTCAGTCTTAACACCAGTTCCTGAAAAGTACAGTTAGCATCTCATTCATCCTGCATTTAGGGATATATATACACACATACATTCATAAACAGTACTCTGAAATAATTGAAAAAGAATGTTAAATATTGCTCCAGCACCCATGTAATACTCTACTCAAGAGGATTTCAACACATTTTAGGACTATAAACATTCAACATCTGCTTTGCGGTACTGTTCATAGTATTAACTTTGCTTTCAAACAGGGAAATTGAGGGACAGAAACTTCAGGGCCAGGTATAAACACTCAGTTTTTATGTATGCCCTTGAAAAATGTATCACTTTATTTATTCAGTAATACCTGGTCAGCACCCAGTTACACCAGCACAGAAGCACCTATGCAAAGAGAATGTCAGAAGTGTCTTTACACCGGTGCAGATGAGGTTGGTCTATGAGCTACAGTCACTCTGTGCTGCAGGCAGGACACGAGGCCCAAGAGACTGTGGTAACATGCATGTAGACACAAATAATGCAGCCACAGATTGTTACTGAAACAACACTAAAATGTTTGTTTTATCTTTACCTGGCAGGCTGTCATTTCGAGGATGCATTTTTCCCTCAGCAAACAAAAGGCCTCCATCATCCCTGCCTTTAGAGCACAGCTATATACAGAGCCTTGGGGACACTGCAGTGACTGCCCTGCGGACCTTTAAGTATAGGTTGTTTAAAGGATCTTTGAGGCTCAGTGTTGAACAGGAGGTTGGACTACTTGAACATGAGCCAGCAGTGTGCCCTTGCAGCAAGGAAAGCCAAGAGCATCCTGAGCTGTACTACAAAAAGCACTGCCAGAAGGTCAGTGGAGAGGATCTTCGCCCTCTACTCAGCACTGGTGAGACAGGCCTGGAGCCTGTCTGGGCTCCCCAGTACAAGAGACAGAGATACACTGGAGAGAGCCAAAGATATTGGGACTGCTCAGCCTGGAGAAGAGAAGGCTCACAGAGGACCTTATCCATGTGCAAAAATACCTGAGAGGGGTGCAAAGAGGATGGATGCTTCTTCCAGTGGTTCCCAGTGACAGGAGGCAATGGGCACAAACTGAAACACGTGAAATTCCACTGAAGCAAAATAAACCATTTTTTACTGTGGAGATGATACAAGTATTGGAACTGGCTGTCCAGTGAGGTTGTGGACTCCCGATCCTTGGGAGATATTCAGAACCCAACTCGACACAGCCCCGGGCAACCTGCTACAGCTGCCCCTGCTGTGAGCAGGGGAGATAGATTAGATGATCTCCAAAGGCCCCTGCCAACCTGAACTATTCTCTGATTCTGTCATCTCCTGAGATACCATCCAGACTGAGCTCTCCTATGATCCTAATGAGCCAAATTGCAAGAAAACATAAAAAAAAGCAAAAGAAAAATCATTATCCACCGACTCTGCCATCAGTGCACACTATTGCTTTTACTGTCACTCTGGACAAGTGCCTTTATTGACCAAGCGATTCATTCTTCTGATGAATTATTCTTCAAGGTATAGATGTTAATAATTTAAGAAAAAAACATGCACTGTACATTCCCCTTCTACCTAGCAGCAGTCTTCCTACACAAAGGAAGCAGTTAGCTTTGAAGCAAATTTAGCTGACCTATATATGCCAATCTTTTATGCTTTGCTTAATCTGAATTATTTTCAACATGCACGTCTCTCGTCTGTGACTCAGGAACTCTGTGCCATACACAGTTGTTAAAAAAAATACTCTAAACATACCTCATGCAGGCAAAGTATCAACTTCAGAGAAAAATTACACAGGCTTATGTAAGTAAAGACTGTTGCATCAGGCAACAATTCAAAAGAACAGAATACTGATCTTCAGTCATCCCCTACTGCCTGAGAACTTACGCAAGCAAACTGTGATATTTATATTTTCTGTAAAACTTTGTTGAAAAAGAGAATTATTCTATAAAATAGGTAGTTTCCTTCAAATTTTGTTACTTCCTTTTTCAAAAAATTGCAGATGTCATTGGGAAAAAACTGTAATTTAGTACTATTCCAACTACTAGTATTTAGTTTCATCACAAGGAGGAAATCCCAGAAACATCATAATATCAACATTTTGGATTCTCTCATAATTTCCAAAGGCAAAATGACAGCAAAATGCCTTCGATGTGGTTAACAGGAAAGGCCAATATTTGCACACGCTTAACTCCAAAGGATTTTGTGATTCACAGAAACCCTTTGCTCTATGCCCTTGAATATATGCTTAAAACCTGAGAGAAAACCTTTTTTTCTAGGAAAACAAGGAAAAATTATGAACCAGGCAGACCAATGTGCTGCTATAATCCTGAATTTACAGAAGGAAAAAACCTTTTTGATTAGCTGTCTCCATTTTTATGGTTGGGAAGAAAACAAATGAAAATTCTAAAGTAAAATGGTAAATTGTCCCAAGTCACCATCTAAAAATGTCATTGACATCTTTTTAGCAAAAGCATCTAGCTACTGTTTTTATCATCTTAGACATGGTACAGATTGTACATGGTGCAGATTATATACTGGGGAACAGTTATCAAGTGTGTGTCATAAAACATGGAAAAATTCAAACCAAAAAGTAAAAATTTGAGTGAAAATGGAAACTTACACAATCTTAACTCTAACCAGTCATTGCAAGACATTCATTACAATAAATGTTCTACTAGAGAACAGTGTAAGCCACAGGCAACTGGGGAGCTGACTTTCAGACAAGAATTCTAGATTGCAACATGCATATAAGTGCTAGAAAAGGAACACTGTTAAGTGATTAATGCATCCAAAACACCCAATTTGAAAAAGCTTTAATAACTGAATTGATATTATTGGGCTGGGTAGGGAAGGTAATTTATTGTAGCATTTGGGCTGATGATAGGATTTGTCACTCACAACAGATGGCAACAAATTTTAGATTAAGAAGTACGAGAGAGATTTGATTTCCCTTGGTTTTGCCATCCTCCCTCAACTCTTAGAAATTTCCTTGGGATCCTTATTATTCCTCATTGCAATGTACTGCTCTGACCTTCATTCCAAAAGACAAGTAATTATCTGTTTCTCTTTTGGAAAAAACGGGACAGGAAAACTCTACATTATTAATTCTATATTTTTTCTCAGAAACTCAAGAAACCCAATAGAAGATCTATATCAGCAATGAAGATGGCTGCTAGCAAAAGTACGCTTCTCAGGTGTTTGAAGAGGTGCAAAGTTAATACAACTAATATTATTATATTAACATTTATATTAATATTATATACTATTAATTATAATTAATAAACATAATTTGGATGCCAGAACTGTGGCTACTTTGGTATAGCTTCTTTCACTTTCATCAATGTAACTGCTTTGTTGATATAACTGCGTCCACAACTGGAGTATTTTGAGTGCTCCTGTCTCCACAGTGGCTGTACACTCTTAATGCAGATGTACCTAAGCCTGGTTTTAGTAACCGAGGCCAACATTTCATTTAAAGGTAGACTTTGTATCAAGACACCTACAAATAAATATAACCTGACTTTAAGAAGTTTGACTCCTGAGATAAACAATGCTTGAAAGGCCTCAGCACTTTTAAGAATGACCACTTTAAATTGTGCACTAAAAGAGTTCATAATAAAAAAGGAGAAAACTAGACATTGCAAGACTTGACTTTGGATAGAAGAGATAACCTTGAACTGAAAATAAACACTCATTCTCTTTGTATCTCATGGTCTCACTGTGGAAGTGACAACACCTAGTGACCTCAGCGGTGGAATTCCTATGGCATTAAGCCATAGAGCACAAATGGACATTATGATGGACTGCTTTGATTTTCTGGGCATAGATAAGCACTGAGAGTCACCTATGTGAAGAGGCAACAATTTACTTACTTTAATACAGCTAAACATTTAGACCCTTAACTTGTCTGAGTCCTGTGTTGTACAGGAGGGATTTGACTGCACTGCGCCTGCACTGGGCATCTTCTCCAGCCTGCTCCTCCAGCAGGAGGCAACTCAAAGCAGTCTCCCTGGCTGTATTTTTTTCTGTTAAACCCCAGGATCAGTCAGAATGACTCACCAAATGCCACAACTTACTATTTCATTCCATCTGCAGATGTACTTGGTAATCATTTTATATTTCCTTCCAGGTAACCGATAAAGCTCTTGAGCAGCATTGCGCCAAGAACAGATTCCTGTGAGTTCCCACTAGAAGTAACCCTTGAGATGAATTAGCCCCAACTATAATCACTTTTCAAGATGTTTCTGTTATCCCATTTTTAATCCATTTGGTAATTCTGGATTACACTGATTTTACTCACTGTTATTTCATTTTGATTTTAACCACAGTGTCAACACGACTAAATAAATGTCATAAAGTAGTCTAAGTGCATTAATGTCAGCACAGCTATCTCTGTCAACTTCATTTCTAATCTTGGAAAAAGCAGTATCAAGTATGTTTGACAAGATCTATTATCCATAAAAACTTGCTGGCTGGCATTTGGCATGATGTCATCTCTTCATCTTTGTTGGAGATATTTAATCTCAGCCTTCCAATGACTGTGCTTGACCTATAGTTACCTGGATCATTTTGTTTAACCTTTAAAAATTCTGGCACAACATTTGCTTTTTCCAGTTCACTGAAACTCCCCTTAGTATGCCAAGATTTGTTAAAAAGTGACAATAATGGTTTAGACAGTTCAACTCTATTAATACTCTCCTGTGCAAGGTTTCTGGTCTGACGGAAAATTAAGGAGGAAATATATACAAAAGCTGAACTCCTACTAGAATCACCTGCCAGCATTTTCATAATGAAGTGTAGAGCCCCCTTCAGCATCTTTGCTACAATCTCAAAGAATCTCAAGTGTCTATATACCTCGCAGATGAAAAATACATGAAATATTACAGGGACATTTTGCTTTTTATATAGTTATTCTGCCATATGTATCTCCTTTGTTATTTCTCTCTTCCTCCCACCATTTGCCTACATTTTATGGGAAAGTCTGGAAGTTTTACATGATAAGATTAAAGGACAGAAACCTGAAAAAAAAGAAGTGAACTTCCATATGGTCTTGTAAGCAACATTCCTAGTTGTGTCTGACAAAATTTTTAGAAGCCTTGGGTTCAGCTACTGTTAACAAATAATCAATGTAATAACCCTGTTTTTTGCAAACTCCTTAAACTGTAGGGGTTTGAATTCAGACTGTATTTAAACACTAGCCCTTTAAATCTGGCACGCATTGTTTCTGAAGCTATGGATTAAATATCTTTCATCTGCTGTCACATCTTACAGCATTTATAGTAGCAGGTGGAAAGGCAAAATACTGTATAAGAGTTTCTGTCTTATTGCCTTACTGCATCTGAAAATACAGATATAAAAATTTCTTTGGAAAAAACAATGCCAGTAGGAAAAAATCTTCAAACTAAATGTAAGGTTTTTTAGGAGTTTAGTGGATTCATCGTTGGTTATAGCTCTTGTTTGCTGAATGGAATTCCTAACAAACTGCCAGTTATATCTACTACATCCATATCAGTTTGAAGCATATTTGAATATTTCTTCAAATATTTAACCTCAACTTCCACTCTCTTATACGTGTAAAATACAACAGAACAGTGGAAATACAATGTTTTTGTGAATACCCTCAGTATGTGTGGATTAAATAAGAAAAAATTTTGACCCTCTAGATAAGAAGGTAAGAGCAGTACAACTTGCCATTAACATGTAAATTTGCATGTAAAGTTCTCTCTAAAATGGCAAAAGTGATTACTTGCTTGTGGGAGATGTTACCTAGAGTAGCTTTTTCCTGACGTTTGGCTGATCCCACCATTCTGGATTGACTTTGTAAAGCCTCCTGAATCACTACACAACACTAACTCACCTCCTGATGTATCAAGAGGAATAAAAAAGGTTGGTTTTCTTTTTTCACATCAGGAAAAGCTACTGTATTAATACACTGTTATGTAGAATCTCCTACAACCCAAACATAACAATGTAAAATAATTTCAGGATTCTTTATGCTTTGACTTCATCCATTGGTGCACTGCTCTTATGTCTAAAAGCTCTTTCCAGTGCGGTACACAATGGCTTATTTTTAAAAGTAAACTTTGTCTGGATGAAGTTTTAGTTCTGTTAGTTTCTGTTTTTCTTTCTTCTGTTTGCACACCAGATCTAGACAACTTTTTATAAAGCTCCATTAAAAGAGAGTGTGACACAACATGTAACACAGGCCACAAGTGGACTCGCAAAGAACTGTTTTAAAAGACCAAACCCTAAAAAAGTATTATTAACCTTCTCAATTTTAGTGGAGATTCTTTGCATAGGGATTTGGCTCCTGGGATTGAAATAGTCTTGCAAGTGGAAGAAACTCAAAATAATGTATCTAATGAATACTAGTTATAGTGACCAACAGAAGCAGGCTAAGGCCGTTATGTTCTACCTGTTGGAATTCTGGTTCTTTGTACAAGACATCTCTCAGGCCTTGAGAGCTTATTCTAAAACTGGCTTCAAGTCTTCTGACAGGATGACATCTATTTTCCATAGATTTGTTTGTTTGTTTGTTTCAGCATGTGAAACATGAAATATTTTTAGTAAATTCTGCTTTTACCAACACAAAACATAGGGCTGTGATGTTGGTTATAAATCCTTTATCAATGTTTCTCAGCTCCCCTATCATCTCTACAGCAACGGAACATTTTCCATTAGCCAAGAGATTTTCTACTTCTTGCAGTCAAAGAGTGGAAAGAAGATAATGGAAACAAAATAAACCCAAAATGTAAGATTGCATTTCATTTTTAAAAAACATTTTAAAGCCCCATGGTATTTTCCAATATGAAAACAGATAGAGGTGGAAGTGGTACTGAGACAGAGCCATGCTGACACTTGTGCAGCTCAGTTTATGTACATAATTACCCTAAGAATGGTCTAAAACATCAGAAGCTTGCACCCAAATTTCTGTTTATGGCCAACATAAACCCAATGTAAACAATTTGAAGTAGCTAAGAAAAAAAAGATATACATCTGCTTTTTGCCTTTGCTGCCAAAAATGACTTTGGCTGACATAATATAACTACCAAACCATTTGTTAACATAATGTTATTTATTATCTTGTTTTGCCTAACTGCAATGTTTATTTTGTACCTGTGCATGTTTGCACTTTTATTATGTTCTAGACCATGATTTCAGAGAAACGTGCGTTAGTGCAAGAAATATTTAGTCTGAATGTATCAGTCTGAAACACTCAAGGCAACATTCCTAGAGCAACATCATGCAAAAAGGCTATTTTCCCACTTCATCTATGACCAGAAGTTATGAAGAAAGACAAGGAATTTACCCGATTCCTGGAGATAGCGATACACCAAGAAATTCACTTCGTCACTGGTTATGCTCATCTTAGCCCAACCTCAATATGATGAGGTTTACGAGAAGTGTGATCCACGCTCTGTTCAAGGGGAGAGAAAAAAACAGGTTTGTTTTACCTTAATTTACTGTGAAATGTGTTATCAAAACAGAGGTGGGAATTGATAAGGTATTTAAAGATGTCATACAGTTATTAGAGCTGTAACATCTCAAAGTGAGGCATCCAGTAAATACTGTGAATCAAGTACTCAGGCTGCACTGCACCTTCTATTTCAACTCAGGAGCAGTATTTAACATATGAGAGAGTCAGAGGGAACATTTTAAATACTGGAAGACTTTTCGAACGTCAACTCTTGTACTTGTGTGGCTTTACTACAGGTTCTTTGGAGACTCCTCTTTACTGTGTGAGCATTTTCTTTTCAGAACTGATGGCAATTACAGTCATGTATAACACACCATATTATAAGGTTTTTGCAGCCCTGATTTTGTAATCCAGTTTTTTGTCCAGTCGTTCATCCACTGAAGACAGATTCTTTCCTAAGAAAACCATGTTATGCAATGAATGGGGCAGGAGGGGAAGAGAGAGAACACCGTATACCTTGAGCCAACAAGGAAGACAAATATCCTTGCATTATATAAAGCTGTAATATTATAATGTCTCTGTTGATGAATGATGAGCAAGAATTAAACTCCAATTTTTCATTTAAGTAATCGCAACCTTTGGGATGACAGTTTTACAATACTATTTTGGGCATATACTCTGGTAATAAACACTGGGTTTAGATGATAAATTTGTTTTGAATGTTTTCCATTAAATCTTGATGATTCATTCCTATTTGGGAATCTGACTTAAGTAGTTTGGTTTTAAAAGACCTAAGTACTCCTCAGACATAAACTTTGCAGCTGTGTCAGCCACACCATACCTATAAGCGATCACGTACAGCTTTGGCCGCAGAGGCGCACACTGGGCTCTCACCGTGCACTACAAATGAAAGACCGTAGGCGTGTGCCGGCTGTTTTGATTTCCTGTATGTCTCTTCCTGGCAAGAGGAAAGGTTGTCTTTGTTCATCGAAAACTTCTTCAGTAATTCCTGCTGCCCAAAGTAGCACCTGCTACTGCAGGCGATGCTGATCGACGACGTTTCTCCTGCTGATGGTCTAAACCAGCAGGTCACTCATGACTGTAACAGATGTCTTTGCATATTTATGTAAATGGAGGTCTTCCGAACCCTGGTAAGCCTTTTATTATCCTGAGCTGTATTTCATCAATAGCTTGGATGCTGGTTTTCCATATGAAACTACAGCTTGCTAATTTGGCAGACACCTTCCTCAAATACTTGAGTCTTAATTGTTATAGTTTTCATTTCATGAAGAACAAGAAGAAACAAAATACTGAAAATCATTCGGTCCCCGTAAGGAAAATTTTATCTCCTTTGGAAAGGATGAACACTTTCTGCTGAGATTCTGGCTGAGGACCGCATCAGCTGTATCCAACATCCAGTCATGTCACACATGCCACGTATTGCCCTGGGAAGCCCATCAGTCTCTTTTTTCCTCAATACCTCATCTGTAAAATGGGCTCAAACGTCTCTGTCACATGATTAGGGGACTAGAAGCACTGATAGTGGTAAGGACTTAAGTTACCAAGGCTGGCAACTGCAGGCAGTGAAAGCAGCACTTCCAGTATAACTTTATACACACTTCTTCCAGATAAACAGACTTGGACCTGAATAATTAATAACCCCCTGTGCCCTTTTTGCATAATCATCACCGTACAACGAAGAACAAGACAGACATTCACAGAAACAGCTAAGGCCATTTTTTCTCCGAGTGCTTAAAATACATCTGTATCGTTGCTATGGCCATGATAGTAATAAATCAAGAGAATTTGATAGCTGTGGGTTGAAAAAAAACCCCCACTTTTAAAAGCATTTTATAAATAGCTGTTTCAGAGATTGGTGGTAGGAAAGTTGGTAAAGATGAAACCTCTTACAAAAATTCGGTTTCAGCAATGACGTACTCTGTGGTAAGATGAACTTTATTGAAAAAAAAAATCAAAAAACTGCAAATGCCATTTCTGGGTGCATACTGCCAATTTAAGACATTAACATGGTATTTCCCACATACAGAGGGTTACTTTGGGAAAGGGGAGGCAAGGGAAAGGAAGAATGCTGGATACTGTTTTGTTTTTCTAAAGGTGACTTCTCTTAAATTAATTAAAATCAGAGAAAATCAGTGTGATTGCAAAATAAATAGTCTCCCAGCTCCAGAAAAACCCCACTCTATAGCAGCTACCTTTGTATCAGAATCCCAAACACACCGAGTAATAGTGGGATTTACAACGCATTTTCCCTGAAGTCAGTCAAAAGGAATTACTTTGACATGTGTGTCAGATCATATCTTTATACACACATTGTTACCATTCCACAAATAACCAGATGATCTCCACTCATATATCTGAGGTTTCTTCCCTCACACTTGCTACACTTGCCAGTGTAGCAATCAGATACATAATTGTAAAGCTTTTACCCGTCCAAAGCAAGACACAGATTTTGGCTTTTACCCAGAGAAATCTATTCATTAGAAATTTGGCTGACCATGCTCAATTTCATTAATGCTTTTCTGATTCCCTTCTTCTCTGCAAATAAACAGTCCAAATAAAAGTAGCTAAAAAAGACATGGTGGGGAGGAGAGGCACATCCTAATGTTTTGTGTATCTCCAAGACTGATTCATAAGGAACAAACAACTAGCCTCCCCCCAATACATTTTTTAAATGTAGAAATGCAAACTTCTGTAGGAAATTGCAGAGACTTTCAGTTACCACTGTGATAGATTTATTTCTGCTAATTGATGGTCTCCTTTTGTTACTGACAACTGGTATTACCTAGATTAGTAGTTTTTTGAAAGAAATAAAATGAAGTTTATAAACAATACTGATGTGCCCTTGGAGACATTTCACATTTAAACTAGCAATAACATCTTAATTCTTCAAAATGTCAAGAGGGTTAACAAAAAGCATTCAAACATGTTTGAACTTTCTTTACTTGAAACACTTTTTCCTGCACCCAATTACACATAATGGGAAGTTCTATTCACTTCAATCTCTCTTTAAGAATTTGGGTTGTGATCCTGTAGATATTTAAGAATGCCCAAATATGTGACCTGAGCCAATTAAGACTTCCCAAAGTATAATGGATACAAAACATACAAACCCCATTCCCAGTGGATGGATGGGTTGTCAAGATCATGCAAAATTAAATGTAACACTTATTTTAAATGAACACTCAGCTCTTAATTCTATTAGGATAGGTTTGCAGAAATGCTTCCCACATAGGGGTAAAAATCTGGGATATTACCTCAAATACCACCACTGTGCTTCTAGGGCTGCTTGTCTTTTGCTGAACCAAGTGGTTCACATGGCGTTGAGCTGGCTTCAGTGAAGCTAAAACTGCAGCACGCTTTGCTGTGCTCTGGGCAGCCAGGACAGCCTGCTTCCCGGAGTAACCACACGACCTGATTTGGCTCTGTGCACTGACATACCACTGTTCTCAAATTAAACCTTCCTGCAGCACTGGGAATCCTGCTAATGGGCCATGCAAGTGGCTCTGGAGAAGGCAGCCTCATGTATAGCCATGGTTTAGCCCAGTGATAGCCAGGTCAACTAAGAATAGTTTATTTACATCCCATTATCCCCTTACTCAGGATTGCTCTTCCTTTGCCAGGCATATTTTAGCACTGCTGCCATAAATAAGGGAGATCTGGCTGAAGAATCAAGGGAAAATAACCTTTTCAATTTTGAAATAGCATCTAAAGACTCAGCTCCTCTGCCTCTTTTCTAATGATGGTCACAGGGTCCTCCGGGGCCATGTCCTGCCCTCCAGGCCAACCCTGGGGCAGGGGACGGCCGAGGTTATTTCAGGAAATGAGTTTACATTTCCTACTTGAAGCAGCATGCCATCCACAGAGACTGGGAATTACCAGTCAATCTTCCCCTCAGGAAGGCGGAAACACGTCAGACATTTAGGGAAAACACCTAAATTAAAACGTAAACCTGAAACCTAAATAGGAACTCAGGCACTTCCCGTTTGTGCATCCAGCCCTGCTGACAGAAATTTATCAGATGGCTGGTCTGGCCCTCATCTTACACCTTGAAAAATTCTGCAAGCTCCAGTCTGTGTTAACTGAGTGCTGAGCAGTTGTCAACTTTTTGGGAGGGGTTTTTTTTGGGTCATTATGGTAAAATAAACACTGTCCCCTTTTCCTCTGACACTCCCCTCGACTCCAAACCCCAGCTGAAACATACAAATTTTCATTTATTTCCTGCAGAGGCCAAAATGTCTTTTCACAACTGAAATTTTAATGACAACAACAACATTGTCATTAAAATGATAGGGAGGTATGAAGAGAAATTGTGTATTTGCTTTCAGGAAAAAAAGGCAAAAAGCAGAAGTTCCATGAAAATGAAAACATTCCAGGAAGTTCAAACATTTAATGTTGTCGACTTGATGCCCTGCTGCATGGGAACCAGGGTTCACACACTTGTGCTCCCAGTTTTCTCACCCAAGATGGATCTATGCACCAAAGTGCGTCTCTCAGGACCCAATACAGTCTCCCCATCTCAGAGAAGAGAACTGGAATGTAATTACTAAAACAGACTCTAGGAAGGCACCGTGACAGCCCAGCCAAATCAATGTGTTACTGTTTTGTATATGCTCTGTAGTTTAATGAAAAACATTTCCCAAAGCCAGAAACCACTTTTCATAAAATGAGTCATTTATGCAATCTCTATGTTTTCTGTTGAAAAATACTTTCATCAGAAACTTTCAATGAGCCCTACGCTTCTGTATTTCTCAGATGTGTCTTACCATAGAGCCAGAACAGAGTCGGTAGCCAGCAGCTCTTCCCCAAAGGCTAACAAGCTCTGCTTGGCCCTCACCAGTGCATTCCTCAGTCTTGGCTTTTATCACAGCTGCCTCTTCTGGTGGAGAAACTCCAGTATGCTGCTTTCTCAAAATGCCAAACCAAACTTCTGGGAGAGGAAAAGAGCACACTCTCTTTCTTCTCCCCTCACAGTCTCTCCTGCCATTTCATGAAACTAAAGGGTAAAACATCTTTTCTTTACAAGTATCCTGACAAGGGAATTGAGACCATTACACTCCTGATTACAAGGTATGAAGCACAGAAGAATACAACTCATGTCAGTGACCAAATTAACAGTGAGCCCTGCTCAAAATGCAGCTTGTGCAAGCATGACTTCCTGACTCCTCCTTGTAAGGCTTGATCAAGACACCTTACGTCAAAAGACCTAAATCTAAACAGTTGCCCCTTCTAAGAGATCTTGCACTTAAGAAAGCAAATAAAGATGTGCTCACAGTAAGAGCTGCACCATATTTCCCTGGCCTTTCTTAATTAAGATACAAATATGTTAACTATCTTCACTCTGTAAATGATTACCACATGTCACCCAAACCATTTAGAGACAAAAATGAGGCAATTCATATATATCAGATCTGTTGTTCTACGCTTGTCACAGATGCTTACAGATGTCTTTGCATCATTTACACTGTCAATATTTTGAAGCTTTCTTTTTAAGAAGAGTAGCAAATTTGTTGTTTTGGGGAAGACAAAAGCTGAGATTGCCCAGAACAGAGTGATCTCCTTTGGGAATGGTTATTGAGTTGTACAGTATGCACTATCTCACTTAGATGTCTGTCACCCATGTTTATAGCACATCAGTAAGGACAGGGACCTCAATAACAGAAGGCAGTAGGCTTGTCAGAAATCCTGCACTGCCAAATGTTAAGCCTGGCTCTTATTTTGGCTTTAAGTCTATTTATTTACAGTGACCTTCTGCTGATTTTTAAAAGACCACACTAAACCAAAACAAACCTGGGGAACCACAGCTCATTCCCATCCTCACTGCTGCCCGCAGACCACACTACAATGAAAAGTGTAACAACTGCATCTGTACCTGAGAGCTTCAGAAAAAATGGCATGGATATAATAAAAGCCTAGCTTGGGTCCTGACACTTTAGGGTATCTCATACTATTAGCCAGTGAGCTCAACCATATCAGTGTTCCAAATCTGGTGCCAATCAGAGAAAAAGGAAGAATACCACCTATAGACATGTGGTAGTGATCAATTAACCTGCAATTCTGTCTTCAAGAGGTCACTCTTGATGAATCAAATGCTGTATGGGCAAACCTGGCAAAAATGAGGTTTTCATTTAAACAAAATGAAAACAATGTTCAGGGAGGAGGTTGGTTTACTATGCAATATCTATAAAGAGGTGCCTTTGAAAAGATGAATATTTTTTTAAATTGTAACTGTTCCTACTGTATTTATTATTTTAAAAATCTGCAATGAATTATCAAAATGGTTGTCTCCTGTCCTGGAAAAAAGGTTAACAAAATAACACATCATCCAGTAAACTATCAAAAAATAAAATTAAGGAAAAAAAAGTATCACAAAGATATTTATAAAAATAATTTGGCCAGTTAAACACTTTGGTGGACATCATTGCAGAAAGTTTCATTTCTGCATGAATACTACTTTTCATTAAATTATAAATTACATTTCAAACTGAAGAGCCATTTGGAACTAAACCCACATCTATTTATTTAAAGAAAGGGCAACGAGAGATATTCCAACAATTCGTAAGTGCTATTCAAACATTTTTCAATTAATCAACGATTCCCAGAGCAAAATAACTAATCATCAACAAAAGACAAGCCTTTAATCACCAAATTCCCAGCAAACTTTACTTCCTCTATCAAAAGATTCTGAACTGTGCATCAGATCTTTCATACTTATAATCCCTTAGTTTGATCAGGTGGTTTTTCAGTTCTCAGCTGGTTTACTTAATTACATTAGCTTCCAGCATTTCAGTTCTAAGAGTTCAAGTGGATCTTTTCCAATTGCCTTTGCTGCAGAATGAAATGGGTTTTCCAGTATAGATTTTTCCTTTTTCTCTCTTTGCTAGGGGGAAAAAAGGAAAAAACCCCACAACTGCTCTTCTTAATTAGTGCAATTGTGTTATACCTCTTTTATAGCTTCATTCTAAGAAGAGGCACCTTCGATTTTTTTAATAAACAGATATATTGTTTACACTAATATATTATATGGAAAGCTCTAGGAAACCAGAAAAAGACTAATGGGAAAGCAATGGTTGACAGTAGACCTAGAGATTGCAAACAAAATGAAAATAATTGTTTTAAAATAAAAAAGGAAGGAATTACAGAGGCTTGAGAAATCAAAACACATGATTGGATTTAGTTTGAGAACCAAGATACCTCATCACTCTTGGAACAACTGAAGTCAATTGGGAATGCTGCCACTAAACAGAACCAAGGATTTTCTTCCTTACATGAGCACAAAATGGCAATTAGGACAAACCAAGGGACAATGGTATGTGACCACTCATTTCAAACCAATTAGGCCAAAATACATGATTGTCTGATGGTGCAGTAACTGATTGTCTGTGTGCACGTGAGTTTCCATGCACGTCATGCAACAAAAATGTGCTTTAAATCTTACAAGTAGTGCTACGTGCTCAAAAACATTAAGGAAGATTGCAACTTTAAAAAGACGGCACAACTACTCTAGTGATATTCCATTTTCTTTAATTTTGGTAAGAGGGCAAAGGTATTAATACTACCTCAAATTTAACTTTTCACTTAATATACCTGGATTTTCACTAAAACCTTGACAAAACAAAACATTAGCATTTAAATTTTTCATCTGTACCTCACATTCAGAGTTTCAAGGTGAAATGAATGTGATGGCATGAGTTCCTACCAGAATTGGTTGTACCTGATTCAGATGTGAGTAAAATAACACAGCAGAACTTTTAGAATGAACATTCCCCCCAAAATCTAGAATAAAGTGTAGTTTCTTTTTCAGCTGACACTTAATAGTAAATATACACTAAAATAAAAGTGAAGTCTCTTGAGTCCTAAGCTGGTCTGTAAGAATAGGCACAGGCAGGCACCAACTGTGATGAGATGGGCCATGGTCTAGTAGAGAAAACACTGGCTCTGAGGTGACATTCTGTGGCTGGGACACAAAAGGAGCTTCCAGAAACTTCCAAAAGGCTCAGAGCCATCTGCTATATGGGCAGTGGGGATTACCAGCCATGGCAGTCATTTTAAATGAGGCAATTGCAGGGCAAGGAACACAAGAGCGATGGGCCTGGAAGGACAAATGAGAGACAGTCTGAAGGCCTTGCCCAAAAGACAGAATACCTGAATAAGGCTTTTTTGATTATTTCTGATTTTTATCTTTGCTGCTAAAAATGGTAAAACTGGTAGCTGGGGCCAAAATCCTGATTTTTCCAAACACATCTGAATGCTTAACTGCAGAACTGGGTTTTGCCTTGATTGTGCACCTTGTTTTTGAAGAGCAAGGTAAGGATAAAACATCCATGTGTGGCTTTTTACCATGTTCCTTACACAAACTGTTTCCTATACCGCCCTGAGGGTAAATCCCCATTATAAAAGCCAGACCACTACCACCTTACTGGTTGCAGTGGTGTCAGTGCCCAGTACAGAGGTAGGTACTTCCAGAACCCAACATGCTACAGACAGGTTGCCTGAACACCTCTGGACCACGGAAGGGGCAGGCAGAGGAGTTAGTGCAAAGGGCTTTGAGACTTGGTTCTGTATCACGTCCCTTTGTCCCAGAGCTGTGGGGCACACCCCCAAAGCTCTCCAGGCAAGTGGCAGCACAGACACAGCACCGCCGCCGTGCAGGAGGGCCCGTTTGTCCACATACCTGCCGATTTGTGTTCCACATCCCTCCCATAGGACCCAGATATCCAGTAAAACCTGTTTCAATTCCATGCACATATGAATTTCATCCTGGTTTAGTATCTTTCAGGACAGCTTAACGCAAGTACAGTTCGAGAAAAACGAAGAGTGAAAACCATTCTGATACTACTGTCTCATGACAACACTGGTAACTTGCGTGATAAAGTCTGCTCCTGAGCTTAGCAAAGCTCTACTTGAGACAAACCAACACAAATTTGTGCTAGGCTAACCAACCTAGAGTTTTCTATCCATGCAGGCTGGCCCCACACAGCTGCAGGTTCCTAGAAGTAGTGGACAAGAGAGGGACCAGCGTTGTCCATCGCATGTGGGAGGTGGAGATGGGCACATCCCTGACGCCTCGCAATCTGGGATGTGCCCAGTGAGCGAGAGCCACGAAGATCTAGAGAGCAGCAGGGAGCTGCAGCAGCTCAGCTAGTTCATGTCTGGATGGCCTCAGGCAAAGGGAATGTGCAGCCATGACATTAAGGGGGTGTGTTTTTATTAGTTTCTGCTAATAAGCTTAGCAGATGTTACTGGAAACAGTTTGATGTTATTTTCCCATCATTTTCAACATTTTTTTCCCCCTCAGCAAGCAAAGCGAGTAGATCTTGCCACATATTTCAACCTTCACTTGTTTCCCCTGTAGTATTGTTAAAAATGTATCTGAAGATTTTCTTTATTTTTATTATTATTATTGTACAAAGGGAAAAAGTATTTTCCCCATTTGTCTATAATTCCAAAATAGCTGAAAAGATTATACTCCAAATTAATGAAGAAAAATACTTTTCCGACTCACAGCACGGAAAATTTCGCCCCCCAAAACAAGTATTTTGTAAATTTTAGAATATATAAAAACAAAGAACTATAATGGAAACTATTTCAAACTTTTATTATAGCAGTTCCTATAATAAACTATTTATAAAGATTTTAACTATGGCTATAAATACTTCATGTTTTCCCTTGAAAAATCCTAAGAGAACATCAATGTTAAAAGCTGTAAGGACAAAGATTACACAGGGTAGTGCAACGCAACAGAAAAATATATACATAAATTCAGGATATTTCACTGCTGTGTATTTAGATCTTAGTGGAAATCCGTTGCAGCAGTTTTTTGTATGTGTGTGTTCTTTTTTTTTTTTTTAACATAACTATCTGGCTTATATTGGTTTGAGCTCTGGAGAAGGGTTATTAAATGTCTCCATTTTATGAAAGGTATAAGACTACTTTCCTTGTTGGAAGGTGGAGAGGGAAGGAAGAAGGACGGAGGGAAATAATTTGCTTTTAAAGAATGCCTGCAGAAACTTCTAAGCAACCACTAAAGTAAAAGCTTATTTCTAGATTATTTTTCTGCATTCACATTGCTAAATATTTTATAGAGAAACTTCCCATTAAAAATCAATACAAAGAATTAAGGGTGAGAAATTTCTGTCTTATAAAAACTACCTCAACCACCAACTTCAGATACTGATTTGCCTTTCTTTTAACTTTTCCTCTCGATGTTCTATATCCAGGATTTAAATAGCAAAGAAAAATTCACACACAGCGTATCCAGTAATATAATCCAAGTTGTACAACACTATCACACATATTATCTGCCCTTTCATCCGTCCTCCCCCCTTTACGTGCTGTAATTGGCCAAGAGGGGTGAGGCAGTCTCTTTGTCATTTCAGACTTTCCTGGCTTTCTGTGGGTGAAGAATGAACAACACAAAAAACCAGAGAATCCCATTTCTGGTGGCAGCGTCATGAAGTCCTACACAGCCCTAATATAAATAGCAAAATCTATAGATTAAAAGGCAATGCTAAGAGGAAAGCTTTTTAACCTACTTTTTGAAAAAGCTAAACAGCCTAGAAACTAAGATGAACTAAAAAATCCTTGGGGAGTCAGAGACAGACATGACATAATCTAAGGTTTTCATAAAAAATTTCAGTTAAATACTTCTCAGGAAGGATTTTAATATATTATGACACAGCTATTAGTTAGCTCAGATTAAATAAAAAAAGCACTCCCCTGCTTTAAAAAATCAAGATACAGAGAACTGAAGCCTTAAATCCATACATACAGAGTTTGAGAAGCTTTTAAAGGTTTTAATCCCTAGACAAGAATCACTTTATCAGAGAATAAAACGATTCTACATTTTTGGCCTTCCCTCTAAGAAGGACTCTAGGGAAGCTAGAATTGATCAGAAGGGTTGAAGTGGATGTCAATCATATTGCTTGCTATTACAGAAATATTATGAAAGCTCCTGAACACCAGTAGGATTTTGGGTACCTACAGGCTTGAGGGTCACAGGCTGGAGGGGATCTCAAGAGGTCTCTAGTCCTACCCCCTGCCCAAAGAAGAGCCAGCTCTGAGGTCAGATCAGGCTGCTCACAGCTTGCAGCCTTCAGAGCTTGAAACCCTCCTCAGACAGGGACAGTACAGACTCTTCGGGTGACCTGCTTCACTGCTTCACTCCCCATGGCAACACCTCGGAAAAAGCTTCTCCTTGAACCCAGTCTAAACCTGTTGCGACTTGTACCTCTTGTCTCTTGCCCCCCCAGCCTGTGCTGCTGTGAGGGGCCTGGCTCCATCTCCTCAAGGCCATCCTGTTCTGGGGGGCTGCC
Source organism: Edolisoma coerulescens (assembly GCA_013397115.1). Classification (NCBI taxonomy): domain Eukaryota; kingdom Metazoa; phylum Chordata; class Aves; order Passeriformes; family Campephagidae; genus Edolisoma; species Edolisoma coerulescens. The sequence goes on from VWZW01001654.1 coordinate 974,361, forward strand.
AGGTGCCTCCAAAGCCATCCCTTTTCCAGGCTGCCCCTTGTCCCCCACTCCCTCCTCACAGCGCGAGTGCTCCAGCCCCACTGCCTCGGGTCCTCCCAAGCACCTTCTAGCTTGTCCACGTCTTTGCTGTGCCAGGTGACAAAACCAGATGCAGTATCTGGATGTGGTCTGACGAGAGCCACACAGACAGGGACAATCCCTTCCCTTGATCAACTGCACTCCCACTCTCACTGCCCAGATTATTTGTTTCTTCTAGTTCGCACAAAAAGAAATCACACCAGGGTTATAAAGAGGCAAAGCCTCCATATGGCTTTAAAATGACCATCAGTACCAGCATGAATTCGAGGCAAGCAATTTTTCCAAACTGGAACAATCTCACTCATTGTGCTCTTTACTAATTTTATTTGGAAAAAGAAATTTTATTTGGAAAAGACATGCAGGAAGGTAGATAGGTAACACTCCATACTGTCATGCCTATTAGATCTTCTAAGGATACTGTAACCAAGTGGGTATTTAAGTCATCCAGCTCCTGGAACATAATTCTCAAAGACTAGTTAGCTATGAAATTCCCTCTACAAGGAATGGGGAGAGTTATGTGCCTGTTTCAAAGATTTATGTGTTTTCCTGTAGACGTGGATTAGACACTTGTCTGAGACTGGGATTCATTGCTTTAAATTTCCGCTCCAAATCCAGGCTCCAATTTGTATTTTTGGCAGTGGAGGACTGACGCAGAACTTTCATTTGAAAAAAAAAAAAAGGAGAAAGGGGGCAGTGGAAGTGGTATAACAGATTTAAGAGACTGAAGATTAAAGTATTCACTTAAGAATTAGCAGGTTCAAACTTGCATTTTCCAGCTCCCAGGAGAGCACACTTTATACCTGGTTACAGGTTGCTGAAACAAAACCACTATGGAGCAAAGAATGAGAGACTTGCGAGGACCAGGAAAAGCAGAAAGGATCTGTAACCACTCTTAATGAATAAACCACTTGTTTATTGCAAGTATCTGTCTGCTGAATCATGAACCATACATATTTCAATATTTTTCAGCATCAATGAAAAATTTATTTAAATATGAGCATTTGTCCAAAGATAAATTTTCTTTCTTTTTTTTCCACTCTTCAGCACTCTTTTTTACATATGTTTTACATTTCCTTATTAAGAGAAGATAAAATTGGTCTCTCCTTATTTCTACAGAAACTCAAGGGCCTTTGTAGTATTGTGCAAGGAGCAGACATCAACACCTATATTTAAGCATGGCATATTATAAGCTTATATTATCATTTATAATTTGACTCCATTTTAACTATTTGGACTGTAAAGCTCCACAGTGAATCTTTGCCTCAGGCAAATTTTTTTTTTTTCTGGAAGGCATAAGCAAAAATAGTTCAGTCATTTCAGAGTGAAGGGGGGGAAAACCCAATTTTGCCAATATTTATACAGTTTCAGTGTTTCAATGAGAATCTCCAGTGCCTCTGTATTTCAGAGCAGGGACTTGACATCTGGCAGAGAGGCTGCTCTCATGGCAAAGAGCCTTTGTTGTCACACTGAAAATCTGTGAAAATTTGACTAAAATAAAGCCTTCTGAAAATACTACTTGTATATACATTGCACAGGTTTGTTAGAAGCTGTAATTCAATTATCAAAATATTTTCCTTGTATTAACTTTGCTTCCTAGTCAGGAAGGCAGTGCTATCTATCTCTGACAAAGGCTCCTATCTCTGACAGGAGATCAGAGTCTTTTTACACAAGGGAAAGCAGACACAGGCTGATGCACGGGAAAGGGAGAGGGATGGGACAAGGACTGGGACGGGCAAAGGGCATCGTGGCTACAGGCTTGTGGACAGCTGAGATGGTAGTCTCAGGTGTCTCATCTCATTCCAGATAGCAGAAAATACTCTTTTCCCAACAAGTATTTCAGAGGAAAAAAATATTATAACCAAAATACGATTTTTAAATTTCTCTGCTGCCCTTCATACTAATTTTTATCAGTCATTTATTCCTGCAGATCTAGACTGGATGATCTTTAATGCCCTGTAGGTCTATTTATTTACATCTTACTTTCCTAAGCACTTGATTATAAGACTTAACTAGTTTAGGGAATTATTAAAAAAAAAAAAGTACAATTTAAAAAACAGAGTAAGTTTTTTTCCCTCTCCCATTTGTTTTTTCTCAGTTAAGTACAGACTTTAATAGCATAGCTGTTTGCTTATAAGGACCTATATTTTACTTGGATCAGATTTAATTTGAAAATTGTTGAAATTTTTAGCTCTTAATAAACTGCTAATATTAGTCAAGTCCTTCAACCATAAGAAATGCACACAAACACTGTTCAGTGCATACTTATTCTCAGGGACTGCATTCAAAGACAGAAAAGAAACAAAACTTGTCCTTGCCAATGCCAGTTTCAACATGGCTCTGCTGTCAGTGAGCAGTATTTTGGTACTATAAACTAGAAAAAGGCCATCAAATAAAATCCATCAGCAAGGAGCCATCACTTAAGTTTTTACTGACTACCAACTTGTAGTGCTGACCAGGAGCTTGAGAAAAGTGATATTCTAAACCCTAATGCCTGCAAAGAAAACCATAAGACTCACAATGACGCAAGAATTTATTTCTTTCTCTTCTTTTAATAGATGCCTCAAAATTTAACCTGATATTTATGAATGCTTACGATTCCTTAGGTCCAAAAGACCCCACCAAATACACTGATGAAGATGATCCTCCTTCCAATTAAAAACCTTGTGAAAGAAATCTTTAAAACAGAGAAGGTTTCACCTCTTCTACATTTCATACTAATACATCACTGTTACCTGATTGGGTAACAGCTTTTTGTTCCCTTCAAGAAAAGGAAAAAAAATACTGGAAAAAAGGAAAAAAGGAAAATACTACCACAGATATTTCCTAAAGAAATTTTCCTTTTTAGCCACTGACACTTTAAGCCCTAGCCTATTCACAAGCCTTCCATGATTATTAAAACTGCAAAATACTCTGTAAGACATGTAGTCACTAAAATGCAATAGAGACCTGTTAAACAAACAACTTTAAATAGTTTTACTTTATGTGAGCTAGCTAGTAAGAGAATTATAGCATGTCTCTTTTTAAATTAAACTCTCACCTTTCTTATTTTAAGACTTGATATGGACACTCTGATACAGCATTTATCATATACCCAGATCAAGCAACTTAAGATTTTTTGGGGGGAGGGCATGAGTAATAATTTAGGCACATTTCACTGACAAAGAAAACTGCTTATAATTAATAATAAGATTTGCATTCCTTTTGGAAGGATTACAATATAAAATGTAGCAAAATAAAATAAAACAATATGGGGTATTTGTATAAAATCAATAATGATAACCATAGTCTAAGAAAACTATAGTTTTATGCACATGCAAATGCCTATTTTCACATTAAGAGATGAATCTCCCACCTCAGGAGTTAACAGTGTCACCATTAATGATTTTTTATTGTTCTGTATTTTCAAAGAACTCTTAAAACATTAACGAATATGTCTTAAATGTTTCTATGTAGGTTTTGGTGTTACACAGAGGCTCTCAGGACGTGTCATCAACAGTTTAACCATTATGGTCGTAAGGCACCACATCCATTCCCTTCCAAAGTGAAGGACCACACTGCGTTTGTGACATAATGTGAACATAAATGTAAAGCATGTTTCACAAATTCACATCTCTAGCCTCTCTGATCATTTCAACTGTTAGTAACAAGAACAAAATAATTTCTACTGTTCCTCAAAATGCAAAACTAAAACCAGCCTTTCTAGGTTCACCTCAAATTAGGCCACCTGCCTAATAATGCCAGTGTGTAAGAATGGCTCTTAATGCTTCTGACACGACGTATTAAAAAAAGATCAGAAACATTCACCCATGTGTCAGCTGCTCACTTGCCCCCCCAGTCCTGCTTTAACTGAGCTTTCAGCTCCTCCTGGTTCTGTCTCGGTTACAGCAACAGCAACCAGCAGAGCTGCATCCATCCTCTCTACTGAACTTCCACAAAGTACCTCTTAATTTGTGCAAAGGGTGACTGACATGCTCATGGTGATGGTTCAAGTGCTCAATCATCTTCAGATGACTGACCTCTTGGCTGAGTTGCATATTTTTTACTATAAAAATAAAGAAGAAGTGCAGGAAAGAAAAGCCTGGGGACAAGAAGTCAAATGAATTTCTATGAGCATGGAGATAGAAGCAAATAACAAACAAATCGCTGACTTAAAAATGAGTTCTAGTGAATCCAATAGCACTATGAATGCATGCACAGTGTTGTTGTTACTTCATCACTAAGTATGGTCCATTTCTTTATATTATTAAATTTCCAAAATAATCTGTAAAACTTATAAAGTCACTAAGATGCAATGGATATCTATTAACATCAAATGAAACCCTTAAAATTATTTTACTACATGTGAGCTAACCAGTGAGAGAATAATATCATGTCTCAACTCTTATAATCCCTTTTCTAAGCAAATACTCTGTTGCAGCAGGTTTATTTTTAATTCGGGTAATTGGCTTATCTAAAGTGAAATCACAACTTTTATTTAATTTTTTATAAGGATTGTTTTTGCTTATAAAGACACTTTTATTTAAGTTTTGTGCTTATATGAAGTCATTTAAAAGCCAGTTGCTAAAAAGCCTATGAAGTGAAGCTGGAGGGGTAAACCATTTACCCTTGATGCCTACATTCACTAATCCATAGGACACAGAACCATGTAACACACAAATTACTGTAGAGACGTAACACATCATCAAGTACCTTACAATGGGAATGTTGAAATTAAAGTTGCAAAGGCTTCCAACCAGTATGGGCTCTCCTGCCACCTGTTGCTGGAGTCACTTTCTCTCCTGCAAAGGCAGAACCCATTCCCTGAGCTGCTCCCTGGAACCAACCAGCTGAGCCTCAGATGAGACATCGTGAACTTGCACATGGGGCAAGGTCTGAGCCAAGCTTGAACTGTGGGTCTTAAATTCAGGAGACTGATGGCAAATTGTGAGAGAGCTGATGGGCAGGACTGAGCACAAGGACATGCATCCTGGGGACATGGAAGAAGAACTTCAATGACAGGGCAAGGACGCAGGCACAGCGATGAAGGAAGAGGTTGTGAGATGTGGCCCAGTCCAACCTGTGGTGGATGAGAATGCCAGCTGAAGAGAGGCTCCATTCTGAGAGCAAAGAAGTGCTTTCCTATTTAATTCCTGCTGTTTAATTGCACCCTGTAATGGTATTTAGGAAACACCATTTACTTTGATTACAGGTGAGGCTGTAAAATGGGAAAGTTGCACAATTGCTTCTGCTTCAAGTCGGTATTCCAGAGATTTCACAACTCCTGGAACAGCCACACTATATTCCCTCACTTGAAACCACTCAATGGAGTCCCAAAAACCTGGGAGAAAACCCAGCTTCGATTTCCCCTTCCCCCCAAGATCACACATGAATGAAGACTTGTATTCAGCAAGTGGAATAAATGTGTTACATTTTTTTTCACCAGTGGAACTGGTGCCTGTAACTATACCTCTTACGTAAAATGACATTTTTGTCATTCAAGAAATCTTCCATATTCTTTAGCTATAAACAGAACACTCACTCATGTCACTTTCAGAAGTAAGGGATTACACAGAGAAGAATGAAAAACTACAGTGTAAGTATTCCCAAGCCAAGATCTGAAATATAACTAATATTAAATATGAAAACACTGTTCCGAAGATTTTGCCTTCATTCAGATAGAAGATCAAACTATCCTTGTATGAAGAAAGAACAGATTTTTCCATACTAGATCCTCTTATACCTCTTGAAAAATAGAAAAAATCCAAGTTTCTCATGGTACTGAGTATATCCTATATGTTCTTCCACATTCAAAAGAAGTGCATCATTCCTCTTTATACAATTACAATCAAAAAACAACCAAACAGGAGACCAAAGAGCTGTGAGCACATCCAAATCTTGTGTTAATTCAGAAACTGAACTCCCTCTGAAGTCTCCAGCTGTTCCTATTTCCCATAGATCAGATTAAATTTTGGCTGAGTCTGGCGTAAGTTAACAAACAAAATTTACTAGTGCAGGCACTGGGGACACAATGGCATAGGTCTTTCAAATCTCCAATCTTGATCCAAGTTTAGCCAAAAGTGTGAAAGAAAACACAGATGTAGTTAGTTTTTCCTCAATTAATGGGGCACAGCAGAACTCCCTGTCTGTACACACCATTCTGCTGGTAGGTAATATAAGTCAGTGACAGAACAAGCCATTGGAGGACTCACAATCTATTTAACAGAACAGCATCCAGGTCATTCAGACTAATACATTGTCTTCAATATAAAATGGCAGTTTTGAGGTCACAAATGTATGGCAATAATTAGATGTTCAATGTTAAACCAGACTAGGGAGGTGGCTTACAGCTGTTCTCTTAATAGCGTCTCCCAGGCTTCCTAACAGCATTTAAAATAGTGCCTGGACTGCCTGATGCGGCTGGAGAGCAGAGCTTTATCTATCATATCCATTAACAATAAAAACCGGAGACAGACTTGTCACAGGTTACAGTGTTCAGGTTGAGGGCTTCTACAGAAGTCATTTAGGTATGATAACCTCATTAAAACTGTGCTCAGAAGCTGCTATTGTGACACCTGTGACACATTAAATGCTTGTCAGGAAACCAGTCATCATTAATATCTCTATTTCTTCTGCTGCATAGAAAGGCTGAAATTGAGTTTCGCTGTTTATAGATATGTCTGTTGTTTCAGAATCATTCTTTCTAGATTGAGCTGAAAAAAAAAAAACTGGCCAACGTTACCCAGATTTAAGTTGTATGTCCTGCATTCCTGTAAGTCAATTAAAAAATTTCAATCCTGCTTTATAAACCATCTTCACACAAGATCATTACATAAACTATTTGGAGATAGCTGAATAAGGCTGACTAGCACGTGGTCAGCTTTTTTTAGTCTGATAAACTGACATAACCTCATCTAAAAGAATTTTTAAAAAACCCTTTTAAAAGTGTAAAAACTAAAAAAAAATCCAACCAACAGAAAAAAAAAAAACCCAAACCAAACAAACAAACAAAAAAAACCCCAAAACCCTAAAAAAAAAATTTAGATATGAGTTAAACTCTACTATTGCTCTCAGTCGCTTTCAGATATACCAAACCTGAAATCTTAAAATATTAAGAATAATCTTAACATTTCCACTGCCTGCACCAAACCACTTCAGTTCACACAGACTCCTTCAAGGTATTCAGAAACCGTGTGGTTGAAAGTCTCCTTGTGGATTTCGTTCCATGAGATACCAGGCCATTCCCAAGGATGAAAATAATCCTGGTTATTTCCCAACACATTTGACATTGTTTTGCTGTTTCCTGAATGAGCGTATCAGTCCTTGGCCACCACACAAATCATCCAGTCAGGACAGGCTATTTTTATCATTCCCAGATGGTCTTTATGTACTTTCATGCATGACATGAGCTTTGCAGGATACAACCACTCTGTCGACCTTGGTGCATGTGAAACTGTTTTCTCCAAGTAAAGAAAGGTAGGAGCTGTGTCGTACACATGGGTACATCTATTCATAGCTATGTCATGCACTTCAGCTAGCACTGCATCATTTCATTTTCACAATGTACCTTGAAATTTGTCATTGGCAGGAGTTCAATTTGTGTCATAAAAAACACACTATCTCCAGTTTCAGTTCAATCTAGTTATCTGCTGCTTCCAAAGGGAAATGTGACAAGGCATTTGCATTCAGGAGTTGAATAGTACTTTTGACCCTAGCTCTATTTTGACAGCAAACATTCAGCCATTATCACCCATTTCTGAAATTATATTGGAGATACTATTGACAGTCAGCATCTGAATAACTCTTCCAAAAAATTCCCTTGAGGCTGTCTTCATGTAGTCTTGGAAGTAGTGAGAAAAAAGTCCACACTCAAATATTTGACCTCAGCGTTATTAAAACTACCTGACTGAAACATTACAATCAAATACCTCTAGGAAAGCCAACAGAAACCATGAATTACATTCCTTTTTGAGGATAACCAGCTATTCATATGGATTGCTGCTTAGCAAAATGGGTAACTTACCACCTGTACAGCAATTCATTGAAGTGGACATACATGGTGTTAGCGGATGCAATAAAAACAATTTTGACACCGCCAAGATGCTCGTAGCCTGTGAAGGCTCTTTCCACAGTAAAGTACAGCAAAACACAAATGCAGTTTGGGAGACCACAGAGAAGGTGAAGCCCATGGTACAGAAGTAAAGAGTTTATCTACCCAAGAATATCAGATTGGGAAAGAACCTGAGGTGTCCCTGGTGCTTCAACTGCCCTGTTTGGCTCATTACTGTGTAGCTCCAGGCCGTAACTGAAACCAAACTACACATCAACGAGGGGCAGTGACACATGACAGAAAATGCCTGAGGACTTGGACTTGTAACTAAGGCAGCAAATAATAACTTCTGTACAACAGCTATTCCAGGAACTTGCTAGACTGGTTTTCATATTCTGCTCCTGTTCTGGGCATTACATCAACTTACAACAACTTAAAGAGAAGTTGTTGTTGTTGATGAAGATGATGATGAATGGCATGCTGGTTTCGAATACTTTTATATATGGAAGATGAGAAACATTTTATGGAGCTGCAAATGTAACGAAAAAGTAATGCGCCAAGCCATGGGACACACACAAAAAAGATTCAACATGCCTTTTTTCTCTCACTTGGAACAACTTTATAACTTTAGTACAGTGCTATAGCAAAATTCACTAAAGAACATTGTTTCTGTCTCTATTAGGGACTCATGGGAAAACTGCTCTGTCTGAAGTTCAAATTACATCTTCCAGTATTAAACTCCTTGGCCTATACTTTGACAGAGAACTGACATTTTCCTTCACTGTGTTCAAAACTCTCTCTAGTTTTAAGAGCATATGACTTGGTACAGTCACGCATTAATCTCTCTGACCTCAAAACCAAGGAAAATAAATGCCCCATAACATACTAAAGAGAAAATGCCACTCCGAGATAGCTGAACTGTGCCTGTAAACTATTACTGGAACGACAGACACATTTTTGTTTGGTTGGCTTAGCTACAGAGACCAGGGCTGAAGGCAGAATGAAGTCCCCAGGTACGTGCTCGCTCAGCACACCCTGGCTTACAACCTGGTAGGAGATGTGGGTCTCACTCAAAGCTCAGGGCAGAACTTTGGCCCTTCTCCTCAGCTTTGGGCAGGGAAGGATGCTGGCGTATGGAAGCAGGCTGTGCCAGGACGAGGAGCTGAGACAAGCCTTCAGTCCATTCTGGCTGGGGATTGGCATCCCCAGGGGCCCCTGGTGTCACTCCTCAGCTGCTAAGTCTGAGCACTACATGAGGTGCTACCTTACTGTAAACAGCACCAATGGACGAAACCAAATGGATAAAAATCAGGATGCCTGATTCTGAAGTCTGGTTCAACTGCAGATTTGTTTTATAACCTGGATTTACATCTGGAAAGGTGTGTTTTATCAGCTTCAGTCAGCTCAAGGTAAGCTGGCTCTGGTGGGTGAAAGATGACAGGCAGGTATCATCTGGCAGCCCTGAGGACTCCTGCCATGGCTCTGTCCACTACAGCACTGCTCCTGCCACTGAAAATGTCTCTGCTCAAGTATGAATATGGTGCACAGGCAGCAATGCAGGTGTAAGTTGTATCTAAATTAAAGAAAAAAACAGTGATATATTAAGAGATCTATACACACTCAATTATTTTTCTGTACCTAAGTAAAGAGAAATCCTTTTTTAGAAAAAAAAAATCACTAGGGTTTTACAATCAGTCTTCAGCTCACCTTAAATAATGTAGTTTGACCACACAAGTGAGTCGGGCAGTAAATGAAATTCACAGTAAATCCAGAGAGCAATTACTCGTTAAAGTCTATTTAGATGAGCTTAAAAATGTGTTGAAAAGAAACATATTTGTTTTCATGTCCTACACAATTCATCTTGCCTTAAAAGCTTGGAATATAACAAAATTTTGTAACAAGCCACCAGCAGCCGTAGAGAAAAACAGTCTTATCCAGAGATATCGTCCTTTTCTAGCAAGTCTTATCTTTGGTCTTGTACAATCTCTAAGCCATTTTTGTGCTAGAGAAAGAAAAACACCTGCAGTACTGAAAATTGTAAATAAGACTGTCATTTGAGCACTGAAATGAAAATATTTCAAGCTTGTTTCTTATTGTCCTAATGAAGTATGTTTTGTAATTCAAAATAACGAGAAAAACTATGCAGTTTAGGCTGAAGACTGATTCCCAAAGATTACATTTGATTCTCAATTCCAACTCTGCAACCTTGGGAAATACAACTTAATCTTTTTACTTAGATCTCCCTGTAAACTGCTTTATAATACTTAGGATTCATCCATCTCACCAGTGTTTCGTGGTAATTAGCTGGACAAAATACACAGAAAAAATGAAACAAAATCCTAAAATGATAAAAGCAAACCTTATAAAAGGTTATAAACGACACGTTTTCACTTTGAAAGTTCTCTTCAAGATACTTCATCTTCACAATAAAAAAACCCAGCCTTGACTTTGAATTCAAGGTTGATTGAATTTCGTCACAGTCCCAACCTTCCAGATCCTGCTAATTCAAATTATTAATTGGCAGATAGCCAGAAGAAGCAGGGGAGGGGAAATCTAATTTGTGCATGTGCTTAGACAACCAAAAATTCTCTTTACAATTGCTTATCTCCATATTCCCTCTGTTCATCTTCCAAAAAAGCAATAAAATAAGAGCAGAAGCACTGTCTTAGTAGACGAGAATAAAGTGCTGAAAGTATAATCCTTTTTCTAACAACTGCAGAAACACACATTCTTGCCTTTTTTGCTCTCCTTGTTTTCATTGCTAGTTATTTTTTAAATGCTGCACAATATGGCAAGTCCCTCTGACAGGAGATGTAAAGCCAAAGCCTCTTTCCCAAAGAACTTTCAGTTAAAGCTCTTGACTAAACCCACTGGAACTATTAAAGTAAAGGGTGAGACTTTATGGCTCTCAAGTGAAGCAGGGGCATGACAGTGATCCTGAGGTACTCAGAGAACCTCACTGCTTTCAGCTCCAAGGAAGGCACAGTTTTCAAGGAAGAAGAGGAGGGATGCAGGGGGCTACATGTAAGTGCACAAACAATGGGTTTATCTACTTTCTAAGCTCACTTTTTCTTATGTCACATCCCACAATTATTTCTGCCTTTTCTCATTTCTTTGTTATGCTTTTAAAACTTCCCTATTTCTCCTTAGGGTTTGGTATTCAGAATGAATGTTATCTTTACGCTGGGGTGGCTGAAACTTTGCAGTTTTCTATTTCCAAGACACAGTTGACTAAACTTGGCAACATTTACAGTATCTGCTGAAATCAATACCTGACTTCCTCTATTCCAAGTAGCATTAATTAGATAACTGACAGTAAAATAAAAGAAAAAAGAGAAAAAAAGGAAAAGATATGATGATCACTGTCATCTACCTACTTTTGATATCAGTCACATTTACTGCTGAATTTCACTTTTTACCATTGAAAGAGTGAATGGTTAAATCTGAAAATATTTGTAGCATAAAAAATACACAAAAGTTCATTCTCCGTTTTTACAGGTTATGTAGGTAATAGAAGAGCTGGAGCTAAAAACAGTACGTGAAATAAAATAATCATTTAGATTGGAAAAGACCTTCAAGATCATGAAGTCCGAGCCTACAATAATGGTATTCATATACCTTGAAATTTGTTCCTTGCTGAAACCCCTGTGGATACCTGACAGCCAGAAGCTGGAAGCCTGGGGTGTCCCAGCTGTCACCACAGAGCAGGTGACCCCAGGAGGCCGCAGGACACTTATGGAATGGTAGAACTCCACTGTGGGGAGCTCAGCCATAGCTGGGCAGATTTAATACTGCACTGTGGCCTCGCTGGCCAGGTTTTGCACTTCTTGCTGTATGGCCTGCAAAGCCATTTGAACAAATGGTATTACAAACTTGGGATTTTATGTTGCTCTTCATTGTATTATTCTCACAGTCCGTGGGAATAAAATTGACTTCAGGAAACCAAAGGTCAACCTGTTGCAGTTTTTTTTCTTGCACATTACTGCTAATAAGAAGTTGTGTCAAAGTGAAATTAGCTCTAATTTGCAGGGACAATGCTTCAATACCCCTTTTTGCAGTGTTGTTGCCATAGATGCGACCAGCTGTATCGGACCAAAACGATTCAACCATTTGTCTGTTTCACAGGGAAGGTGAGTTAGACCTGACTGTCTTTTATCAGCATGGGCTATGGCTAATAGTCAAAAAGGCAGCAAACACTCCCGTGTTACCATGTGCACCAGCACCAGTATTTGGGGGAGATATATAGGAAAGATATCTGAGCTACAAGCTATGCTCTTACTTTCCAAAATCTGTATGCAAATTCAAAGCCATAATTTAGCCTTTAATGTAATCAAATACCCGTTAAACATGAGAGGAGTAACAGTTTGTTTCAACAGGCTCAACATTCAACTTGAATCTTTCAAAAGACAGTTCACCATTAAGCACAGCACACAGAAAACCATTTTGCAATTGCTCCCCTTCCTCCCAATTCTTTATGTACTCCGAAATACTTCAACTGTCCTGCCAGCTCCAAGAGGTAAGTAATTTCACTTGGAAAAAAGATGCACCCTGTAAAACCCTTTCTCAAAGCCCCAGGCTTCTGCAAAATCCAGTCCTATCTGTACTACACACAGCAAGCAACCACATCTTGCTTTAAGTCTTCACCTCATCCTTCTACCTCTGTTTCAGCTTGGTGGGCCTAATTTAAGTAGTGATTTACTAATTAGATGAAAAAGCATTAAAAATGCCTGCAAAACTAATCAGGAATCAAGTCCCAGTGACTACTGCACCTTCAATCACCTAATTTCCGTAGCTGCCAGATCAAAGGTATTGCAGATGGCACAGACTCAACAGCAGAATTCAAACCTGAGGATGGATTATTGACAATTGAATGCCACTGATGAGTAAACCAAAATGAAAAATGAGTGTCCTTCAAATGTGCAGTGGAAGTAAGAGATTCATAAGAATTCTTCTAATAGCCCAGTTCTTTTTCCAGGTCTGTTTAGTTCACATTCACTGTACTGACCTGGTGTAATACAACTGGGGATGGGGCAACACAGTATCAACTGGTTTTATTCCAATACTGGGATGAAAAGCCTATTAATGATGTGAGATTACACACCATCCGCAGGAAATGACTGTTGTTTTCAAGTGTTTGATTACTATGGGAAAAGACTAACCGTGCTTTTAAAGCAATGCCGCAACAACGTCTTATATATTGTCTATTATCCAGAAGGAAATGAGGTAATTCTAAGGGCAGAATGTTAATTTTTATCTGTTATATTGGTTAAAAATTCTTCATGGTAATGAAAAGCTATTCTGCATTGTTCAAAACAAAACTAAGAGTGGCTAAATTAATAGAACTGTTCAGATGACAAGGTACAGTATACGATAAATTATCGTTGGTTTTAGGCTGTTTTATGCCTAGTTTTTTGGCTGAGATAATACAAAATACAACAGCAGGAAAACATGATCACAGATGTATGAATTTATCTGTTTTATCAGTTCAGTTCTAGTTTAAAGCAGTTTAAATGAGCTTTGATAATGGAAGGCAACAGGAGCAGATCAAATGGTGCAAGTGATTTGATTAGCTCCCTGCTCACCATCTCGGGTGGATTTAATTTAGAACAACGCGATCACGTCTGAGTGTGGTAAACAGCTCTGCACCTGCCTTCTGAGGTGACACCTTCATAGGAGGGAGGCTGAGATCTGCTGTATTTTTAGGAAAATCACCCATTTTAAGCTTCTGGTATCTTCTCAAGACAAAAAAAAAGTTTTATAAAGAGAATGATGCAAGTTTCTAGAGCACTAATAAGTCACACAATGAATAAAATCTGCTGTGTAAACTCTCTCCAAAGTCACTGAAAAGCATAATTAAAATTATGTAAACAAGCCCTGGGGCTGACTTCAGTAGTTACCCTGAGCAACTGGGACAAAGCCACAGCAAAAGCCATACCACCTGAAAGATTTCATCAACAAATCTATTCCAGGAGTAACAGACTTGCCACAGTACCAGAAATTTTATTTCCTCCATCCCTGTAAAAACAAGGCCACTCCTATTTTGCTCTCTCTTTCAAAGGGACATACAGTTCTTCTGCTGCATGGCAACAATGGTTTAAATCAATACAAACACAATCTCATTTGTCTCCAATATTCTTGTGTCAAAATACTAGGAACACAAAACATAATATAATGATGCAAGACCATTACCTATCAATGAGTTCTTAATGCTCACTCTCCTGTGAAATCCTAAACCAAATCTGACTTAAGAGAAAACACATGCCAAGAGGCTGGACTCCAACAAAGCTGATGTACTCTTTATCCAATCTGCTGTATGAAAGGCAAGAGAATGCACTGATTACAGGACAGGTGACCAAAGCAAGAAGAGAGCTCTGAGAGACATGGCACCACAAAAACTTTGGGGAATGACTGAAATAATACCCACAAGATAAATGGAAACCCTGTGTAAGGAGATTTTTCAAATTCTCAAAACACAATTTTGATTAAAAAAAAGTTAATATAAAGAAAGATGGTTAGTTTATGCGAAAAAAAAACAGGGAAAAAAGTTGGAAAATTTGTATTTATACAAAACTGGTAATAGGCAGTAACAACAAGCTTAATACCAAGGCTTTCTTCCCTCAGTTTTTGAGGTTAGCTACACTACGGTTTTGAGGTTATGAGATTAGCTACACTAGCTAATCAAACATCTATGGAGAAGAGAAATTCAGGGAACCTCCAGGCTTAGGCCTCCCAGCCAGGGTTGTCAGACCATTCCCTCCTCCTCTTTCACTTAACTTCCCTGACCCAAGTGCATCTACTGATGTCATTCCTTGGAGCACAATCTTCAGATTGATGGCACCACAAATAGCTTTGCCTCCTTGACTTTTGCTGCTCTGGCCTAGGGTTATTATTTAAAAAACCAATATAGTATTTGTTACTTTTTTTTAATGATCTTTGCATAATTTTAAACACCCACTTAGAGGGAGAATTTTCACTCTTTGAAGAAGACTGTCTATATTAACAGACTTCCAAAACATTATCTGATTAGGTTAAATTCAAAAGATTTGGGCTTACTTGTAAGCAGATAATTTACAAAGATCTATCAGTATCTAGAGAGAAATCAAATGCATGCATACATTACGAGGAAAAACATACATTACAAAGAAAAACTCAAATAGTTTAAAACAGAGTCATCCAACTATGATTAATAGCTTGACATAAACCTAGAGCTCTTTAGAAGAAGGAAATGAACAAAATACTGGAATGAAATAATTTATCTGGAAATGTTTGAGGCAATGTTTTGTGAAAACATGGCTGGAAAGACCTCATGTCATTTCAGATACCAAGTTTAAACTCAGTCATATTTTAACACAGCTGAACTTTTGACTCAAAAAATAGAAAGAATTTGCAAAAAAAGTCATGAAACTAGAAGTGCAAAATGAGATTATTGTTCCAAAACCTGAAATAATTTATTTTCAAACATGAGATTAATTTACATTTGAAGTCAAATTTTGAAGCAAATTATTGAGCCTTAAATGACCAAAGATATTTAATATCTGTGTTCATGGAATGGAATCACGTAAGGACCGAGAAGACACACTGTTGTGTAAGGCCATATTACAATGTTTATTCAAAAAGGTGCACTGCACCTTTCTTTTGTGCCAGTAAAATAATTATTATCTTTGCATAATGATGCTCTATTTTTAATATAGAGGAGAAGATTAATCTCAATGTCAACTACTTGCTATACCTTGATCTGGAACAGTATTTCTGAACTAGCAGTCCAGAAACTGCCAGTAACTACTACAGTAGGAATATTTTTTCATACAGACTGCTGTTTTCCTAATATTGTCAACTGCACTTAATGGAACATATTCTAAACACACATTTTGAGATAAACCACCAAGAACTTAAGGCTTCCTTGATGCATTTTGCAGCTGCAAGAGGCAGAACTGGTTGCTAAAGTACCTTTGCTTGGTGGCAAAAGTACACTAAGAAGATGTAAAATGCAACTGTAAATAAATTTTGTGTTCATCTTTTACATATTATACGTTTTTCATAATTGTTTATCTAGACAAAAGTATTACTAAATGTGTGATATACTACATATGTATAAAATTAAAAAGACTAAAGACACCTGATATATAGTGTAAACAGTTCAGCATAAAAGTTAGAGAATTATTTGAAGGCCAGTGACCTAAAGGGAAGTTTTAATTGTTTGGGCTTTTTCTAGCATCTTACACAAAGCTAACCTCAGGTTTTGCTTGGCACTTTATAATTCAATGAAGAGAAAAAATGTCTAGCCAGAGTCCCAGCCTCACTTCAATCAGTAAGAAAGATGCCAGTGGCCTCAAACCAGCTATTACTAAAAAGGACGAGTATACAGTACAAACTGTTCAAAACATGGTGTCATTGCCATTGTGTTTACAGAGTTCTCAGTCAGACTGGCATTTTTTTCTGTGTTGCGGAGAAACAAAAATATCTTATACTTCTAAAATTGGTTTTACAATGTTGAATGTAATCATCCTTTAAACATACAAACTAAAAAAAAAAAAAAAATTATCTATCAAGGAATGTAAAAATGATTAAGGTGAATCATTATATCCAGAAACCTTGATTACAGGGGGAACTAAGTAGGGACTAGAGAGAAATTATTCTATATTTCCTTGATCAGAGATATACAATCATGCTATAGATGAAGGCAGCTATGATTGATTATTCTGTTTATTAGGACTGCAAGCTGGTTAGATAAAAGGGAAATTAATTTGTGCATGCATCAGTTGAACTAAGCTTATTTAAACTGATTTAGGTTGACGATAAACACAATTCATGTTACAGACATTTGGGATGCTTGCTGAATCACATTGGAGCTCACAGAGCAACCAACAAAAAATGTTAACCATTTCAGATATAACAAAAATGACAAACCCACGTTGTTCTATTACAACGGAGATGTTTGGGAGAGTGCCTTCCCTGTTCCCCCGATATTTTCTGAGTAGGCACAATCCATATTAACCCAATCTCCAGAACCATTTATTTGGAGAAGATACAGCACTATACAACCCTGGGTAGCCATCTCATGTGTGAAGGTCTGAACACAGCAGAGATTATTCAAAGGCTATGGGCAAGTCAATAAAAGACTATTTTGAGACATACTGCACAAATGGTGGCATCAGTGTAAAACCAGGTGTGCTGCAGCAGTTTGCCTCTGCTCCTTACCTGGAATTTACTGTCCCTGACAGCTGAACAAGAGCTAAAGTCTGACTGATCTCTCATTGCATTCTTTAAAGTTAGAACATCCTGGTTGTTTTAAGAGACTTCAGCAAGAGCTGGCTGGGAATGGACTTTGCACTAAAACAGTCGGGGGACTCAAGTGCTCTGTTTTTGCAGCTCAGATGTGGGCTCTGTGATACCTTAAATCACCTCAGCTTTTCCTGTGATGATCACTCACTCTCCAAATATGCCCTTACAACAATTTTACTAATCACTGTATTCACATTTGTGAAAAAAATCAAGCTTGGACCAAGGTCCTTGATTACAAAGCCAAGTGTGAACCTGTGGCCTCGGTGCGTAAGTAAAAACACAGTATCAGTGACAACATGTTTGCAAATCCATTTTGATTAATTATACCTGAAATATCTTCAATTTACACCAAAGAGCTACACCTTAACTCTCACCACTACATTACATAAACTTCTGAGAAAAAACAATAATTTTATTTCTTTTCATTTACAGCATTTAGTGTGAAGACTAGACAGTAAAATACCAAGTGAAAATGTTCACAGGCTGCTTGAAGATGGAATTTCTTCTGAAATTAACTGATGTTAATCTGTACATTGGGCATAAATTTTAGCATGTACTATCTATATAACAGTATGTTTATCCATAAGTTATATTCATGTTCCATTAAATCAAAGCAGTTCAGATAGGAACAAGGTCATACAAAAATGTAAATGGAAATACAGATCCTGTATATCTCCAAGGCTTAATTAACAACTTATTGAAAAAACAATTATGTTACCTGTCCTGTTTCTGTGTGGGATGGCTGCATGAGACATTCAGATTATTCAGAAGCATGTTTAACTAGACTGCCTGTAGTAATTCCATTTCTACACCATGATATGGTAAAATAATTCAGTTTGAAATAAAAGCTTTGTTTGAATCAACCTTTAAAAAGCAGAAAATCCTATTTGTCTTCAGAGGAAAACTGTTCTAGCTCTGTTTGGGAAGCATCTGATTTACTGCACCTACACAGTCCCTCATTACAGGCAGGTTGCAGAAGGCACTGTGTCTCTGGAATGTGCTACACACAGTGTGTGCACGGTACCTGTCCAAGGAAATACCTGAGCTTCCCAGGAGTGCTGCAGCCTGAGCTGAATCCACTGACCTGGGCATATTTCTGCAGTTCTGCCCAGACAAGTTAAGCAGACTTTGGGTGGATGAAAAAGCACTGTAGACCTGTGTCAAGTCTTTGCTGGGCAAACTCAGAGGAGCAGTTTTGGACAAGGCAGAGCTCCACTTCCCCCTCCTTGTGGCACGGTGTTTGCTCATAAAGGTATGAACCTTTCACTTCAGATGGCACTCCAGGTGAACTAAATATATACTTATTAATGACTACAACAAAAATTGCCTTTTCCCACTTTGCATATCTGTTATTAGCGCTTTCAAGTGACTGGCACACTGCATGTGGTATCATAATGTGCTCTACAAATCAAATAGCAGAATATGGGATTATCACACCTGAGTCCTACAAGGTCTGAGCTATGCCTTAAATAATCACCAGTTTAGTTTAAAAATCAAAGGATAAGGCATTTTGTCACCTCATTTTGAATGCTAGCATCCTCTTTACTATCATCGAAAACCTTCTTTGAAGCCTTAGCTGTGTTAAAGAAAAAAGATTAAAAAAAAGGCAGCACAATAATTTCATTCCACTATCAATAGTTTAAAACCAGAAGTTTAGCCATGACTGGAATAGTAGTTTCATCTCTCCACCACAATGTAAAATACACAAGTTCGTGTTCTAGCTACATATACTTTTTTCTGACTTGGTTGATAGCCCAAAAAGTACTAATTAAGATTTCATAAATAAAATCAGAGGTCAATTAACCATGATTCACCAAGTAGAAAGAGAAGTACCAGGAATTATATAAATAAAGCTCTACTTGAGCCATGGAACAGCTGCAAATCTAAAGAATGTTCATGTTACTTTAAAATATGTTTATTTAAAACAATATTATTAAAACAGTTCACTGTTTTTCAGTGAACAGATATGATGCCATGAGACTTTTAAGAATAACCACTCTATGAATAGTGAATGCTGAGTAGTCAAGGGGAATAGTTCACAGGTGCAATATTATCTGATGACAACACTTGAAAAACAATGTTAGAAAACAAAATCAATACGGAGTTTATTAATTAAACCTGAGAATTATAAAGAATATTGTTTAAAAGCAGTTTGATTTTCTAGCCCATAAATCTAACTGACCAGTAAAATTATTTGGTGGGATCAGGTGCCAACAGTAACTTTTCTCAACATACAGAAAGTCTCTGCACCCTATGCCTGTGCAATTATCACTTATAAAGTTCTAAATAAACTGAAACAAATAATTAAAAAATAATAATAGTAAAAAAACTATAAAAGCCGTTATGGAACAGTATGCATCCGTGTATTATGGTACTTTTCAGAATCATGCATTGGCAAACAAACTTTTTGATTGTAGTTTGTCTTACTTTCTTTGTATAAAATGCAGTGTTCTTATGCAAAAGAAGACATTTATTTCCTCAAAATAAAATATCTTAGTGCTAACGTATGTATAATGGAACATCACAACTTGCACTACCACATTTCATTTGTGACATTCCTAAACTGCACCTATTCCAAGCTCTTTGAACAACAGAAATCTGCTGATATGCTGATGCATTTGAAGCATCTTCCACTACATCCTATCCATCTTGTTCTTAAATTCAAAGTAACTAATTCATACAAGAAACATAAAACTAGAAAAAGATGACCTGTTTCTTCCTAGGTATCATGTGCATACACCTACTTTTCCTGCTTTTTCAAACTGAACTTCCCCAACCTTTCATTTTTTGACATCTAATTTCGCCTCACCTCTTTGCTTCATCTTGCTTTTTACAAGGTTTTCTAGTGAAAATACTATAACCCCCTGTGCATTCATACAACATATCACACATGATCCTGATAAAGCTGACCTCTTATCATTGTCACACCTATCATACCAATAACAGTTATCAATAGTTATCATTCTAACTGCTGGGGAGAGCTCCACTAAGAGCCAGACAAAGGATATAGAAGATGGTACTCTACATTATTAGCACCATTATTTCTCAAAATTACTGATAATTCAGGATGTCAAGGTCTTGAACTCATATAGATAACATGCTTGCAGATCCCAGAAGGATATACAGTTGGCAATTTGAGATTAAGCAAGCCACCAAACCGTATCAGAGAACTGGATGATCTGCTTAAGTATGTATTTGTAAAACATGAAAAGAACTATGAAGGACATTAATGTGAGAGAAGTAAGCTAGAAATGCCATGCAGTCAATAGTAATTCATCAGGCACTCCCAAATTTTACTGCTAGAATACATATTGAATGCACAGGCCCAGAGTGTAATTATTATTTTGGTATTTGAAACAGTTTAGTTAATAGCAAGCATGAAAGTTCATTAGCCCAGTAAACTAGGGAAAAATTTTGCATTTTGGAGAAAGTACAAGGGTAAAAACGCGGAGAACTCTCCCCACCCCACTGCCACCAGGGACCAAAGGTAATGACTAAATAGTCCAAAACTTTTTTGCCAACCTTTGGCAAAAAAATGATACTCCCATTCTGGGTTAAGGGTGTAATTAGCTTGTAATATAGATTACATTTTAAACCCCAATGAAATAAATTCTAATAGGAAAACCTGGGTAATTGAAACAGCACAAGACCTCCAACTTGGGATTCATGTTTTAAAGGAATACAAACATGCTACACAAAAAACCCCAAACAATCAACATATATTTTTTTCTAAGCAGAAGAAAAGCATTTTTGGAGATAAGGAGGCCATTAGTAACCAAAACGAATGTTAAAAGACAACCTTAAATTAGTACACTGCAATGATTTGTGCCTTAAGAGTCATAGAAGTGTTTGTGACAGGATCGTTTCAATGATGCAAATTTTCAGTACATTTTGGAGCACCAGAGAAATTCAGTAAGACTGCTAGCATTTTCTGCCAATGCTTGAGGATGGTAAGCAGTATGATCTCAGTAATTACAGAGCTCTATGTCATTACTAATCTCAGGCAAAATAACCACCAAACTGATAGAGGATAAATTCACTGGGAAATTACATGAACAAAACTGATGCCAGTCAACACCATTTTACAGAAAGTTGCTAAATAAAATAGAGAATTTTATTTAATCATCTGATAAAGTTACAAACTATGGTCAGCAGACGTTATTCCATAAATGAAACACACAGACTTTCGAACGGCATTTACCTTATAGCCACACAAAACTCAGAGTAAGAAATTATTATCAGTATCATCAAATGTGATTAAAATATAGATATGAAAAAGGAGCTGTTAACAGGAAATAATAATTTAAAAAGTGCTCTACGTTCCTCCAATAAAATCATCCAGTACTCACTCAACACTATTTAAGAGCATCATCAATGATACTAAAGTAAGAGCCAAGTAGAGCCAAGTGGACTTATGTAGCAAGCAAGCAAGAAACAATGCAGGTAATACCCAGAAAACACTTACAAAATACATACAATCTTAATGGCATAGAAACAACTCAATACAAATGACAGTGAAGGCTGACAACAAAAGGGAGTAATAAACCTCCCACACATGTAAAGTGCGTAAGACCACAGATACTACTTTAGTTCACAGCATTAGTGGTACTGGAATAGTGAATATAGCTATATAGTCCCTGCACTGTTTTCCCAAAATGGCAAAGATCTTGTTCTTTCTCCATAATTCACCAAAAAAGGGGAAGAATTCTGTACCTTCTTAAGATGTTAACCAGAACGCCCCACATGCTGCTATTAGCACAGAAACTCATGTGGAAAGAGCACAGCAGCAATTCGAAAATGCTGCAGAGAACCAATGAATGTTACATGAACACAGAAACTGTCTCTGATACACTGCAGGAGAATAAATTGCTCAGGCCTAAAGTTAGAGCCTGGGAAGTACTGATGGTGGTGTAGGTACAGTGGCAAGACAGATCTTACTGCTGACGTATTTTGGGGTTATTTCCTACCATAGCAATTACTTAAGACCAAAGCCACTTAAAGAATTGTACAGTACTTCTTTGTTTTGCTTCTTCAATCTGTAGCTTAAAAACCAACCCTGAACGAATGCAGACTTTGTCAAATGCCTCTGTTCGAGAAAGCTGGACTGCTATAGCCTTAAGTGACAACACTGGTAGAAGTCCATCATCATGTATGTGCACAGGACCTGACTGCCTGGGTGACTTCACCAAGGAAAAACCTGACAGGACAGGGAATGGTGTGCCAGAGGTGAGCTCTTATTGGGCGATTCCTTTTGGCTTACCTGGTCGTGAGACCCTTGAGCTGCTGAATGCTGCTCCTCGCAGGCTGCTGTCAAGAGTCTGGGGGTTTGAGTTACCATGGAGATCACCGCATCTGACAGCTGAGAGGGCTGCAATGAGAGACAGAGGTACCCATTAAGCCAGTGTCCATCGCCCCATCAAAACACAAGCACCCGACTCCTGCTTTTGGCATTCAGCAAGGTCTGAGCTCCCAGATTAGGAGTTTGGCTAAACCGTAAGGGGAAAAAACCCAACACCCATCACCAAAAGAATTAGAGACGTGAGGGCAATCCCCAGAGACACACAGCATTTGAGCACTTTGCAAAGCCATGCACTTTTTTAGGAGCCTGGAAGGATCCCAATATACCATCAGTTTGGCTCAACAATTTTCAGCCTCTCTGGTCAACTATAACAGCAGCAAGCAATTCACCCAGAACCACTGCTGAGCACAGGACTGAAACGCCAGTGCGCTGCCTCAGAACAGTGGGACACACAAAAGTGCTCCCTCAGAAAGCTTCCAAGGGAACTGACTGAGCATCACCTCTGTGCAAGAAGTAAGTAGGCAAAAGAAATCACCTTCTTGAATGTTTCTGGGGCAAGGCTGAAGGTAAGCATTTATGAAAATCAAACATGAAAGACAGCTTGGCATTCTTCTGCAATAATAAACCTATTTGCAGACTTTTCCATGCCTGCCAAAAAGCATGATGAGTAAAGCCTTATTTCTTATTTCCTTTGCCATTTGAGCACCACATATATTGACTAGTTTCCTACTCTTCTGTTTCAATCCTGAAGTCTTATGCTCCATTTTTGTCTACATAATTTAATAATTAAATGCTTTAAAGTGAAATGAGATATTCATTGGAGACTTTTAAAATTAATTATCCTCTTCCACACAAATGTCTGACAGCTTTTAAAACTATTGTCCTGGTTTTGTCTGGGATAGAGTTCATTTTCTTCCTAGCAGCTGGTACAGTGCTGTGTTTTGGATTCAGTATGAGAGTAATGGCAGTAACACAGTTATGTTTTAGTTGTTGCTGAGCTGTGCTTACACTGAGGCAGGACTTTTCAGTTTCCTGTGCTCTGCCAGTGAGCAGGTGCACAAGAAGCTGGTGGGAGCATGGCTGGGACAGCTGACCTGGTCTGGCCAATCCATGCCATAAAATGTCATGCTCGGTATATGAACTGGGGGGACCTGGCTGGGAGGGGCTGTTCACTGCTTGGGGATGGGCTGGGCATGTGGTGAGCAACTGTACTGTGCACCAATTGTCCTTTTTGGGTTTTATTTCTCTCTCTTGTTTTGTTATCTCCCTTTTAATCATTATTATCTCTATTAATATTATAATTAGTATTATATTTTACTTATTACTTACTTATTTCCATTATTAAACTCATCTTATCTCAACACATGGGTTTTACTTTTTTTCACTTCTCCTTCCCATCCTGCTGGGGTGGGTAGGGGGATGGAGCAAGTGGCCGTGTGGTACTGACTTACCAGCTGAAGTTAAACCACAACAACTATACATTAAGTATCATTTTAATATATAATCAATTTAATAGGTAACATTTAAACACATCATCAGGAAACGCTTTCATAAATCCAGTTCTAATTCTCAGTCTGCAGTACTATAGCATGTTCTTATTCACTTCACTGTGAGGTAAGTACACCATCTAACCAAATACAACTACTCACTTCAGAAGGAGTTACATCTATCCTAATCGGAGGTGAATGACTACACAAGGGACAACACTTGCCTATTGAAGCATCACAAACTATTAGCAATACATCAGCTGGACACAGTTCTTCTGAGTTAGTCTACTGAATGCATATAAATCTTCATCTATGTGGCTACATATCTAATTACCTGTATAATTCTCAGATGGCATTCTGAGTTGACTGTTCTCATCTCTCCATCTCATCTCATCTTTTTTTTTTTTTTTTTTTTAAATTTTTATAGAATTATTGACTGGTTTGGGTTGGAAGGCATCTTAAAGATTGTCTCGTTCCAACCCCCTGCCATGGGCAGGGACACCTCCTACTAGATATGTTGCTCAAAGCCCTGATCCAAGCTGGCCTTGAATACTGCCAGGGTTGCAGCATCAAAAACTTGTCTCCCATCTCATTTTTTCTGTGGAGCATGTTATGTTTATGCAAAATACAATATACTCAAGAAATGTAACTGTGTGTAAATATAAAATCCTAAATTCCAGGCAACAAGTAGAGGATTTCCCATGTCTTATGGAAAAATTGTTAAGAGTATTATTATACTAAAACTATCTCTATTCAATACTCCGGCATTATGCTATGCAACAGTAACTAGCACAAACTGAGGCTGCTCTCATGTCAAATACCAGGGAAGCATATATACCCCCTTCTGGGCTGAAGGCTTCTGCAAGATTCATGGAGTTTAAAGGACACTGTAGAATACCAGATACTCATACTGTAGCACTGTGGATGAATCAGGGTTATTGATGAAATTCTATTAATGCTTTCTGTCGTAATTATAAACTGTTTGGGTCATGTTTTCATTTGTTCTGTTTACAAATCTTATAAACTGGATCACTGGTGGTTTCTATCAGTGACAGGATCACTTAAAGGCTATTCATCTTGCCACAATGCTACACAGGCAGGAGGCATCAGTGCAGGGAGCACTGGTAACACAGGCTGGAAGAGCTAATTACATCCTTTGGTAAGACCAGCTTTGGTTACCTTGCAAGACAACTTTTTGGCAAGTACTAGCTCTCCACTGAAAAAGTGAAAAGCAAAGTGAAAGAGACATATTATTGGTGAAAAGATATGGTTATTATTATTACCTATAAGTGTCAGTGAAGCTTTATCACCCTTATGATTGGGTGAGAGCATACACATACTGATGATTGCAATAATCATATGCTATCATATGCCGCTACCCATAATGTTTTACTCAACAACAAGGGTTTCTTCAAATCCGATTTCATACAGAAGCAAATAATAATATGAAAAAACAGTAGGCAAAGACAAAAATGTTCTTTTACACTTTCATTTGTAATATTAGCATTACAACTTATCATTACTTACAATAGGATAAGGCCATCATAATTTACAAAGAAATTGAAAAAAAATCCATCACCAGAGTTAACAGAACACAGCTGCAAAACTGATTAGAACAGTGTAGAAAGTACTTTAATATGAAATGTCTGGAGAGTTCCACTGGTATAGTTTATTACAAAAAAAAAAAGATGGATGACCTAATTACAGCACCTAAGTATTTTCACCGGGAGAATATACTAAGTACCAGCTTGCTTGTTAATCTAGCAAAGGGTTTGCACAAAACAAATCAGCATCTGGAAGCTGACAGGAAATTCAAATGAGAAATAAAGCACATGCTTTTCATCACCTGTGACTAACCATAAGTGCAACTATCAAAAGGAGAATGCAGAGATTCTCCATTTGTTGATGCCAAGCTTTAGTGGAACTTTCCCGGAAGATGAATTTTTGTGAAAACACAAGATATCCTGTAGTCATATAAAGTTGCTGTGTTTCATACAGATAGACAAAGTCTGCAATACAGAGAAAGGGAGATTATGTGATGTAGTCATTCTTTCCTACTCATAAATTAAATATATTATGATCAAAACCAATTGTCTGGTTTTGTAACTAAAGCATTCGGTGGTGATGAGCACTGTGCATGCTGAGCTGCTGGTGCAAGCAAATACTTAGTGACATACATGTGCATATATACACACATATACAGTGAGAGAGGGAGGGTGCATTCAGGCCGTGTGGAGTCAGACAACTATAGCCATCCTTCCAGAGACAGGTGGACCAAATTCTGCTGGAATAATACTCTGACTTCTAATTTAGGAAGCTTACTCTGTCCTCCATGAGCCGAAAGGACTCAGTCACAGGAGAGTGGTAGCAGAAGCTCTCTTCACAAGGGTCATTTAGGGTGGCAGTCAGATGACTGAAGGCAAGCAACACAAATGATACTCTCTGAATCTGTGCATGGAGCAATAAATAACAGTGCTTCACGTTATTAACTACTTGCCAGTCCCGTCCCTGTGGACAGTAAGCTTTCTGAGCAGAAAAACCTTCTTATTGGGGTATTTCAGTGGGTTAGCCAAGCAGTTCCCCACCTCATCTAAAATCCAGGAGCTGCTGTGACCCCACAGCAGTTCACTTCCAGCTCTCTCCCTGCAACAGCAGTCTCACTCAGGGCACACAAGTAACATGGGCTTCTTGCAAAGGGACAATGGAAGAAGAAAAGGAAATGAAAACAAGTAATAGCCTACAGGTTACACTGGTGTCACAGTGAGCAAGCTTAAAAATTTCACCCCCTTAGCAAAGGATAGGAAAGTTTCTGGATGTGTTAATTTAGCTAGGGTTGGTGCTGATGCTAATCTATGCCTTGGGCTGCTAAATTGTCAAGAAATGTAACCATGTTTAAGTATCAACCAAAAACAAAAGTTAAAAAAATTCTTTCATTTTTACTAATTGTAAATCTGGTACACAAGGTTTGACTTTGGATTTGCACTATGTTTGAAAACACGAAAGTCAACCTATGCAAATATGTTCATCAATCTCCTTATCTCTGAGTTTGTCCACTGGACACAATCTCCGTGAAGCAAAACCCTGGCACCACCTCCCATGCAGGCAGTTGATGAATGAAGTAAGTCACCAGCCCCCTGTGACTGTCCCCAGTGCCAGTTTAACTAAAGAAAAGTAACGAGGCCTTTCCACCCCATCCCCGCAGCGCCGGCCAGGGCAGGGAAGAGGACAAGCCCCATGTCAGGGACAAACTGCACAGCACCGTTTGCACTGAGAACTCAGTGAAGGGATGTTCCTCAAAGGAGGGCTGAATTTGGTGCTGCCCTTAGTGGGCCACGGGCAGAACAGTGCATTTATCCTCTGCTTCCTAGGTAGATTTCCTTTTGCAGGTACCTGAGCGATTTCAGGAAACTGAAACTGAGGGCCAGATTTATAGGAAGCACTTGAAATTACCAGCTGGGCAGGGGTCTGGGGTAAGGGCACCTAAAAAGTACAGCGGTTTTACTCTTGATTTAAACTTGGAATAACCAGTCACATCATTTTGGAACACATTTGAATGAATTCTACTCAATTCCTTTAAATACATTTAGCTGCTTAAATATTTTTCCAATCTGATTTCTGTTTAAGTACTATTTCTACAAAGTTTCAGCTAAATAATTTTCTTTTTACTAAACAATATAGATGAGGAGAAACCAAATCAGTGCCATTACTATCCTGTTTCAGCATATTTCTCTTAACGCTTTCATAATGAAAAAAACCCATTAATTGGGTAACTAATTTATTATCCCACTCTCTTCTGGCTTTTAAAGGCACAGGAAAATTTGAATGCTAAATAGGCCATCTTCAATAGACACTGAATTACAAGAGCAGAGATTTCATTATATATCTGGGAAAGAAATGCAGGATACCTAGTGCACAGTATTTTGCTTTCTTTCTAATTGATAAACAGCTTTGATATTTTCTAACTACCCCTGGTGGAGTATACTATACTATATAGAAGTATACCATGACTATACAGAAGATCCTAACAGGACATCAATAATTATGCCACCCTTCTGCAAAAAATAATCTAAAATGTACTTTCTAAAGCAATCCCTAAAAAGTGTACCAATCAGTGAAGACAACATTCCAACATTTGCCAAACTCCTGCTGATGTGCTGGGGTTTTAGTTTCTTTATGGATAAACATAATGTATAAATATAATCACAGCAGTATAACCACAGCTGTGGCTCCCCTGGGGCAGGACCAGCAACTAGTCTGTACAAGGATCATGGGTAACACTGCAGACACACAGAGCAGAAACCAGGACCATCATGTTCAGCACAACACAACATAACACAATGTGCTGGGTTTCTCTATCATGTTTCCAATGAGTACCTATACACTGGAACTGCAATCTCTGTTCAGAAAAACCCACACAATCTCTGAATATTAATGAATTTGCCCTAAAGTCTTATAGAGTAAATAAACACCAGTTAATGGCTTGCTATGATAAAAAAATTCCTGCTCTAGACATTTATGTATTTATTATTGCCCCACAGCTGCCTCCTCTAAAGGAAGCTATGAGAGATTTTTATTTTAAATATACCATAGATGAATGCCCAGATTTGAAGTAAACAAAGTCATGAGTCAATTAAAAATCAGAAAATCAATGTTGAAATAAATCTTCATTATAGTACTAGTGCAAAAAGCTTCCCCGTAGTAATATCTAAGCCAAAGCAACAAAAATACTCTCAGAAATAACCCACACCTTCCAACAAAAATTTAAAATACTTAAGACTTGAAAGCCTCTCAGGTACAACTCACACAGCCTGGGCTGCCCCTTTGAAGCAAGTGTCTAAAGGGAAAACAAAACTGCAGGTGGAAACTCTTCTCAGGTTTCATCTTAACTAACTCTGTCAAAGCTAGTGGACAGCCTGAAATTAAGAATTTCAGAAGCACTGCCTTGTTAACTTGGCTATATTAAGCTAACCCTTTTATGCAGGCTCCTCCCAAGAGAAATTAACTCTAATCAGCCCAAGCAGTGACTTAATCCAACCAGTCTTAGAGCCAGACTGGAACTGACAGCATCAAATCTCAAAATCATTTACCACTGTTAGCACTTTGCCTGCACAGACACTTCGACAGCTTTAGCTTTTTTCTGCTTCAGCTGTGTATTTGAGTGTAGCAGATATTCTCTCTACCATGTGTAATAGTTTCAGAGAAACGAGATACATGAGTTATCTACCATTATTTAACAGGCCAGAACTTTCTGTGATAATAATGGATTTATGAAAAGCTTAGCTGTCAGTAACCAAACCAGGTACCAAGACTGGAAATGCTTACTACTGTAAGAGGATTTTTTGCAGTATATGGATGGATTCATGAGGGCTGTGGCCTACAACACAGCAATTCTGATACTTTTTTTATCAGAAAGATATGTGAGTATCAAATAACTCAACATTTATTTTACCAACCCTCAGGCAAACCAAATGCCATTTTTCTAATTAACAAGTCCAGATTTCAAAAAACCTCAAACCCCCAAACTTCTCTCTTGACAGTAACTCATGAGATTTCTGCTTAACTTTATAAAACATGAAACAAAACCCACAGCATGTCTAGGACTGTTGTGATGGAAACATAAAGAAAAGAGTTTAATTATTAATTCTGTGATAGTGCAGGTAGGTGGATAGGTGCCTATTTAGCTCTACCTCAGGCATAAGCACAGAGGAAGAAATAGGAAAGAAGAAATGCAGCCTTCTCTGCACTGCCCTAACAGTCACCATTACCAGATTTAAAAGTGAGTGCAAGCTTAAAAAGAAAACCACACTGTTTTGATTAATTTATGTAACTTTTGCCCTGAGTAGATCTGTCAGTCTAACCTAAGAAATGAATTTTCAAGTCTTCGGCCGCCAGTTGTGCAAACACTGCATTGTTTTCAGCATGCACGCCTTGGAGGTGCCCAAGTGCAGAGCACTACAGTGAAAGGATTTGCTGTTTCCCACATCTGAATGACCCAAAGTCTGTAGAGTTTTCTCAAGGTGCATCAGTAATGTGAATTGCAGCCCGGGGCAAAGACAGAGCCAGTACAATTCTCCTAAACAAGGTTTAATATGTGTAGCCAATATCATCAGCATTGTTTTGGATTAGCTGTAGTTTCCAAGAGATTTTGAAGGTGGGATACGATGGGCACTGTGGTAATACAATCTTGATGTTGCAGAGGCATCAATAAACTCTGCAAGGGCAGGCTTTAGGAGAAATTACTACAATCAACTTCAGAGGAGCAGAGATGGCAGGCGCTTTGGACATGTGGCATGGGATTGGAGGAGCAGCTTGTCCCTAAAGGACCTTTTGAAACTTAGTCTTGGGTGGAACCTCAACTACACATCACTGTAACAAGATGTATATACATGGATAATTAATATGTTTAAGTCACATTCTTCCCCTTACATTATAGCAATTGTATGAAATGCTCTAGGCTAGAAGCTGCTGAATCAGGAAATGGATCAGAAGCTAACTAAAATGCCTTTCTAGTTATTGATTCCTGCTCTCTGTTTCATGTCAACTTCCTAGAATCCATCCAACACAAGCACGAAAGGGTAATGAGTTTCTGAACCCACACTCTAATAGTGCACACTGCATCAAAGCTTTCAGTAATTGCCTGGATGCTGCTTCCCAGCAGTACTAAACAACTTAAATATAATTAGCTGGAAGCCCTATGGGCTTCATTTCCCCACTGGAACACCTCTTACACTAATCCATTTATCAGGCTGACAGATGACTGAATCGCTGGCGCTATGGACCCATTCTACTAATAATATTTCTCAAGCCCACATTTTGGTTTGTGCTTTATCGGGTACATTTTTGCAAAGGAAAAACCAGTGTTAAGAGTGGGGAGAGAACCAAACGTAACTCATTCATCTCCTCCCAGTACTGACCAATGTTATTTGTTTGATTAGCCCACTAAGTATAAAATGCTGGAGCTATCAGGCAGAAAATGAAAATGAAATGTATGTATTATGGAACTACACGATGCCAAAAATAAGAGGGAAACACACAAACACTGGAAAGACTTTCGGAAGTTTTCCAGCCATTCAGAAGTTTCAAGAGAAGTTTGCATAAGAGGACAATTTTCAGTGTATCCTCCCTGAAGATGGCTCAACTACAGCTGTCAAGCTAAAATTTCTTCATGCTACTTACTACTTATACATCTTTCTGAACAATAGGTAACAAAAGAAATTTTAAAGGTGTCTGAATTATACTGAATAGACATGAACTGAACATCATGCTGCCACAAAACTACACACTTTGCAAGCTGCTAGAGAAATCTCATAAAAGTACAAAAAATATTTATTTAATTTCTTGGGCAGAATTTTCTAATGTTGTAATGAAACCCATTTTATCCCTGTGACTTTTACTTCCAGACAGGTTTCAATAAGTGGACCTCTCCAGAGGCTGAAATTATGGGGACTGCTGAAGTTATGAGGAGCCAAGGTCTTCCAAAATGTGCCACACAGAGGAAATTAAGTAATTGTAAAAATGCTAAATTCTCATCAAATTCTTTTAAATGATGAAAAAAATTACTCTGGGATGTTATATGCTTATGCTTCCTTTCTAAGGAGTTGTGGGACAGGAAACAAAAAGGGACAAAGCTGGTAATGACCAGTAAGAAAGAGGGATTTTAAAAGGCGCCCTTCTTCTAGATCCATTATATTGCCATCATTAATCCACATTCTGGCTTGGAATCACAGGATCCAGCTGGAGTAGTAGCATTGTTTCATCTGTTTATTTCCCCTGGATGTTCTCATCATGGGCACAGAAAATATTGATGTTGAAAAACAATAAAACAAGAAAAGCCTTCTTGTACTCTACGTGAGCCTAAACAATATGCTTATAGTAAAGCCAACAGTCAACACTCAGAATTCTTTTAAAAGTAGTACCACAAAGTTAACTCATGGCCATCAGTAAGAATTCAAAGAGTGAAGAGAAAAGCTATACTTGAACATGTAACAATTAAATAGATAAGTAAAATATATTCAGTGATGTAAACTGACTTAGCTGGTGAATCAAGCAGCAGCAGCAGGATGAGGTACAGCCAGCAGTTCTTGGGAGCAGCACCAACCACCTCAGAACAAGGGCAAAGAACAGCAGCTACTTGGACATTACCTGATTTTCAAACATGCAATCACAGGTCTTTACACCACCCGGTAAAGTACTGAGCAGGTTATTAAATACTGAGCTGTTTGAGATTTCTTCATGTGAACCCCAGAGCAGAAATCTCAGTTTCACTGCACTCTCCACCCACTCCTTCCCTCCGGCCTGAAGCTGGAAAACTCATCCCAGAGACACTGACACTTGCACATCAGCCGGTCAACTTGCTGTTGTTCAAAGACAGCCCCTTCCTTACCAGCCTCATCTTCTCTGTTTAGTGTATTTTCTACTCCCACAAAGGGCAGACAGTATCCTGAGCAAGGGTTGCCCCAAACCATACGAACCTCAACACTTGTCAGTCACACTTTCACATGAAATGCAGAATTTCCCACTCCTGTTAACACGTACTCCTTTGAAATGCAGTAGTAGTGAGCAGAACAAACATCAGATCTAATCAAAAGAACATTCTGCAGTAAAAATTGTCAAAAAATCTTCTCCTGTTTTTAGTCATTTTTAATAAAACAGATCATGGTCCTGAATTTCCTAACTAGGAAACAGTCTTTGCCAGGCAAAGAATGCAATATTGCCTTCATTTGTGTGCTTTATGAAGAAGCTTGCTATGTTGTCAGTGAACCTGAATTTCCTGGGTACTAACTCTGAGACAATTTTTTAATTCTTGAGGCAAATAGTATCTCTTTAAAGCACTGTCAAAATTATTATATATACAGATTCTTCCCTGTAAATCAGGGGCAAATGTACAGCAGCTTTATATTTAAATAGTTGCACTGAATTCTTGAGGTATTTTAATAGAAGCAGAAAAAAAGAGTTTGAGGAAAAGAGAGGAATCATCTAAGAATAAAACAGCTGGGGCCACAGTCCACTAACTTCCACACTTTGTATGGTAGGAAGTGTACACTTGGAAGGACATGGCATGTTAAGCAGTCAAATGCAAAAATGCAAAGGGTTTTAGGAGTGCAAATAAATGTTTGTTCTAAAAAGCATGGCAGAAGTGACCTAACACGTTGATCTACAAAAAGAGCACCATTTGTAATATGCATTTGAAAATTAGATTTTTATATTCAGTAAGTATTGTCTTCAGCATTAGAAAGATAATGAATTTTCTTGCAAGACAACTTCTGTGCAGTCTCCATTTTTGGACTCCTGACTAGAGCATACCCAGAACAACCGTGGCTTACCCCAAAGCTGGCCCTGCTTTGTGATGGGTGTTGGACCTTCTGAAGTCCTGAATTATCATAGGATCCTACAGTAAGAATCTCTCCATACTAAAATTACATATGCTTATTGTTCTATTTACATAGAAAATGAGGAGTTTAATAAAAAACACCAGGGCACAATCCAGACAGATCCCAGGTCTTAAAGATACCAAATGTGAGGCATTCCTTCTGATCATATAAAGCTTATGCTCGTTAAGCAACTATAACAAAGGTAAGACTGATGATTAAAGATACAGAATGCTTTTGTTACACTGCAGATTATCTTTCAACATTACATTTTCCTTTTACCTAAATCATTGTAGAGATATAGGAGTAAAAACTATTTATATTAAATTAAATTATAGTTTAACTATGTGAATTTTAATCTACCCCCAATTAAAATGCAGGACAGATTAACAGGTTATACTGTCTGGATATGAAAAATACAGCTGAGAACACTCGCTAGAGAAATACACTAAATGAAAAAAAAAGGGCAGGACCATGAAATCATCTGCAGTATAAAGGGCTGTGAAAAACCTGAGCATTTCAAAACACATGAATGAAATAACCTGCCAATGAACATCACACAGACTCGGTGGTAAAGAGCACTGGTGGCTTCTTGGTCTGAGGAACCCAGTTCTTTGAGTTGGTCAGTAACACAGGTAACTTCAACACATTAGAACTTTTTAATAAAATATTTTAAGAGTCAGCAGCAGAAGTGAAATTTCAGGGAAAAAAACCCTTCAAAATTACCATATGCATGTTATAGGAAATAACTTCTATAAATTTTGGTCCTGTTGATTTGTTACTCTGATTAACCTGATGGTTGATAGTGGCTGTCTCATCATTATATGCCTTATAGGAGTAAATGGGTATCCACACCTCTACGCTGAGACAAAATTCACCTCTTTTGATAGCATATATGACAATTTTGACCAGTATTTATGTTAGAAAATTTTGTTTCTGTAATAAGATAAGGATAAATTCCTTCAATGAATTCAATAAAGGATTATCTCTCAATATAGGTATGTGCTTTAATGCAATTCTGACACCACAAATGGTATGATCTAACCATCTCTGGTATCTTTTATTTCAGTTTTCTATCTGCTTCAAGAGGTATTTAGCTAATGAAGCTCACAGATTTATAATGATTCTTTAGAGTACTTCATTGAAGGGACACACAGAAAGTGTATTCAATATCTTAGCATTAGCAAATGGTAACCCAGGCAATTTAGTCAATACGTGGCTCTATTTCACGGTATGTTCACATATAGTAAAGTTCCTAAAGTATTTTCCAAAGCCATTACAAAAAAAACCTGAATCAAGCATCAAAACTCTAATAAAAGCAAATCACACAACAAAATGAAACAAATGTAAAACCACACTAAATGCTGAAAATTCAACTAATTAGTTAAACCTGTTGAGGAGAGAGAAGGACTTTTGAAATGCAGAAAACCGCAAAGTTACGTTGCTTTCCTTCTCCCTGAAGCTTCCTCAGCCTTGCTATTCCAGCATTAGAATCCAAAGGCACTGATTCTGTTGCTGCAAACATCCTTTCTCGAAAACTTGCAAGGACAAGGAGCTTAAAAGTGGAAAGGGGGAAAAGCTTGTATTACTTCCATCCATGTGAAGTGTCCCGCAGCATTTAATGCTTACCTGTGCGTTAATTTTATTAAATAAATACATCTAGGTCTGCTCAACAAATAGTAGGTCTGTTTTTTGAAATGCTAACTAATAAATTAAGAACACCTGAAAGCCATAAAGATCAGGACAATAATTCAAATTGCAATGCAGACTGTTTATATTTGTACATATACGTGCATGCCCTAAGACAGCATTACACCTTCATGTACATTTTATGTCACTGAATTTTATGCAGACAGTATGTGATGTGACTTTTAGTCAGCATTAAAGGTGATTTTTCCCAGGGTCTCAGAAGTACAACTACCATTGACTTCAAAACAAAAGGGAAGTGGCCTGCAGTTCTGGAAACCCCTGTCTTTTCATCTTGCAAGCTACACTCTCCTTCTGCAAATTGAGAAAACTATGAAAAAATAGAACAAGTATTTGCACAGGAAGATAGCTACTTTTATTTGCTGTATTAAATTAAAAAGATCCTTTTTTATATCATGACAGAACATGTCAGGGATGTTCATGCCACTTAACTTTGATTCCAATTTATGTATATGGATGCTGATGCCTAAAGCTGGGTATGAATATTCAGTCTTCATTATAGTAAGTGGTTTTCTTGTATTACATTAGTAGGAAAAGACCTAATAGCAAAAGACTCATTGAAGTAAAAGAATAATTTTAGCAATGATAGAAGCAACAGAAAAAAAGAATCATTAAGAGACCTTTGGCATCTCAGTTTACAGATTTTGTTTACATTAAAGTGTTTTAGTGAGATGCAAGGTGTTAAGTCATTTGTTGCCCTGGCCTTTGAAATTATTTAGGAAAATTCTGAGGCATAAGCTTAGAGGCTTAGAAGCTTGGCTTAGAAATTTTTGGGACAGGTAATAAAAAGTCAATTTTCATCAGGGTAAGTCTAGCTATATTCTCCATTCTATCCACTGCAGTGTGCAGTTTCAGTCTGTCATTATGCTTCTTGTTCCGAGTGAAGCTTCACTAGTGTAGCGTTATTCCCTTGCTCCTTGTAATCACTCTTCCCTTACATTCCTGCTGAACATGGCTGCCCCTCAGTATCTGTGGAACAACTGCTCGTGTCCAAACGATTCTTATTAAAGAGTTCAGAGAGTTAGTGTTAAAAAGCGTTCAAACTAAGCTAGATTATAGTGAATGAATCAGGTTAGAATGTGACTACATGATCAACTAAATCTCGTGGGAGCAACACTGAACAGTTTCAAACAGTGGGGGATGGGAGCCTATTCAGCCAGTTCAGCTGCTGCCAGAATAAAATCTGGGAGACAGAGAAATGCCTTAGTTCTTAGCTTTTCTTCCTTTCTTTGCTTTTCCCAATATTTAGGATCCTGAAATTTTTCCTCCTGATTCAGGCTACCAAGTTTCCTCAAAACAATTTTCCTCCAGCAGAACCCGTGTTCGGACTTGTACGGCACATCCACATGGTAGCTAAAAAACCCCACCTAAACTAAATGTGCCCCACCACCCTCCCCCCAACACCACCTCAGTAAACCAGCACTGAGTTTAAACACAGTGTCTTGGTGTCCTCAATTCACCTCGTTATGGCACCTCCAGTTGCTGCAGCACAGATGGGATGCAACATCTCCCACTGTTTGGGGACTGCCCCTAAAGGTGAGCCATATGTTTTGCAATACCTAGAAACAGCAGGATAAGATAAGGAAATCTCTGCAGCCTTAAGGCAGAGTTGCTTTGATTTCACTGCTTTGTACCCTGCCTCTTCCCCACCCCCTCTTTTTTTTTTTTNNTTTTTTGAGAGCTTTTGTAATTTAATTTATCTGGGTTAAGCCTACAGAAAAAAAAAATAATCCGAACAAATACTGTGTGTGCATGTGTGTATGTACGTGTGTAATGCCTAGGAAATCTCCTGTGTTATCTGTCTGTGTAACATTTTACCTTCCACTAGACAAATATATTTTTAAACAGTGTGGAATCAAAACAACATTCTCAGCATTCAAGACATTCTGTCATCACTGCCCATTTGTTGCCCTCTAGGTTTCTCTCAGCTGGCAAATTTCCCATTTAAGGAATTATCAGATTCATCTGCTTAGACAAGGCTGCAAAATAGAATGAAAAGCTGGATTATTCTAGAGAACTCATATTTTTCTTTCAGGGCAGAAAACCCAGTGCATGAGAGCTGAATATTAACAGCAAATGGAACCAATCTCTCAGACTTCACAGTTCTACCCCACTATACTCTGTGAAATCTAATTTTGATTAAGCTGCTACAATATTTATTTTACTTTTATCCTTTACTTCTTTAAATATGTTTAGTGCCACTTATTAAGTTAACCTGTTTTGGAGCCTTAAACATTATGTTCCCATATGATGTTTATTTTCAAACTGTAGTTCTAGTAAGCATCTAGTGCATCCTGCTGCTTCTATGCAATTTGTCATAAAGAATTACCAATTGCTTTGCTACCATTTTCCCTAGAGCACATTTTTTGCAGGGTGAAAGTGTAAAAAAAAAAGGGAGAAATAGAAAAATCAATAAATTGACAGTTTTCCACAGCAAGATGGCTCAGGATTTACTTGAGTGATGGAGCAGCTTTCATGACAGAGGCTGTACTGCAAAACCATGCTTGTATTTCTGGGCCCACTGGCTGCAGCGCCAGGATTTCTGGAGGGATATGCCATGGTTCTTAGTGCTGTAGCATACTAAAACTCCACACAACCCTTTTGTACAGACGTGTGAAATACTAATCTTTGCCCCCTAGGCAGAAAGAAAACTGTGTTAAGATCTGGAGAAATGCCTCAATACCAACCTTCCTTACTGAGCAGAGAAGATTTTGTTTTCTTGCCACAGATGAGTGACCTAACAAAAACTCCATCAAATTCAGGGAGGGATTTCACGTGCTGAGTGCGTTACACAGGTGTAGGTGCACCAAATTAAGCAGAAGATGAACATAAGAGAAATCCTAAGTGATTCTAAAGTAATTAACATACCTGCAAACTCATTACTGAGCCAGAACTGCATTATGGAGACTACTGCCATCCAGTATTGACACTAAACCACTATCTTACGATGTTCGCCCAAGTAAAAGTCTATTTCGAGGTGTTATATTATTTTAGCACAGTGATTAATCAATTTCTTTTCAGAGCATCCTCTGAGAGCTTAAAAATTCATGATTCACATTATTAGTATTCTGTACAGTTTTCCATATCCTTTGAGTGGTATGATTAAATTTATCTGTGGCTGCTAATGGTCACAACATGAAATATGAAAGTCACCATTCCACACACACCCAATGGGTGTCCTTAAAACATGCTGTGAATCCCAAACAAAGAGGACTGCAAGTGACAAATCCTGTCTCTTTGTTCTCACAGCTAGCTTGAATACACTGTTTGTGCAAAAGGCAGACAGGATGGACTCGTGATGTAATACGGCAAATGGAACAAATAAAATACTCCATTATATTTGTCACATTTTAAGGCTGGAAATTAGTCCAGAAACTGTACTGGGTTAGGATCCTACTGACTCACATTTTACAAGATGAAAACTCATCCCAGCTTTGATGCTATGATATAAGAAATACCCAAAAGTATGGTGAACTTGGAAAAATGTTCCAGTTCATCACTAAATTGAAAAGATTTTATACTAGGCGTGTAGAGTCTTGATACTGCCTTATTTATTTAGACTGCATGTTCTAGTGGTACAGGCTTGGTCATCAAAAGATAGTGAGAACTACACTTTGCCATTCTGGACATAAAGTATTAAAAATTTATCAAAGAAATCAAAGTGACTGTCTAATAAGATTGAATCCATCATCCATAGAAATTGCCAGATACACAGACCTACAAATGCATTTTGGGTTTATTGAATGTCGCAAGATATAATAGCACACAGTCTGATTAAAAGCCAATACGCAAATACTGAGCCATCCAAAATGACAATTCTTTCTAAAACCTGATGTCATGCACCAAATAACTGTGAGATACACTGTAACATAATAAAAACTGATACAAGCAGAGCAACGTATCAAGGTATCTATCATTAAATAATACTATTATGAGGTTCCAGCAATATACACCATGGTCGATATCTGAATAATTTCTCTGTTGTGTGCATTGCAATGTATACTCTGCATTGCAATGAATACTCTGGAAGAACAAAGTTTTTCATTACCCAAAAGTTAAATGATCTTGTTGTTTGTCCTTTATTATTTTTGTGAGCTGCTGAGCTATTCAGAATTATGTAACTCTTTGTTCCAAAGGAGGCACTGGTGTGACTTTTCAGATACACCACATTAAAAATGAACCATCAAAAATAGCATTGTCTTGACTCTGTGACCCCAAAAAAGACTGTCACTACCATTAAAGGCAATGAATCTGTTCTAATTAATGGGTGATCAGTTTTTTGGGTACAGGCATTCCTCCACCAATGCATTTCACTTCCTTCCTGTGAAAAGGATGCTTAAATATTATCATCAGATGAAAATGCAGACCCACCACAGGGCTAGTGAAGGGGCGCTTTATTAGGAGTCTGCTGACAGATACAAACATTCTGCCAAATTCTGTAAAGCAGAAGCTTGCCATTAATTTCAATATTTATTACTTTCCAGGAAAGATAAGTGACTCAATATTGGGAAGGGCTTTTCAAGGCCAATATTTCATCTCTGTCCAATGGTTTTTTGCTTTGTGATGTGTCTGCCTATTATGAGACTAACTTATTCCAAAGAACAAATTAAGCAGCAAGACATGACAAGCAGTGCATTTGTATGCAATTTGCTTACCACCTGAGGCATGCCAACAGCTCAAGGCCAAAGGCTGAGCAACCCCAGCCATTCAATAAATGCAATAATAATCAAACTGAATGCACAGCACTGAGAGACTTATTTCTAGTACAATATGGAATTTATACATAGGACCAAATGCGTCCGTGCACTTAGTGACTGTTATTAAATAAATGATACCATTGAGAAACTTTTTCTAATCGTTATTCTGAAAATACTATCCAAT
This sequence comes from Edolisoma coerulescens, assembly GCA_013397115.1. Taxonomy (NCBI): domain Eukaryota; kingdom Metazoa; phylum Chordata; class Aves; order Passeriformes; family Campephagidae; genus Edolisoma; species Edolisoma coerulescens. The sequence goes on from VWZW01001654.1 coordinate 1,014,489, forward strand.
ACAAATGAAATGTAGAGGTTTATATACATTGTTCTACAACCAGGCAAAGCTTGTGAAATGACAGAATTACAGCCTGGACTGTAGGTTCAGTATCAGTTTAAAAATATCCATGCAGACATGTATAAATATTAAAGGACTCAACAGCACAGGGCAGGGCAGAAAATCAGCCACTCTAGAGATTTAGCAACCAGTCTGTGCTATCCTGATCATGTACCAATTAATTAAAGTCTAGCTGTGGAAGCAACAAAGAATTAATTTTTAAAAAATTGTTTTTTCTAACAGCACTACCTCATCTCATTCTGAAGAGACAGTGCACAGACATGGGCTGTGCTACTGGAACACCGTTTATTTCACTGCTCCAGCTTTAATGAGTAAAACAATGACATTATTTAGGTTCCTGATCCATTCGCCAGTCACAGTAAAGTTCATCTCTTAAATAAACAGTGAGGCAAGCTGGCTTTAATTTGTACTCAGCATACCAACAATTGATTTTTCCCATAAACTCACTCTCTTTTCACTCTGCCTAGTGACTACACAGTCTGATCCAATTTAACCCTGGTGCAGAGAGCTGCCTTCCATCTACATTCCTAAAACTGCCAAAAAATTAACACAACTGACAATAAAAGATGTGAAGATCTACTAATGAGGTGGAAAGACCAGGCAATAAATTATTTTACAAGAAAGCACAACACTTGCTTCTTTCTGACATCTTCATTCTACTCTGATGAATCTTAATCTGTAAGGAGGAACTGTTTATAAAGATGAAGATAATAATAATTTTAAAACCTGAGAACTAGCTACTGGATTCTCTTTTCCAGTCTTTTCTACCCTACTTCCTCCAAACAAGGGAAAAAAATCCATCCGTAATTGAGAACTGAATATGAACATAAATAAGCCCAAAACCGTTTCAACATCAGCACACTGGTGTGTTTTTTGTGTTCATTAGCAATGAATAGTATCACATCCAAGCAAGTGTGTTAAAGACAGAAGCATACTGCTCTGGGATAAGCTGCCACTGCCCCCAGTGCTGAACTACATGTTATCAAAAATCCAAACAAGGCTATTGTTACTATCTGATTTACGAAATCACAATCTATTAAGATGTTTCTTACAGTTCAGCCCAGACAAAATGTAACTCACAATCTCATATTAGAAGATGTGTTATTTATGTTCCAATTTTACACATCTTATGAGGCATTTTAAATATTATGTACTTCTCACAGAACACAATTCTGCATAATATACACAATATTTAAAATACAAATTTAAAATTAAACAGACTTACTACATCAAGTCAAACATCCACTTTGTACAGTATCTCTTCTTTAACCATGACAAAAATAGCTATCTAATGAAGAATGTATGAACGAAGCACAGACACAGTGGTATTCTCCCAGCCCCAACAGCCTACAGCTCTGGGACCTTGTGGTTCCAGTACCGAGATACACCAGCACATGTTTTAGTGGAACACTAATGCATAATAATGCTGCAAATTTGTGGCAGGCTTCATTGGCACATTATGGCACAAAATACCTGTGATTTTAGCTATCTCAGCTCTATTTGTTGAACACAAGGGTGTACTTAAGTTTTCTATGTCTTGTTCCAAGTATGAAAACGATTCCATCAACACGTTCTTTTGAATCCAGCCCTAATCCAAAACCATACAAACATGTAAGTACTTCCACACAATAAATCTGCACATTGAAGCTATTCATGAGAACTGGGGATTTTCACAACAAATGTGAAATCTTCATGTACACGTAGAGGTGACAGACCTATAAACAAATAACCAGAAAAATGCTCTTACATGTCTTCCTTTTTGAAAATCTGACTTTAGGAATACTGTGCCTCTGGTAAAACAGTGTTCTTTTCATGAGAGTACAATTACTTGATCTTGAGGACAAGCCCATTACTCACACACTCCAAATATTCAGTCTTTAGATTTCTATGAATTTCCTTCAAGCCAGGAGGACAGAATTGCTGCATTTTTACTGAACAATTCTTATATTTTGGAGATGAAATACCAATGAGTTATGTTACAGCTGCTGCTGCTGCTGCTGTGCTGTCTTCCACTTTATTGGAGCTAAATAATTAAAGGACCCTTTAGTCCTTGTGACAGTCCTAGACTCAGCATGGCTGTTAATCAATATCACATAAAAGGGAATTAGGCTTAGGGAACTGTTGCACAAGGCAGGATGGATAAGACAAGATGGAGAGAGATCTCCTCTTTCACACAGAAGACTAATTTTCTGTATTTTACTACAGGCCCTACATCAAATGTGCACACAGACTTGAGAACAGATAATACATATACAGATGTGGGGGAATCCAAATTAATCTCAGAGATTTGTTACACCATAACAGCAATCAACAGTCCCCTCATCCATTCTTTCCTAAATTCTCTTCTTCACATGTTTTTGGGATTGAAAAAAACCCTCAGCATCAACATATTTAAAGTGCTCAGGTACAGGGAGAATTTGACTACATGGAACCAGTTCTGAAAATTTTACCATAAGATTGCAAACAAAAAAAATAAACAAAAGGCATTTAATAAATACTATCTCAATTCTGCTTGGTGCAAAATATTTACAAAGACTTATGTTTCCAACAGTTTGAGGAATTTTTTCTAAAATCTCTAAAAACTGCCCACAAGTTATATATTTTTTCATAATTTTCTTGCTCTCCAATAAACCAGTAGGTTATTTAAGATCAGCCTTGGGCTGTGAGTACCAACAAATGAAAGATTCACACGAAGGGGTGCAAATTTTCCCCGTGCTGCCCCACTTGATGCTCAGATCTTCCCAGAGAAAAGGGGGCACAGTTCCCAATTCTCTTCAACAACTCTTCCTTTCTGTTGAAGTATGCCAGTATTGAACTTAGAAACCACTTCCTACCAGGCCAAGGAATGAACTAAATAGTCAAACAGGTCAATTTCAGGTGGTTAAATAAATTAAATGTGATGATGATACCATCAAGCCATTCACATAGAGGTGGAAGACTTCGTGTACCCTTTATACTCCTCTGCTATGGGTGGCCTCTGCTATTTTGTGTTTAAAGACCTGGTATTTATAAAACACACTAATCCAACTTTAACCCATGCACACTGTAAAAAACTCTGAGTAATGAGGAATAGTCAGCAATTCAAATGGAAAAAGCTTACAAAGTAACTGATTATTCTTGATACTGTACATTCTGAAGCATTTAGCTGAAATCCAATTTTGCAAAAAGCCAGAACAGTATTTTCCCTCCAATCCTATTGGTAACAGGAAAAAGAACCTGCATGTTTTAGATCTAATTTACTACTTATTTCAATTTTTTTCTGTCTCACCAAGATTTGCTTCAAGCTTTAGAAAGTGTGCTTCAGTTAGCACTTCCCTCAAAACAATCCAGAAAACATATTCCACACAGTCCACACTCATGAATCACGGAAAGAACAGCAAAACAGCTTCCAACCAACCTGGGCTTTTTTAGCTTCTCCTTCTCCTTAGTTCCTTCCCTGGAACTGCTTAGCCTCAAGGAAGGCTGGCCAGCCTCTGGGTCCCAGGGGAAGGGATGCTGGAGCGCCAGAGCCCCGCTGCTGAGCCGGCCGTGGAAGGCAGCAGCAGGAGGGACAGGGCACCCCTCGGCAGGAGGGATGGCCACGGCTCCGGCTGAATGCCCAGTGTCACCCACCCCTTCGCAAGGGTGCAAACGGTGCCTTGCTGCTCTTATCTCCCCCTCCCAGCGCTCGCCCATTTCGATTCAGCCAACACCCTACACATGTTTTGTGGATCTTGGCCAAAATATCCTGGAGCTGCACAGCCATTTACAACACTGATATTTTCGTTATTTTTTTCAGTGTTTCTTAGTACACACTGATTACTCTATAATGAAATACAATCTTTACACCAGGTCAATACTGCACCTTGCTTACCATGAAGCTGAGTCACATAAATACCTAAGGAAGAATGTGTGCTAACCTACATTTACTATTCTTACACACCATTTAGCTGGAAAATAATGAATGAGCACCTCTTACATACAGGGCCATAATTTTTTTTGAATGGAAATGAAACTTCAATTAAAATGAAAAAAAAGTCCATGTTTTAAATACAATAGGATCTTTTCAAAGAGTGTTTTACCAGTTAATAAAGGTTTATGTAAAACATGCATGACCCTGTAAACAGTTCTACATTTTGAATCAATTCAATACATACAAAAGAAATTATCTACAGTTAGAGAAAATGAGTATTTCTGGTCTCTATGCCCTTCAAGATTTCAAAACCAACAGATCTCAGCCTCTCTTTCTTGGTTTTCTACTGAAATTACTAATTGGGAGAAAGTAGGGGCTTTCCTGACTAGTCATCTCCCAAGCAGTTTCTCATCTTTAAGCTATTCGCTAAATTGATAAGCAGAAATTAAGAAAAGCCTTTCTTTCACCTGCTGGAAAGGCTACATTTCCCAGATGTGGGTTTACTACCTTGGCCAGAGCCAGATACACAGTTAAGTCTTCTCACAATTGAGATGATGACTTTCTCTAAAACTCCAGCAGCAAATAATGAGTATTACTTTCATTAGATTAATGCAAATAATAATTCATTAGTTAGTAGGTCCCAATTTTACGTAGGATTTGTATGTCATGATTTTGTATTTTGTATTAAATTAAAAAAAAATCAGTTTTGAACATTCAAATATTTTCTTTTTAAGCTATTCATATTGAGTTGTGATTCAGCAGAATCTCCTCCTGATGCAGCAATTGCATGGAGTAGAAGCCCTGTGTCAGGCAGTACTGCTAGACTTGCAGAATGTTGATTAAAAAGCATGTCTTAAAAAATGGAGTGGTAAGCACAACTACAAAGAAAGCATCCAGAGAAATCCAAGCAAAAGACTAAAGACAAAGATACAGAAATAAATGTATAGGTCAGTTCCCGAAATAGTTTGCATTACCAAACTAATCTCTCCCTCTGTAGGGTCACAGCCAAGTGTCATTCTATTTGTAATCTAAACCAAGTAAAAAATAAATATATACAGAAGTAATATTTAAAGTGCACAAGTATATATGTAATTGATTTTTCTATGAAGACTTCAGGAGATGTCTAACTCCAAAGTAATTTTTGGAAACTATGTTTAACAGACATACCAATTCTTGGTTAAATTTGCATCTCCCCTAAATGCCTTTATTTAACCCAATTGACCATAACGTCTAACAATTTAGCTGAGTGTTCAAAGAGCTTCCATCAAAACAGACTGCCACACAGACCAATCTGTCAAAGAGAAATCTTCGCCCCTCCAGGGAAGTTTTCCTCTGACACCTTCCTCTTTTCTGTATTACAGAGGCTCTGTCTGGGATGGAAAACTGCATGAGATGAACCTTCCTTTAATGAGGGTAGATCGCTATGCCACGAGTCAACAAATACGTAACACCAGCGTGACCACTACAGCTGTCTTTGTCTTGAAGGTCTATTTGTTTGCCTCCAGATTCCACTAGAACTCAGCTGCCTTAATCCCCCATATGCTACTCACCTTCTCATTCCACTGTGTGCCAATTCTTCACATTAAAAGGCAGTCTGTACACGTATGGAAGTTTTTTTAATTATGTCTCCAACTTACCAGCTGTCAAACTCTACTTGACATCTACAGTAGTGTCTGCAGAGTAACCTGTCTTTGTTCCAGTTTTTTTCACTACAAACTGCCCTTGCTCTCAGTTTGTAAATTCACTTTTTTGGTATACTCACCATATAAAGGTTTTCCTTTTTTTGTATACAATTATATTATGGCTGAATGTGAAATTAGAAATAGAGAAACAGTACATTCTTTATGATGAGGATGAATTGCATAATATGTACTGAACAATTCCTCTTCATTTTGATAGGCAGAAGGCATATTCTTCCCTTGCTGTTCAGGCATTCAACCACCACTTTGGACTTTAGGAAAAAAAGCTAAGCTAAGTTTTTGTGAACATTTGCTATAGACCTCTGCTATAAAGTAAAAGGTACATCAAGCAACCAACAGTCAGCTTAAATCCCAAATGTTTTAATGTTTTGCATTTAAGCTTCGATGATAACTTTGCTCTTTTCCTTTACTGCAGCTCTGAACAATGAGCAGTCTCAAGAGACGAAAATAACTTCTTTATCTGAAAATCATATGGAAAAAATCAACTGCCCTTAATAAAGTTATAAATGTCTGGACAAACTTTTCCCAGATTTTCCTTCTTCAGTTACTTAATGAACATATGGTTATTTATAATGTGAGTTACACTTGTAGTATTTCAAAAATTAGTTATACACATGCCTGGAGCTACTCAGCTCCTCCCTACTGACCTCACTCAATACCCTTCGAGCATTGTTTGCTTTGGCACGTCATTAACAGTGAACCCATGTTCTTATTTATGTGTCTTCTCTCTGCTTTAAAAATTTTACCTTAGTTTTCTTCTCTTAGCAAGTACTTTATAGCAAGTTATTTTAATTTCAGAAAGACCATAACATCAGATATCAATTATGACAAATAAAAACCTTGGCCAGCAGGCATAGCTGATTAAAAATACATATAAAATGAATGCAAGCTCAGCTATATTTTAAACTAAGTATTTGAGGGACAGTAAGGAGTAATTATTCAGGTTAGTGAAATGTAGCAGAAGCTAATAGCTGGGTCTTTGTGGCAGGCACAATACTGCATGTGCCCAAGGGCGGCTCCTCTCCATGTCAGGAGACAGACACTTCTGCAGTGTGACACACCTGATGGGAGACACTCTGCCCCACGAGGAAGGAGAGAGGTCATGTGCTGAGAGCACCCAAGCCTGCATCAGGGATGGCTCCAAGGTAGACAGACACCTCTGTTACCTGACATCTGTGTAACCTACAAAGGTAGGTGAGATGATCCCACCCAAAAGAACCTATGTTCTAGACTAGAAATACAGTCTTCTACTTTTCTTTCTCATATATGTATGTAAGTGTCTGTGTGTGTTTTATTGTTGGGTTTTTTTTTCAAAGAAAAGGAGTTAGGGAGCATTGCCCTGAAAATCTGAATTCATCTTTCTTGTTTATACAGTTTATCTACCTACGGGGTTTAATGTAACTTTTCATGTAAACATAAATACTTTTCATATAAATATACTGATTTGTTCAAAATTTCTTCCTGTTCAATAGATTTAATTCCACCCAGTGTATCACTTAATAAATGGCAAAAAGACAGGTTTTCCTTTTTTAATCCACAGAAACTGCAGATGTAAAATGTCTATCAGAAGATGGTAGGGTTTTTCACCGAACACCTAGCACTTCCTCAAGTACTCTCGTATACTGGTTTTTCTACTTTTGAATTCAATTCTACAGTAAAGAAACCAAAAGAAACCACTGACTGGAATGTGAATGTTGCATATAAGTATGGCTTCAACCAAAAAAGAAACTGCTTATTTCTTACATTTCTTCTTACAGTATATGGAATTACTTTTTGTTTTGGATGTTTCTATTCACTGTTAATTGCATTTTACACCTCATTTGGGGAATCCATGGAGCTCTGTCCTTGACTCTCTTATTCTCCATGCACAAGAGAATCTCATTCAAAACTGATTTTAATTATCGCTTATGAATAGATACTCTGTACTCCAAACTTGCCTCTTCTATACTGAAGACCAGAATCCTTATCCATTTCTATTGTGATTATTCTCCAGAATAATTCTGAACACTCTTTCTCCCTTTGCTCCGCAGCCCTTCTTGCTACACTACTGCTATTCTTAAGTACTGCCAACCTCACAGTCATTTTGTTTGTCACACAGACCTGCAACCACTGATACCATTACCTTAACCTATACATTTGGAAAAATCTCTAAACTTACGTAAGCAACTTTATTTTTCTGTAGAATCATAGAATGCCTTGGGTTGGAGGGGACCTTTAAGACCATCTTGTTCCAAACTCCCTGCCATGGACAGGGACACTTCCCACTAGACCAGGCTGCTCAAAGCCTTACCTAACCTGGCCTTGCACACTTTCAGGCATGGGGCATCCACGGCTTCCCTGGACAACCTGTTCCAGTGTCTATTTTTTTCCTTTTTTTTTAATTTTTAAAGTATTTCATAGCCCTTCTCAACCTTCTTTATCTTATTTCCATGTTAATGCCCTTGTTTACTTACTACATTTCCAAACAGTAATCTGCACGTTCTTTTCGTGCGTTCTCTTCTATTGGGAAAATGTTTCCTATAAACATCCATCAAGCTACTTCACATTCTTCAGAACTTTAGAAAAGATGAATGTTTTCTATTAAAAACATTGCTTTGGTAAGAAAACCAAAATATGCTATTCTAATGAGAAAAAAATGACTTCCTAAATTCAAACAGAACTTTGAGATGTTTTATTCCTTCAGGTATGCCTTCAAAAATGAATGGGAAGAATGGCTACAGTTAAGGGACTCCAGTCACTTGTTACTGAATCTATTTAGCTTACCAGTGTTATTCCAGATTCACATCCTGCAAATTCATTCTGGATTTGAAAGTCAAACAGACTTACTCTGTTATGGCTAACCAAAGTAATAATGATTTTCCATGTAAAAATTTTTGTCACCACACCTGTTTTAATTCCATCAACATTACAGAGGCAGCCAGGATATGGTTTGGCTCGACACCTGGAATTTAATTAATGATCTAGTTGGTGTCTGATCCAGAAAATAATTTAATTTACAATTCCATAAGCACTTCTGCATGAATAAAAAAACAGTAGACAGGAACTCTGCATTAAAATATAAAAAAAGTGGGGATATGAACCACAGAATAAGATATGAACAAATTAATCCAGAGTACAGGCTTTCAGTTTTGTAAAATAAAATGTTCAGTCTTTTAACTTTTTGTACTGCTTGCTCACCTGAACACAACATGATTCCTTGTTCATGTTCTTACTGTGCCTGGTTTTACTGTATGTTGTTAAAAAAGCAAAACCTGTAATTATATCAAAGTTTTATGTTTTATGGCACCATGAATCTCTGTGAAAGCCTGGTCTCTCGAACACCTTCACATCCCCCGAGCTGCTGAAATCAGGTTACACTACTCTTGGTTATTTCACATTTACACAAACTCATTACCACCAAGGAAGGAATTCCAAGGTGTGCTTCATGAAGTTCTCCAAACAAAAAGTTCTTCTAACAGATGTTTTATGTTTTTATGTGTTTTCCTAAGAAAAGCTACACAGTCCTGAAAGCCTTCTAACTCAGGCAGCTACGAGCCTTGGGTGGAATTTCTACAAACCCGTATGTGACTTTGAGAAAGGCTTTTCGTCATGGCCATTGGAAAAGACAATAGCCTGTCTTTTTGTCCTCTGCTGTTCCTCAAAATTAAGATCAGCTAACCAATCCTCCTCCAAAAAACCAAAATAAAAAACCCCAAACAAACAAACAAAAAAAGGACAGGGAACCAGGTCCCTATCAGAGCTTTATTTAGGTAAGCCTCTGCAATGCTTTTATTAGGTCACAAGGAAAACATCAAAGCAAGCTTTTAACTATGCTTCTATAAGCTCTTTTTCCTTACTCTTAACTTTACTGCTAATTTAAAAGAAACTGGAGAAAAAGCTAAGAGCAAGATTGGAATGACACCTCAGATAATACACTTAAACATGAAATATCCCCCAAATCACAATGGATTAAGCAGATTTTCCTAATAAAGTTACTTAGTTTTCTCTTTCCTCACAGGGGTTAGGAGTTTTTTCCCCCCTATTTGTCCACTTCTCCAAATTCAGGCAAAAATGATTCAACACTACAAAGGTGCATTGTTTCTTCTACTCTTTCCTCATCATACATACTGGTTCATTTCTAAGAAACTCAACTGGCTTATGTCTTCCTAAAATACAGTGGTCAAGATGGAGAAATAAAGACTGACAATAAATTGAATAATTAATAAGTGTTGTGGACATTACTGAATACAAAAGCATACGACAAGACCATCATATTGTCATAATTGTAACCCAGACACTTGGTTTGCTACAGGTTATGAGAAGGCTTGTGCATGGGCAGGAGCTCTTGGACTGAGGGGAGATTTTGTTTTACTGGGGGTCAGTTATGGAGATTACAGTGAGGAGAAGCATTGGGACACACAAACACACACACACAAACACACTCCCCCTCCTCCTGGGATGCTTGTTCTGGGTTTTAAACAGATCACTCAGAACTTACATGTATGAAGACACAATAACTTAATGAGGGAAATTCTGCTTTAATTGAAATTAGCCCCTTCTAAATTTAGAGAAGATGATTTCTAACATGTGAGCCTAAACTTTTCTCTTAGAACCAGGCTGTTTCTTATTTTCAGTTAAAATGAATACCTTATTCTCTAACTTTACTTAAAAGAATTTTCTTTCCTCTCGTAAGAAAGTGTGCACCATATTTTCAGTTCATGTATAAGACTTTGGGTAACTGAATTGTAACAGCTTTTAGCACATGAAAATCAAAGTTTTTTATGCACTGCAGTGTATTTCATAATATGATATATGACAAACATTTACAAAATGTAAGAAAAATTACCGATTTATATCCTATATTGCCAACCAGTGGTTTCTTAATGGTACTGAGAGAAAAAGATAATAAAGCAAAGGTGTATCAAAACCACTGAACAGCAATTGCTGTGGCCATATTGAAATGGGGAACAACCAGAGCTGATAAAATTCCTTATTTTCCTGCTCTGTCTCCAGCCCCAGTAAAACCTGCACACACGTCAGACTCCTTTATTCTGGAAGGATAAGAGTAGAAATTACATGGTATCTCTTCTCTACATGCTGTGAATTCACTGAAAAAAGACTATTAGGCTCCTTCTGAAAAACTGGGGGAAAAGCGGTTTTCCAGAACCCAAACTTGTTCTAAACACAGTTTTTATCAGTTTGAAATGGGATTGGTACTTTGTCCTGTTAATTCTTCACTGGTCACTAACACTTGCTTCAACTGAGAGATGAGCACAGGCCAGGAACAGTGTCTAAAATGGTGTCATTTAATCCTGGTACTAATAGACTACAACAGCAGCACTGGTTAACACCTCACACCAGTTTGGGGCCATATTGTTTTGTTTATTTTGGTAAAGACAAGCACATGCACACAAGAGCTTCCCCAGCCCAGCAGCACTTCAAAATGACAACAACAATGATGACAAAAAAAACCCAAGAAAAAACAAAGACTTTAAAAAGACAAACACTGTAACAAAGTACCAATCAGTCTTACTCTTCAACAAAGCAAAACCTTAATCAAATAATAAATAAGTAACCTAATACCTCCCTCTGCCTTAAATCCTTCCCCATTCCTTGCCAACCCCCACTTCCCTTGAAAACCAGATGGCCCCGGCAATATGCCCTGAAGGTCAACAGATGCACCACGTCTTTGGATGAAGAAAAGGTATATAATGTCTTTAATAATATTTCCAGATGATAAAACTAGAAAACACAAGATGAAAAAAGCACGAAAAAATTCACAGCAAGGAAACAAAGCAAGCACAGTTATTGTGTTAAAATATTCAAGACACCAATGAAAATAAAAGCCAAGTAGTGAACTCTTATTAATGCTATGAATAATAAATAACAAGTGAAAAGAAGATTGATGTAAAAAAAAAAAAGTTCTGTAAGAAATTACATAAAGAAAGGATACTAGATAACTCTGGGGACTGGTAATGGATACGGCTGCTTATTTGTCATGGCTGTCAAAAGTTATGAATTTCAAGATTTTCATGCTTTTATAAAATGTGCCCCTGTCTTTTGGCTTCATAGGAAACTGTGTCAGTGGGTGAGTAGATGAACGCGTTCATAGGTGAATAAACAGGTGAACAATTTAGCCTGGAGTGGGTTGGCTGAGGCTGCACTCAATTCCAGCTAAGTATGTCTGGAGAGACTCAAATGAATTACAGATTAAGCTATTCCAGATTTTCACTGGCAAATCTGAGGTCCAAACCCAGGTCTGTGAGTCTTAATGTGAAAACTGATTCTAGTGACATTATTGTGTCTGTTGCTTTCTGTGTTCTGCTACTTCCAGATCAAATTTGTACAATTTAACAAATAAAGCAACTTTTTAACTGCCAACTTTATCCAAAAGCCAGGATGATACCTTTCCTCAGAACATCCATGACACAGGATTTCATCTGCTCCCTATCACAACTGGGAAATCATAAGGGTTTTACCTTATTGCATGGGTACGATTGTGATTATCACTGACAGCAGTATGGCTCCCTATGTAGGATCCCAAGACAGAACTGCATTTTAAGGCTTAGTGACTGAGGTTCTGTAACTTACTACTTGTAAAAAGAGAAAGGTGTATTTATGTAGATGTTCTAAGCTTATAGCACATAAAAAGTAGCACAAATTAACTCAGCACTCTTTCCTCAACATGAAACAACTTTTTAGCCCTGAGTAACTTGCTCACGTGTTCCTGCAGAAGATAAGAAGATGTGTATTGTATGTCTCAGAACCTGACAGCTGTGGAGCCAGCCAAGGCTTGGTGGTGATAACAACCAAGGATTGTTGGTAATAACACTGCGAGAAGGAACGGGATGTGGCTTGGAGAAGGGGGCCATACAGAGGTAGGGCAGCACTTTCCTGGGACAAACGTCCTTGTTCTGGCTTGGGGAGATAAGCACAACATAGTACTGTGCAAGCACAGGGATGAGGTCGAGAAGAAGGCATGGACTGTAGCAGGATCAAGACTGCCAAAGACCCCTGAAGCCCTCTGACACATTTCCAGAAAGGTCTAGAAGAACGGATTGCACATGATAGCTAACTTGCATAGAAAATGAGAAACTTATCTCCAGGGTGGGGAATCCAGTCATTAAAAAGGCACCCAATGAAGCTGGGGCACATATGCAGCCCAGGATCCTGGCCACCCCATCACCTGGATCAATGCTGTAACCAGGACTGGTGATCTCTCTATTCCTTCTTTACATCCTATGTTTCTCTCTCCCCCTCTTTAATGCATCTCTGTTTCTCTCTTCTGTTGTGGCCTACCCCTTTCCCTACTCACTGCCACATGTTTGTACCAGGAGATAAAGGACTAATGAAGACCAATTTCTATGCCAGGTGTATAATTTACTAATAAACTTTGTAAGCTTTGGCAGAGCCTCTGACTTCTGTCATTCCTTTCGACCACCAAGCACCTACTTTGTGCTCCCTTCTTAGGTGCTCCTTCCTAAGGGTGGGATACCACAGTCCTTAGTTAAAAATTCTATGCCCCAGAAAAAAAAACTAGTTCAGTTTTACTTCCTCATGGATTCAGAACTAACGGAAGTACCAACCAACAAAACCTCTCCCAAGAGCATGCATTAATAAAGTACCCTGAGTAGCTACATTATAAGAAAAGTGACCTATTTTTACTTAGATTTATGCTGCCTTTTGAAATGAAGCTTTTGGAACTTGTACAAAACAGTATCATAAAGCCTAATCCTATATGAAACTACAACCATACAAATCAAAAAGCCTTCAGCTGTCTGCTGCTAACAGCACAAGGCACGTGTGGATATGCCACTGGGGCCAAAAGGTTTTAAGAGCCTTTAGCCTTAGAGAGATATCAGTTGTGCAAAGTAGTTGCCACCAAAGCAAATGATGGAGACAGATGGTACCTCACTGGTAAAGGACAAATAACATACCCACTTCAGCCTAAAGTCGGGCAGCCAGAGTTTAAGTAGGTCTGGCCTTCAGATCTGAGGACCTGTGTCCATTAGAAAGCTGCTTCTGGCCCAGCATATAAGCAGAAAGTGTTGCTTCATCATCACAGACCCACTGCCTTCCCAAACACCACTAGGTACAAAGGCAGAAGCAACCACAGTTTGGCAGACATGGCCTCTGCTGACATTTTTTCTGGCCCTGATACTTTCGAAGAGGGTTTACAAGTCCTGAAGAGACTTTTATTTTCCTCTTCCCCCATCTGTGGAAGTCTGAACGCACACAGTATTCTATCACTTCAAAGCCCAGCTAACACAGAAGCCAGAAGAGGTACATATCAGACTCCAAACATCCTAGAGCAGTATTGCAAATGTATACTCTATTTCAAGAAAAAAAAATAAAGTGCTGAAAAATGAAAGCTATTAATCTGAATCATTTTAATCATTTTAATAACCCCACCACAAAGACTGAAATCTGTAGAGAGACTTCGCTCCATTTTTTGGTGTGAATAAGGAACAACCATCATTGTGTCAGTGGAGCAGCATTACAAGCTAGGAAAAACCTATTACTGATGAAATTGAAAAATAAAGCAGCGTGCATGTCAGCCCAGCAAAGCAAGCTGCTGATTTCTAGGTATGATTGCATGGAAAGGGAGAAGTTATATGAGAATAAACGACTGTGAAAGTTGCTCCATTTTTAGAGCACAGAGAATGCAAAACTGTAAACATTTTACAGTGCATCAGGTTTGGTGCCTAACATCGGCAGCATAGCAATCACACTGTCTAACAAAAATGTCAGCAGAAATCCCTCCAAAGCAGCTCCACATTATCAGTCCACTGAAATATTTATTTGGCAAGATAGAACATCAATAACATTATCTCATAAGTTTTGTATTTTTAAAATATTTGGAATTGCATTATACGGCCTAACACTCAAACCACTTTGTTGCAACATTTTTTTAAAAAGATAAACAAAAACTCCTAGCCTCATGTGAATTATTTATTCTTCTCCTCAGAATTACAAGCCAGCGAATATCAGTATAAAGAAGCTCAGAAGCATCAAATCCAGCCAGCTGTTTTCAAGCTATAACAGGAGACAAGAAGCCTTGATCAATAATAAAGTATCATTATTTGTATTAAATTGCTGCTTAGAAATGCTAATTGTGAATCTTATATGCAAGATTATATTAAAATCTAGAAAAATCCAAATGAAAAAGAGATGAGATAGTTCTTGTCCCCAGAAGTTATAATTTAAGAATAAAATCAGAGATACAGGATGGATTCTGTTAGATGAAAAACATAACAAAACAATGAATGTGTTTCCAGGCCACACTGCAGAGGACATAGTAGCTTGAGTACTGGAGGACATGCTACATTCCACAATTTTTCCTTTACTAAAAGTATGACTGGGCCAGGTAAAGAATTGCCCTAAAGAAGCTGCATTGTTTCGTTAACCATGCTAACTTGGGCTTCTGTACAAAGCCCCCCACTGTGCAGTGCTGTTACAGCCAATAAACAAACACTGCTCAGCATTTTCAATGCAATAATTTTTGTTCTTTGTTTTAAAGGAGATACCGCCTAGAGTACCTGATCAGGCTGTTGTACTCTCCCCACATTCATGTTTTCACAGACCTTGTGGGATCATCCAAAACAAGGAACACAATGAAAGCAAGCAGTCAGGTAACAAGCCTTCTCCAAAAAGCACTGCAGTGGAACCTTGCTCAGAGAGCTTCCATGCTGGCACAGCAGTATGAAACAAGTATTCTTTCCAAACGGCTTTTCAAAACAAAACCTGCAGTTGTCTTTCCAGTTCCATTTTCAGACTCTTCTGCTCCAGTTTTTAAAAAAGAAATGACAGTGGCAGAAGAATAAATGTGAAGCAAACTGTAGTATCTCCTACAGATAATATCTCTCCTATTCCTTTGGTACACCCACATTTTGAATGTGCAGTTCTTTGAAAAAGCCTTTTTTTCACCAATATAAAAAAAAGGCTATCTGGACAGCTCTAGAAAATACAAAGGGAAGACAGTGAGAGTTTGATTCACAAGAACACATCTTTTGTTTGATACTGGTACAGCTGCAGTGTGAAGTGTTTTCCCTGGGCTCGCAGTGACACCGAAACAGCACAGCTGACCGCTGGAATAGGGAAACAGCTACACGGGCACTCTCATGTTTCCAACTGATGTGCAGCATAGCAGCCACAGAAACAGAGCTGTTCCAGCACAGGTCTGACAGTGCCTTGTTTAACTGAGAAAAAGGGAGCCCCAACCCTGGCAGTGTTCAAGGCCAGGCTGGACAAGAGGTATCCCTGCCCATGGCAGTGGGGGTTGGGACTAGCTCACCTTTAGGGTCTATTCCAACCCTTTAACTGCTATGATTATACTACAAAATGAAGAGAGTACACTACCTTTTCCCTTTAGCACTAATGTGGACTGCATAAGTTGTGATTATGCTCAAAAGCAACACTGGTCCTGCAGAAAAAGCTTATTGCACTATTGTTTTAAAGGGATGGCAGGGAAGAAGAGGAAAAGCCTACTCACGCGAATACAAGGAACCTATGTACATCAGTGCCACAAAACTGATATACAGCTACCTGAAAACAACACTTTGGAAACTCTGCTTGGAAACTGGTAGGAAAGCCCACAGCTAAACACAATGTGCCTGGCTCTGACTGGAATTTTTGTTTGTTTGGGGATTTTTTCCCTGCTCTTTTTTCCTCTCCCTTATTACCATAAACAGATGCAAACGATTAAGGGCCTAGCTGTGAAGAGCTCTGGCAGTTTCAGCCCAGAGAGTCCCCCGGCAGGACCTACCAGGCAGAAGGGGTTACATGATCCCAGGCCACTACTTCCACAGGGCTCACGGGCTGGATTGTATTTTTCTTGAGCAGCTGATGAAGGATTAAGCCCAGCAGATGAGTACAACGGGTAATTGTCACATCTTAAACCAGCACAGATATATCTACCAGAGTTTATGAGACAGTAGTTTATGTTAAAGGTCCAAATACCAAAGAAACTAATCACTCCTTTTAAAAGACTTTCCATTATATTCCAAGTGGCTTACTTACTCTCCTAAGAGTTTATAATTCCTTATGCCACTTCTGCCTCTTCCAACAGGATACTGAGAGAATGAATTCATTAAAACATCAAGATCATTTGAAGAACTGAAGGAAACAAACTGCTGCAAAAAGCTAGAACAATTTGCTAAAAATTGTTTTCATTATCCCACCTAATAACAGGATAATGCACTTGAACAGCAGAGAATTTTCTAGTGGGTTATTCAGGGGGAATTGTTTTGTGCAGATCATTTCTGTATTAGCATTGAAATCTTTCTGACCTCAAGTCACTTCAATGTAAGGGCTGTATGCATTTCTATTTCACGGCATGTCATGTCTGTTCATAATGCAATGCTGTGTCACTCAAACCGTGAGAAAATGAAGAAAGTCATTTTTAGAAGCACTAAATACTTAAGGAAACACTTCATTAATATAATATATTAATTATATTAATATATTTAATACAATAAACACTTCATTAATATAATGATTACCTCAGAAGACAAATTTCAAGCCTAAAGTCACACCATATATATACATGCATTTATATGCATATATATGGAGAGATATGTGTGCATGCACCCCTGTCTGGGAAGGTTTCCCTAGGAGCGCTGGTGAGGGTCTGGAAAGGCTCCTTCCCACCCCTCCTCCTGCTGTGCTGCAAGGACTAATGCACGGCAGCTACCTGGAAAGAAAAAGGATCCTTCATAACGTATTTATAAATGTTAAATGGCAGGGGAAACTGCTGAGAGAGTCCGCAAGCTCGTATCCTCATTTTCTCCTGCATGGCCATCCCTGGGACACGGCTGGAAAACAAGGCAGCCATTTTCTCATAAGCTGTTACACTCAGCAAACCAGATTGAAGTGCTCGATAAACTGCTCTTCTCTTCCTGCAGCGATCGAGGGGAAAAACAACCCATCACCCACAAACAGGTACAACCACAGCCATCTCTGCACTCCTGCTGTGAGCCTGAGCACGCACGGAGGGGGCCAGGGAGGGAGGGAAGGAGGGAAGGGAGGGATGGGGAGGCCTGGATGTGAACATATCCATATTCCTGGGCTGCGCTACCCTTCATCTGTGCAAAACCTTATGGATGTGCAGAATAGTGCTGCTTGCTCACGGTTTTGTGTTTCCAAAAATAAACTGCCACTGTGAGAAAATACTTGGCTGTTGCAGAACCTGTGTGTCTGAGACTGCCCTGTGTGGAAAAAGCCTCCAAACCTTGCGGTCATTATGGAAGAGTGATTTTAATTGCATTTGGCACAGGTATACGTGCACCTGTATGCACACACATACGTGACGCAATTTTCATAGGCAACGTGGCTGTAGGTAACCTCTCTCACATGTAAGTAACCTCACTCAGATAATGTTTTTGGGAACCAGACTGTCAAAACAAGGGAGCACCCCAACTCTGCACAGTGTACAGATCAGGATATTCAATATAATAGCTTAAGAATCGAAAGGTCTGGCTCTAGATGTAAAGCAAGAAGTCATGGCACCTACACTTAGGTTTACTTCTGTCTTCTATTATAATCCAGTTTCTTGACATTTTCGTAAATCTCCCTATTTTACAGGAGTGTTTTGAAATTGGGCAGCAAGAAATCCTGGGAGATGCCTTTTCAGTCTCAGCAAAATGTGTTCAGACTTAGCTGTGCTCAAAGCTGATGGAAAAAAAAGAATTCCCACTTAAGTTACGTCAACAGAGACTACTAAAATCCATCTGCTGAAGTCCCCCACTACACCCTCTGTGCGCTACCTGCCCAGCCCTGGCTCTTCTTTTCAACACAAAGCCAGGCTCTAGCCAGACCCCAGCGGGCAGGCCAGGTTACCCAGCCAGGACCAAAGGAAGTCCAGGAAGTGGGGTACATGTCCCCATTTGGCCACTTCCAATGGCTTCTGCTTGGCTGGCCTGACTGTGCTGCACTGGGCTCCCTCCATCTGGATGGAGACTTCACAAACAGAAGGTGATTCCCTGAAGCCATCAAAGTCCCCGAGCCTCAGGCTCAGTTCAACCCACACAGGGTCTGGCGTGCATGCCTGGCTTGGCTCTGCTGGTGCAAAGGCACATTTAATTCATTACATCCAACTCAGACATCTCCTTCCAGTGGCTGGTCCACAAGAGACAGCAGCACAATCCTGTAACCTAAGGTAGTAATTTTGGTCAGCTTTAACCAATTTTGTCACAGGGTATCAGTGGCCAGGAATACCAGAACTAGGAGTGCTGTCAATACCATGTGTGTCTGGCAGTACACCTATGAAGTTTCCTGTCTCTACAGAAAACAGGAGAACAGCCAAGGAGATGACACACAAATGGAAATGCTATTAAGACTGTGGAAAACCTAAATGTGAGAAAAGCACACCTGAGCTGTCAAAACCGAAGACCCAGACACTGCTTTGCTTTTTCCAGACAGAAGCACAATCTTGCTGACCTCTCCCTTCTGATCGCCTGCCTCTCCGGGCCATCAGCAGCCCCCACCACCACCTGCTGCTGCTCCCATGCTGGGCAGACAGCAGCAGCTGAACTCAGCAACACTAACAAGATGATTCTTGCCCCAGTACCTGCTCCAGCTCTTGAGCATAAGCATTAAGTTTGCCCCTGAAAACCTTGCATTTGCACTTTCACACGTGCTCACAAAGGTAGTTAAATCAAAATGGTTCCAAACACATAATTCCTAATGCTGCAAACTCTGTAACTGTTTCCCAAAGTTACTACATGGCTTTGCAATGAGCCTAATGTAAAGGATGGCTGTACACCAGAGATAATTCTGGCCAGCTTTGTAAGACAAAAAGTCAGAATAAACACAAGTAGAGCACCAGTACTTAAAACATGTGATGCCCTCATCAGTCATCAAAAATACTGTTATACATGATTAGCTGCTGAAGAACATGTTTGCTCTGTGGCCATTGATTTTTACTGGGTAAAGTAATGTGTCTTGTTTTTCCACCAAGTATTCATGCACCAAGGCATTTTTTAATATCTTTTATTTTGAAATGCAGGACAGCTTAAGTTTTAAAGTGTCTTCACTCCACTAAAATTCAAAGTATGTAAAACCACAGCTTTATCAATCATGCCATCTGTGCTAAAAATGCCATTCTTTTTTTTTTTTTTCGCCACAAGACTATTATATCATGTGCAGGTGGTAACATCTAAAAATGTATCACAGAAGATATATGTAAAACCTACTCATTTTCTTGATCCAAACAGTAAGTAGAAATGAACCCATGCTGATCTAGCTCATACACCTCTTGGCACTGGAGACCTACCTCTCACTAGACCTGCAACCCTGATGCTGAAACATCGTTTCCAGAAATGAAGCACACAGTTCCCTACACCTGTTTCATACCATCAAACCAGATAAAATGGCTTGATCTCTTCCACGAAGGAAGGAGTTCAGCACTGGATTGAGGAGTCAGACAAGCACCATATGGCTAGAAGGGACAGGAAGACAAAAGTGAGGGCTGAACCACCTTTCTTAGTGGCAGCAAGAGTTACATTGGCTCAGCTGTGTTGTCTAATCAAGTATTCTAAATCAATTAAGAGTGAAGCCAATTTGTACACATGAGTCTTTGTATTTATAAATGAACCTAAATATTCCACAGTAATATTCCATACAGTTTATTTCCTGTAGCACATGGATAGAAACCAAGGACTGGCTGAGCTCATTAGCCATGAAAACATGCTGTTTTATCAGGCAAGCTTTTGTCCAGCAATACAAAAAATGAGCAGTGAATGGATGAACCCTTCCTGCCCTATAAAACAATGGTTCCCCATGCAGGAATGTCAGTTAATGCCAGTTAACAGCAAACATGCTCTCTCAGTTGTTTGGAATTGTCACTAGGTTTGTAAATAATTCTCATGCATCTTCCCAGAATACTACATTTCTCACAGGTTTTGATGAAAACAGAAAGCCGCTTTCTCTGCCTGGAGAGTATTTTCCCAGGTTTTAGTTTAAGCGGTGATGCTCAAGCAGAGCAGGGTGGCTGCAGACCCCCTGCAGAGGTGATCCTCCACAGATGCCTTCCTTGCCTCTCCACACAAATGGCTGAGTCGCTCATTGTTCAATGGCCCGGGACAGTGAAGTATAGCCTGTCCTAGGCAGACCTGATCTAGCCATGGTTTGCTTTAAAAAGGTGCACAGCAAGTAAAGCATTTCAGCAGTGACTCAGCACTGTGTATTAATAGCCAGCCTAAGCTTATTTAAGAGTCTATGGCTGCCATGTGTCAGGGACAGGCTGTCGAGCTGGCTGGAAGCTCATCGTGCATCTCTCAGCACAGGGCAGCAGCATGACAGGGCTGACAGTACCTTGGAATGGGAGCACAGCTCAAGGAGAAAGGGAAGGAGGGCAGGATGCTGCTTTTGAATTGGCTCAGGTCAACTGCTAAGAGTTGGATTCCCTTGGTCCACAGGAGGAGGTGGAAGCCGAGCAGCTGATGAAGTTGTGAAGAATTAGGCGTCTTTATACCCTCCATGCAAAGTGAACAGAAAGCACTGCTTAGAAGAATCTTGTAAAGCCATCCTGCATGCATGTAAATACCCGTGTGCAGAAATTAAGTTCATGCTTTTGGTCACACTGGAAAGCACAGGGAGGTAAGAAATAAAGAGAGTTATCATAATCTGATTAGCTGTGTAATTAAGACTAAACTGGGAGATCAATGAGGGAAACTATAAGGAGGGTTTTTTCAGCACAGTATGCTGAAGAAAAAATGCGAAATCTGGTGGAAATCTAATGGGATAAAGTAACAGATGGTAGGTGGACACCCAAGGGACATGGAATGTGCTTAAAGATGATAATGACTAACAATATGATTAAGAGTACATACAATCTCACAATGCACTGCATAGAACTGAAATGTAAGTACTAAGGCCATAAACCCTTTAATATTATAGATTAGTTTTACATACTTTTATAAACACCTACAAGACAAATAGGAAGAAAACTTACAAAAAGGTTCTATATAACACAAGTATCTGGGCTATTTAAGGGAATGGCTCTTGTCACCATCTTGAGAAACTGGCAAGTAACTGTCTACAAATACGATACAGGACCACAGGACACACATAACAATAAACAATTTACTCATTTTACAGAAAAGAACAAGAACAAACCACCGTCATCTGAGCCACCTGAAGCCTACCTGACATCACTCTACCATCCTGTAAGGACTCTGGGTGAAAAAAGGTACATCAAACGCTATCCACTTTTACAATCACAAATACACCAGCAACTTCCAGCAAAATCTCCCACATAACCCACTGTTCTCCCAGATGGTACATGTGCAGGAGTAGGGATTGCAGTCTAAAAGCTGGACACACAAGCAGGTCAAGTCAAGATGGCCACTCATACTCAGGCAATGCTTTCAATTTTCTCTTGTGTACCATCAAATTTTCTACAGCAGTCTCATGAAACTATGGTGGTCCTGTGCCTTCGAAATATTTGCCAACAATTAAACAATACAGCCCAGCTGCAGAATAGCTTATTTCTCCACAAAATAAATAAACATTATATATAAAAACTTCAGACACATACAGATAGATGGATACATACGTACATACAGCAGGGTTAAATGGAGTAAATGTAAACAAAATGATAAAAAAAGACATAAACCAATGCTGAATTTATTATAACCCAGTTATTTATGTAGATTTATTTTAAAATATGTCTGATTGAATTCATAGCACTGATGAAGACAATAGTAATGCACGAAATATCATTAAACACTTAAACTAAAATTCCTCCTTGATCGTCCCTTCACAACCACTTTGATTTTGTTATGCTACCCCAGGACAAGAATAACCTCATAACCAGAAGGTCAGAAAATTCTTACTCTGTTATGAGAGCAAACTAAATAATTTTCAAAAGCAGAGTCCTCTCCCAGGCACAGTCCTGCTTTCGGCTCTCCCATCTCCAACTGGCACTAATTTAAATTAGGGGACTGGTAGATTTAGCACTTCAGCTGATATCAATTACTGTTGTGTCACGCAAAGCATTCCCTGAAGTAATCAAGAACTAAGCTGCTTATGGAAGTAGTGTAAAAACTGCACTAGAAATTAAACAGAAGCCAGTACACAGCAGAGACATAACCATCCTCTCTGTAAGAAAAAGAGATTTAAATGGGCAGCTGCATTCTGCATAGCAGAATTACAACCATTTCTGTGAGTGGTTTTAAGGTGCATAGAGAGGTCACTGTGTTCCATAGATTGGGTTACTGCAAAGCCAACAGATAATTACATGAAAGAAGTAACTGGGCACTGGACTGCCTTAAAACGACTGAAGAGAAACAGAATAAGCCAGAATGACGCTGCCTCTGATGCAGCTTCCGAGCAAGCATCGTCCTCTAATTTACTCACAACTAGCTTACGAAAACTTCCCAGTGTTTTTACAACCATAAAATCCAAAAAACCAAGCCCCAAAATACAGATCTTTTTTATCCTAGTGCAGGAAAATGGTGGGAGGTAATGAAAGTGGGCCCAATTAAATGTGATGTAAGGAACCAACAAGAAACACACTCTTCAGAAGCCTAAGTTGTAACAGCTGTCTTGCACTGTTGTGCTTGTCTCTGTTCTTGGGATCCCTCCTCAATGGCTTCTGCCCAAGGACAATTTTGTTTTAAGGATGCTTAAAGCAGTAGTTGTCATTTAGGGCAAGCTCACTCAGCTGAGGAGACAGCTCAAGTCATTGTGGGCCCCCCCTGCTCTGAAAGGGCAGATATAGATAGGCTTCCTGGCACCTTTCCATCCTACAATTTCCTACCGCTATTACACTGATGATTCAAATCTAATTTTAACAAGCAAGCAAGCCTTCTGCTGTCAGCAACCATTGTTCCCAGACAGAAGGAAAATTCTTTAAGCACATTTTCGTGCCTTTCAACATCTGCATTCTTGTACTGCTTTTGTTCCTGGAGAAGGGCACGGAAAAGGAAAATAAGGGGAGCACTTCCCAAGATAAGGAGCTAAGATGTCAGCGTTGTCACTTACCATTTCCTAAAGAAATTTAATTTTCCCAAATAATACATGGGTGGCAGAAGGGTATTATTCACTTAAGGACAAAATGCTTTGAAAATCTAAAAAAACTTGCTACTGTAACAAAGCAAGACTCAAACCATATTCCCCTAAGAACACATAAAAACAATTTGGGTTTTTTCTTTTTTTTTAAATAGAAAAATATTTTCCACATACTTTGGTATAATTCAGTCCTACACAGCCACAATACTTATTTTTTAAAATAACTAAATATATGAATCTCTTTACAGCTAAGTTTGTGTGTAAATTAAAGTGCCCTACCAGTTCAGAAAGAATCTACAGACTTCCTTAATTATATACTACCTCAACAAGATATGACCATTCACCATGTTTCTAAGTGTTGGCCTGAGAGATCAGACAAAGGAAAGTAATTTGAACATTCTTTTACATATTTTTCAGATGGCCTTCAAAAGCCAAGTCAACACAGAACATCAAGCCGAGTTATTAGTTGTACAGCAAAAGAAATCATCCCATAAAATGTGCATTATCAGTGAAAAGTTGCAAGGGGTGAGATATTCACTGAACATACTTAGTTCTGAAGATTATTGTAGAAGAAGGGCATAAACTCAGTTCCAATACCCAAGGATAAGACAACAACAAGCATAAAAAAGTCTTCCAGGCAAGGAAGAAACAGCCCAGTTTATCCCGAGTTAGCACATTCAAGTTAGTTGTATGCCATGTCCTGATGTTTATATTGTATGATTTTAATGAATCTACAATAGAAGATTAAATATATCTGCAGGTCTCCTAAATAAAACAAATGCTATACTGTGGTGCTGAAATATGTAAGATGTTTCCATTACCTAGAATTCATATCATAGAAACATTGGAACAGGAAATATTTAAGAGCAGTTAACACCCTAAAATGTGCAGAAAATGTTACCTGTGCAATACACTGCTATACTCTTGTCTCAATGGAAGTAGTCAGAACATGGGGATCAAGTGTTGCAGTCCCCTTAAGCAGACATTGTGGAACCTGCCCAAGGTATTTAATTTGATCAAGTCAGTGGCATTTGCATTCATTCACATTCAGCAAGTTATTAATCTAAAAAAGCTAAGGAGTCTTTCATTTCTTCTTTTCTCCAAACTCCATTTATTCTTCTATAAAATTAATGCCATAAATAAAATGTTGCATTTAGACCTGCTGTGATACTGCCAGGCAATTTTGCTGCAGATAAAGGTCAAGGAAAAATTTATTAAAAAACAAAATAACATTTTTTTTCCAAACTCCCTATATAAAAGAACAGTGCCAAGCATTTAAATAAACTCTCAACATAGGTCAATCCTTAATGGGCTTGTAAGTGAGCTGTGTGTTTTAAGAGCTAACCTTTGGAGCATTACTGAACTATTTCTTGCAGAGCAACGACTGTGTTGCAACCGCCCTCCAGAAACCTGTGACCATCGTCTGAACTAAATCACCTGCATGTATGAAAGCCCAAACCCTAACTGAAGGCCTTAATAAACACGAATCCAACAAGAAACACAAGTTACCAACTACCTCTACTGGGTTTCCTCAAAACCACAAGTTTTGAAACTCAAACATCCAATTCTTGCATTAAATGTAATGTTCGAACACTGAAAGAAATCTGTATTTTAGAAATTCATCTGAGCTGGATGTAAAAATTTTGGCTAATTCCTTGTCTCAACTTCAACAGTTCTGCCAGCTTTAAAAGAACTATGAATATTGGGGGAATAACAAAATCTGTTTCCTGCTTGAATTCTTCTATCTTTATTTCCAGTGCCTCTTTTTATTTCCGTAACATCTAAACAAAAGAGCCTTCTCATATCGTAAATCTTCACATGGTTATTACCAGATGATGGCCAATGCATAATTTCAGTCTTCTTGTAACAAAACAGATTGGATTTTATGTTTTCTACTAGAAAGATTAGCTCCTGCAAAACCACCAAACTATCTCTGCAGTAAATCCAAATTGTTAGAGCTCCTAGTATGAGTCCTGCTCATCCGCACTGCACCCCCAGACTAGCTAAATATCATCTATTCCATATGGATAGCAAATACATTTTTTTATTTGTTAGTCTTGCAATCTTACATGAAAACATCATATCACTGAATGGGAGACTTACATGCAAGCTGTACAGTATGGCCACAATGCACCTTCAGGATACACGAATGACAGCTTCTGAAGGAGCTTTAGTTACTATGGACTTGCACAGATTAAAAGAAGAAGACATCACTTTTATTCCTCATCACTATCTTTACAACTGAGTAGGGTAACGTGAAATAATGAACTGAGTAAGAGCACAATAAGCAAATAATAAAACTAACACCTAAGACCTCCTGGAGATCCAAAATAGGGAAACAGGGAAAAAATGCTGATATTTAGTTCAGAAACAGCTCAACGTAGCTCTTTCCAGTGACTACAACTGGAGCCAGTAACTGCTGTATTTGCTCATGGATTTAGTCAGTGTTTTAGGGAAAGCATCAGGACAGGCTTCTGCAAAAGTAGGCAAGTACTTCACATGTGTTATTATCATAGAGTATTACCAGAGACACAGCCCTGTGCATCTGGCTTCAAAGCAGAGGAGGTACTGCAGCCACTGCCTTCCTCATGGCAGGTGTGCCCACAAACCAATAGGCTATTTTGGATGGATGCTTAACATTGACTTGATAGATTAGAAGTTGCAGACACAAGGTCTCGGGATTTAATGCAATGAAAAGCAAAAATAGAAATACAAATGGAAAGCAGGGTATGGCTTGGGAAAATGCAAGATATAACATGTTTGGTATGAAAAAAATACAGATCGGTAATAAGGAAGGTAGGGAAGGAAGGGAGAGAGTGCACAGAGAAATAAATGAAGGAGGAGGTAATGTGGGCAGTCAATCTAGAGAGTAGAATTTTAAAAAAGAAAAGCATCAGGAATCATGCTAACAGAAAAAAAATATATTCTCTACAGATTTAGGAGAACCTGGACTCCCTGAATCTCCTGATTAAATGAAGGTGGGTCTCTCAAAAGCAAAAAGGTGAAGAACTGACATTTGAGTAAAGAAAGAGATAAATTTTTTACAGGTGAAAAATGGTAAAGTGGGGCAAAGAGATAGTGGGGTAATCGTTTACAAATATCTAAAGGAAGAATGTGCATAGCAGAAAAAAGATGACATTTTCTAACAGCTATGGAAAGTCAAGAAGGAGTACATGGGAAGTGGGGGGAGTTTGGTGGTTTGTTTTTGTTGGGGTTTTTTACATAAAAAATACTGAGGGACTAGAAGGAAAGGCTTTTTGGAGGGGAACAACTGTTGGCCTGTAAAAAACTGCCAGAGGGAATACTGCAAAGCTACTGCTGAACTAAGTAACAGAAAATGCATGATGGGAACAGTCCTGTATCAGAAGGAGGAATGCCTTGGATAATGTAAAAGACCACTTCCCAGTCTGCTTATCTGTATACTAAGCATACAACTAAGATATATTACCTGAAAATCTGTGCTCCCTTTTTAATACAACAGTAATGTACTTTATTACTGATTTTAACACACTTTAATAGGAGGAAGCATACATTCAATTATTTTATTACATGCTTTGAATATAAATGGTGAGCATCTGCACTCTAGTTTACTCCTTCCGTCCTCACACTCTCATAAAAACACAGCACTGGCACATTTTAGAATTCAGAGCAGCCCTCCCCAGCCCAGCCGCTTTCTTGACTGGTTTGCTGGGATCTATATATCCAATCTAATTATTTTGATTCCCATTTCCAACCCTATCAGTGGTGCAGTGGTGCAAGAAATCAAAATGCCAGTCTCCTGAATGTGTTAGAACCTAAAAGCTAACAGCTACTCATTTGCAGAGGCATCACTGCATGGCCCAAAGCCCCTGTCACCAGGCAATTTACGTTCAGTGTTCTGGATGTGACTCGAGAGGGGTTTCCCAGCGTACCAATAGAGCATTTCATATAACATTTCAGATATGCTACAGGTTGTTGCATCATCTTATTTTGTCACAGCATAACTGACTAACAAAAAACCCCCCAGCAACGCTTTGTTCAAAGTTTGTCTCTTTTTAAAGACTTGAGTCCTTCTTCTTTGTTATTTTTTCCCTTTGTTTTCATAAAAGGCAAAAAATAGGATCATACAAGCTTATCTTCCCTTACGTGATCAGAAGAGTCAGCAATAATCCTGCCAAAACACCTACCACCCTTTCAAATCAGGGGGATCATATGTTGCTCAGTAGCTGAATTTCCCTGTGGGTCTTTTTCTGCCTATAAGCTGTCCCCCTCTTGAATTACAGTCTTACTTAGATTACTAATGCTCAGCACCACCAAAAATATTCCCATTCATTTCTCCAGCTTTTACAAACAGGATAACATGATTTGTGTTTAAATATAAGCATCACTGTTTTACTTTTTATTATGAATATCATATGTTTGGCCAGCTGTCTGACCTTCCTTATGATGATGAATGCTGCAGCAAACAATTTGCTGTATCTTTAAAGAAATGGCCAATTCAATTACATTATGCCAGAAGCTTTCAAATCCCTCTCTGCCAAGTGTCTTTGCTATATCCTGCCACAGACAGCCCATTTGTATTCCAGCACAGTAGGACACTTGTTTTGTTGAAGCACACAGCTCTAGTTAGGTACTATCAACAGAGCAGTATTTCAGTTCTCCAGCTCTGTGCTCCTTCCACCCCCTCTACCCTCGGTTATCAAGATTTTCAATTTTACTGACCAAACGTGTATGCATTACTAATTATGTGCATGAAATGCAGTAGTTATCGACTGCTACAAGAAAATACATTAGTGACCAATTACAGAAGTTCTTGGCAGCAATGGTTATCATTTTAGTGGATTTAATCATTGCACTTATAAAGTGAAGCCTGAGATTCCCTTTGAGATTATACCACTAATTGCTACTGTTTTGCCAGTTACTGCATGAGCTGTTTGCAAAAAGGATCACTAAAGATGCTTTCTAAATATGGTAAAGCAGCAAACAGATGAAGCCTCCTGGAATGAGTGTCCCCCCCCAGTAAAACCACAGTGTCAATTTATTCATACCACAGTGCCCCTCTCCGATCCATACCCCCCGTCACCCCCTCTTTCCCTCCCATTCCTTGTCATTTGGGCAGGCAGCAGCAATACAGCTGCATTACTGCTCATGTGAATCGTGCCACACACTATCATTTATTTATATAGATAGTGGGAATATTACACTGCAAAAATAAAAAAATGTTTTCCCCTCTCTTCTGTGTTTGCAGAGAGGATACTAGCTATTATGATTATGACAGAGTGTTTATATGGTCTTAGACCTTAAAAACCCCCCCAAAAAACGGGAAAAAACCCCAACCTAGGCCAAGTGCATGATTTATTGCAAGTACAATACCACCCTAATATGCTTCCACTCTCTCCAGGAATCCCTAAAAACAAACACTCCCCCTCCCAAGGAATTTGTAATATAACATATTGTTCTTTAAAAGCCTACATCTACTTCCAGATCATCAGTAGTGATGAATTATCTGGTTTACAGCCTCATAAAGCAGAAGTGTCTATATATTTTAATGCTGAGGCCAACCACAAGACTTTGGTACCTTTCAAATGTAGTGATATACAACTTTCCAACCACCAATGAAAGGCTTCAGGTGAAACAAAGAGATATAATTTCATCAACATTTTAAAATCTGATCAAAAGAAGTAGTCTTTTAAAGACAAGAAGAATGGGGAAGGATTACAACTACAGTTTTGTTAGCTGAGAACAAGCTATTTTAATAAATAAAATTGTTTAAATAAATTTATTTGGCTCCTTTTCAATAAAAATTTCAGCTACTAAAGCTTTCTATTATTCAAACACCACTTTGTGAAGAACAAAGAAACACTCTCAAAAATATTAAAAACCCCCAACAATCCTCAACAAAAATTTTCTCATGAGATTAAAAAGCCTCCTGTATTTGTCTCAACAAACATCAACGTTTTTAGGATTTCAGTAGATGCTAGGTTGATAAAACTTTAATTAGAAACTTAATTGATCTCTGTCAGAGAGATACTGTAGAGAAAGAGTTTTAAATCCCCAGAGACTTCTACACTATAAACAGCAGAGCATATGACATCTTTAAAAGCTGTCAGAAACCATACACTGTGATTTACAAAAATAATAACAATCTCTGTGAAATTAACTGCTAAAAGAAGTTGAAGAGCTTCATCCTACAGTATCAACAGGCTACAGCAACAGTACCAGTTGGCCTCACTTCAGCCTCCAAACACAGCACGGACTAATACCTAGCAATCTCTGGAAAGGAACAAAATGCAGCAGGAGGAGGGTTACATCACAGATACATTTATCTTGCTTCACACCCAGATGTAGATTTGCACAAAACCCGCTGATCTTTCCAGAGCGGCAGGCACAAGAACTGCTACACACAGGATGCTCTCCAAACCAAGGGCAGTTCATTTCCATGCTTAACAGAGAAAATCTTGCCCCAGGGCAGTCAATTTCAAGTCTGAATGAGAAAAATCTGTAGGTGATGCAGTAACTACAGTAACTGGCAAATAATAAACTGGGTAAAACACCTAGAGATCAATCCTATATTCATGAAGGAACAGACTACACAATTCAATTGGATTATCCCCATTTCTTAGTTCACTAGTTCTTGACTTCTACCTTATTAGACAACAATTAAGGACAATTTTCAGGCACAAAGTAACATAACACTGACACAGTATCTTTGTCAAGGCATGGTATCTTTGCCACTATACCTACAGTTCCTCCAGTCTAGCAGAATGACTGCCTCTCTTTTGTATGGGCAAGCTCCTGTCTCGTGTACACAGGCACAAAATCTAAATTATAATTCCAGGAAGACTGCAACTGTACCTGGAATTTCTAGTGCTGCCTTTCAAGTGAGGAAACAGGAACAAAGCAGGAGAAGAAGATATTCCCAAAATGAACAGCTGAGCTTATGTAGCACCCAAAATACAAAAGGTTGGGAAATAGCTGCCTTTCATCACTGTCAAAAGCAGTAGACTAAAATATGCAGAGCAGGACTGATAACACAGGAAATAAATGAAAACATTTGCTGCATGTTAGTGTAGAAGTTAAAAGAAACAAGGCAAAAACTTCTCTCAAAGGTCCCTGCTGGATTTAAAACAGAGCTGTTGCGCCAACTGTGATTTCAAAACATGCCACTATCATTTAAGAACATTGAACTTCTCTTCTTTAGTAAACCTTACACCTGTTCACTAGTCCAGAGACCTAATTCCTAAAACCAAACACAGCGAGTGCAAGACAAGGAACCAGAACTTCAATGACGACTGCTAATGCACAGGAAAGCAACCAGTTACTTATAATACAGTCTCAGGCATTATTTGTAATTCAGTACCTAACTTACAAATCAAGGAATGATAATGCTAAATGTTGCCATGATATATTTCTGAGTGACTTAAAAGTCTTATGTGTGTACAGCTCACAAAGCCTGGCATATTTTTACGTCACATATTTAATTCTCTTTAATATTGAAAGCAATGAGAGACATTTTTGTCTACTACTCTGTTGCAAAGATAAACACAGTAAATACTCTAGCAAAATGAAATACACTTTTTTATGCAGTGATGTGATGGATATCAATTTATAAGTTCATGCATTAAGTACAAGAATATGAATAAACCATGGCAGAGATTTGGAATAAACAGCACTGGTAACAAGTTTAGACCAGATTAAATTGAGAGACTTTCAGCTGGTAAGCTTTGTTTTCAAAATTTAATGCAGATACCAGTAAGGATACTCAGCTTAGTAAAGCTTTCTAAAACCAAAGATAATTCTTTAAGCATGAGAAATGCCAGCAGGAAGAAAGGCTCCAGCTCTAGCAATTCTTTCAGAAAACTCAATTAACTTGCCCATTTTTAAAAATATGTTACCAGTAGAAAGAAGTTTCATGCTATAAAAAATTTATCTGCTCATTAGTATTACAGACATTTCATATATGAATATGTATGACTAAATAAATGCATTAAATAATAAGTAACGCATCAACATACCTTTTCAACATGTAAAATGACTTTTTGCAACCAGAATAACGCTCGGATTGCCGGGAAAGAAAGCTATGTGGATAAATGGAAAATACTCTTCCTGCCTTTTCAGAAAACTGTGTAGGCTGGGTTTGGGACTGGGGGCCTCCAGATGCCAAGGAATGTCTACCACATTCCCCATCCAAGCTGATGAAGAAAAGCTGTCCATGTCCTGTTTTAGTGGAAGCAAACCCAACCAAGACAATGGGTTTTGTCTCAAAAAAAAAAAACCCTCATGAAATGAGCGTTCATCCTTTCCAAGACAACCTTCCACGAGGTCATCTTCTCAGCCTTCACCCTCTGATGACCTCATATTTAACCTGGCCTGACCTTCATTTCTGCTGAGTCTCAGTGCCTTACTACGGTTACAAACCAGCAACATCAAGTTAAGCTTTAAGAAACTCAGAAATTAGTCTGAAGATAAATAACTGAAAAGGCAAAACATCAAAATACCAAGAAATCCTGCTTATAAGCTATGTTTCTTTCTATGGAGACTTCAGGGGTAGAAATAAGAAGAAAACCTACCAAAAAGCACTGAAGGCTCTATACCACATTGCCTCCCTCTAGGTAGCCCTACTACTTCTGGTCTTTGTCAACTCAAAAGCCAAACTATTGTCTCAAGTTACAACTGCAATTAGGCATGGAGATGCTGAAAATTATTTCACAGTTTTAACATTTTGTAAAGCTGATTTCCACTAAGCATTCACTTACTCAGGTGCAAGAACAGTCAAGGTCCCCAGTTTCCCCCAGATTTTCCCTTCAGGCCAGTTTTATCCTTAAGTACCTGTGCACAACAAAAAAAACAAAGAAAAAATTAATTTATATTACTCCTCATAAGTTCATCTCTTGATTATATCAATGTTTATGGCCCCGATTTAAAAATTCAGATCTCCAGCTTTTCTCACAGGATTATTTCCCATCAATATGGTTAACCAGAAGCAAACTGAAAGCTGTTTTCCCCATGTAAAAAACTGGGTTTTATTTGACCAATTAAAAAAAAAAAAAAAAAAAAATTATTTTTTTTTTTTTTTCAGACTTACCATGACCGTAAATGAAAGAGATTTCTGTAAGGAAACTCATGTAAATTCAACCTAATAGAAGGTGGGATTGCATGATTTAGGTATATTTCATCACTTGTTTTCAGGAGTACAAACAGAGAGCACACAGTTAAGCCTTTGTTAGCCACATATTTAAGCTACCTTAAAGCTGTTAACATGTGACAAGCAAATCCTACATATTCAATTACTGCTTTAAAAATTGAAAGAAGGTTCATGTACAGGTGCACTGTCACTTCATTAGGGAGCTCAAAAATAGAGTTATTCTTTCTCCTGGCACTTGTATGAATTAAAGAAACATTTTCAAAATGTGCCATTCAACCATATGGAATCAATTTTTGCAGACATATGGAGCTCCAATTAAATAAGTGTGGCTTTGCTGACACAAAAGTCCACCTGCACGTATTCAAATTTTCCAGAATTAGACCATCTAATTTAGAGCAGCCCATCTAAGAGTAACAGAGTAGAAAAGCAATGTATTTGATATGATGCAACGTCGGTAACCAGTCTCCTTAAACAGCAATTGCAGCCTTACTTTTGACCATGGTCAGGATATAATCAGATAAGATTGAATTAGTTCCCTTAAAATACAGCTCCACTACCTCAGATCAAAAGAAAATAATTTTTCATCTTCTCCATCATGCAAGTAAATATATAATTGGAAAATTAGGCAAGGTACAATTTTTCAAAGAAGATTTTGCCAGAAGTCAATGGAAATTAAAAAGCTGACTGTAACCATACTTCCTAGATTTTACAGGTTTTTTGCACATATTTTCTCAGAATAAATGTATGGAAAGCATCCCTTTGAAAGAAACAGAAGTCAACAAGCTATATATAAACATCAACATCCTAAATAAGCCTAAAATCTTAATATAAGATAGGCATCCAATGATGTGGAAACTAATAAATTTTTAAGGTAAGCTCTTCAGAAGGTTTTTTTTTCTTTTCTTTTTTTTTTTTTTTTTAAGGATTTGCACTTAATTGGGCACCCTTGTTCAAATCTAGTTTGACTGACTTTGTATTAGGTGATAATGCACAATTTTTCTTCCATAGGATCCAAACCTCATTCAGTGAATACAGTAGCTAGAGGGGAGTAGTGAAAGTCAACCCAGTGGCTGCACTCCATATGGTCACAGCACAGCTCTACACATTGTCTGCTCCAGGTTATCCTGAGCTGTTCCAGAACAGCACTCTGAAGACAGAAATGCCAGTTCTTGGACAGAGCTCCTTTTTGGTGCTGTCAGGTAACAACAGACCACGTTACAGCCCCCTGCAAGGGGCGTCATATGATCCCAGAGACAAGAAAGAAACTTCTGGTTCAGGAGCATTACAAACTTTAGAGTTCAACCAGGTTCCTAAAACTCATTTTTCAGAGTATTTAGCTTTCTATAATACCTTAAACTAATTTCCTGGAGAAGCCATATCCATCTAGTTGCCTAATTAAGGTGACACACATCTTCCCTCACTTGTGCACTGCCCCATTCACTATCTGTCTTCGGGTTTCTCCAAGAAATAATAGCACGTTTTCAGAACTGAACACAGCATTCCAGCTGTGGCCTGGCAAGCACTGAGTAGAGTGGGACAATGACTTTTATCTCTGTTGGTGATGTCCTTGTTGATGCAGCCCAGCATCCCACTGGCTTGCTTTGCCACAGCAGCACACTGTTCTTTCATACTGAACTTGCTGTCCACCAGAACACCCACATCCCTTTCCATAGAGCTGCTTCTCAGGTGGGGAGATCCCAGCCTGTGCTGCACTCCTGGGTTATGGACAGATCCCTCCTATGCTACTACTGTATTACTGCTACTGTGGCCATTTAATAAGAGCACACTTTACTTAATGAGTACAGATGAATGATTCTTCCAATATTGACTCTAAAAAGAAAAAATAACTCCCTGATTTAACTGAAAAAATCCAGTAGAATAGTTACTTTTTTATATTTAAGTAGCAAATTATTGAAAATATTTAGATACACTACAACAACACAACCTTTCAACAACCTTTTTGTGTGTCCAACATATAAAAATTAAGTATAAATGCAATATCATTAATGAATACAGTATTTACAAATAAATCACTCATTCCTCTGTTGAGCCACACTGAGTTAAGTACACTTTAATGCTGAAAGTGGTATCTAATTATCTTTATTTGATCCCAAATGCAACAGGGAAATAATAATGTTCAAAATACTTGCTGATAAGCACTCAACATTGAAAGGTATGTGCTACTATAATGTAAGATGGTATTTATTCTTATTTCTTCTGAAGAGGTCTCAAACAGTCACATGAATATATTTAATTCATACAACTGCTTGTTCTTCCACTTCTTATATTTCCTGATATGGTGTTGAAAGCAGAAAGAGATTTAGTTATCCTGATTCCCATCCCCAGTATTGCCTGACCCGGGAAATTCACCACTGTCACTGCCCATGGAGAAAAGAGGACAGTCAATATGAATCATGCTCTGGGAACTAGGCTTCAAAACCTAACTAATGCAATGACTACACCTCATACAGAAGCCAATTATCACTTGTGATCCAAGGCATTTCTCAGAAGCTGGCACTCTGAGTCTCCTATTAATCAGTATATTCACATGGGTTTGCTAGCTAGGATAACAGGAAATTAATAACATAGCTATCAGTAGTAGATTGATTCTGAATTAAATAAAAAACAAAAAACCCAACACATCCACACATGAAACCCCCCAAAATACAAAAAAACCACTGCTAAACTGATCAAAAAGCCGTAAAACGACTGTAAGTGTTTGCCTCCTTTTATTTTAGGAAATCTTTGTGCTCTGGTTTTTTTGCCTTCCTCACAAGTTCCTGGCATCCCTTGTACCACGATGTTTATATTCTAGTTTCCATCACCAGCAACATGAAAAAGACATTTAGTTCACCCACACATACGTCCTTGCCAGAAAGGTCAAGAGAATCATTTACAAATGAAGGTCACCCAAAAATCACAAGTATGAAGACAAGAATCACCCCTTTCCCTACCTTGTCACAATAAAAAAGTGCCTGTGCCTCCCCAAAGCCTGCAAGATGGAAGGAAAATATTGATTCTTACCATATAATGGCTTCCTGGCATGGAAACTTTACCAGTGTAATGGTGACAGAATCATACAATGAACTAGTTTAAATCTTCCATGAAAGGGTCTGGTGGGGAGGGTTTGGCAATTAAAAGGTTTTTTGCTAAACAACCTTCATCCAGAAAAATCCCAGCTGACGTCAAAGCATCTCTCTTACTAGAACAAGAGGATTTTAGCATCATCACTATAGCTGTTGTAGTCTGGCTGGTGCTAGCTAACTTGGTCACACAGGTAAATCCTAGAACATTCCAGCAAACAAGTGATCTGGGATTATACTTTATACAGCCTAAAGCAAATCTAGTTAACATTTCTTTGATCCTTGTGTTTCACACTTCAGAGAGCTGAGGGAAAGAGGAGGTGCTGATACTTTCAGGAACCACTAATTACAGGAATTCATCATGAAGGGCATTGCTAGAAAGTAATAGAGATGTTTAAATATAAACAGTGCAGTTGCTGTCACACAATTGTCCATGAAAGGTTTCAGTGCATTTCTCCACCCAGACTGATGATCTGTAAGGTGTTGAATAGGAAAGAAATTTACCACAGTATAAGCCCCTTCCATTAAAACAATCCCTAGCACATTTTTTGTGTTTGATTACAAAGTAAATTATAAATCAGATCCATTTTAAGAGTTTAATATAAATGTTATGGCCAGAATTTTTAGAAGATTTGCTATTACATTTAATCAGCCAAGTAAAAGTAAAGTCTTCTGAACTCAATTCATTTTTGAAACAGAATTCATCCTGAATGGCAGCTACTGCCTTTTTATGGTAAAAAATAAAAGTGACATTCAACTGGCCTCAATTATAACATTAATGATCTACTCTAAGTTATTTGTCTCCTTTTGAAATATGTGTAAAACCACATGGCAAATTACTGGCAGAAACAGGAACTTAACTAGCACTTGTAACTAGTTCTCTTCCTTGAGAGTGCACCACTGCCTAACAAGGTATTTTACAAACATCCAGGTTTTCATTATAGCCATTCCCTATAACATCTTTTTTATTTTCATGACAACAGTCACCTAAAGCATAGAGCCTTTTTCACAGCCAACTGAATGTTTGGTGGTACAATATGGCCTGAGCCTATCAACACCAGGAAGTTATATCTTACTTTTTAATGTGGCCCTCCAATTAAACACTTGAAAGAAATTTTCTCTTTAAATCCTGTCCGGAATAAAATCCAGAAAGCTGTAGCCCATCCTTTATCAGCCGCTTTTTCACCTATTAATTTAAGAACAACACTTCCTCCTGTTGCACACTTACCAGGAAGTAGCTATGACATGAATATGTTATAAACACCATGCCCCTCTCAGGCTGCACAGCCTTCTGAAAAAACAAGACAACCTAAAGGAAGCACTTCTTTTTATCATCCTCTGCTTCCTGCCCACATTCTGGTTACTTAATTCAATACCAAAGGTAGAGCTTTTGAAAGAATTTCACATCTCATTTTGCTTCTGTAGTTCCCCCCCTGAGTCTGAGGTCATTGATGATATGCTGATTTCGGTGCAAGTCTGCTTTCTCACAGAAATGCCAAAAATGCAAAGGCAGAGTGATAACCCAACTGCAAGACATCACCTACTGAGAACAATTCTTCTCGGCTACAGGAGGTGACAAATGACTGAGAAACTTCTCTGCACCAAACAGTAAAGTTTGAGTAGCAGAAAGAATGCTACACCTCCTCTGGATCATCAACCCACCATTTTACTGTGCCTCAGCACACTTCAGAGACACGGGATGATCCTTTTGGGATGAACCACAGGCAACCACACGATGAACGTTCAGTTCTGCAGTTTCCATTGTGTATCTGCTCCACTTGTCCTAAACCCCACAAAATGCTTCTCAATACCCTACAAAAGGCAAAACAGCTACAGGAAAGGCTATAATTATGGTATACTACAGCTTTACTCCTGGCTATTTTCTATGTCTTTGTGCATGTTTTCCATAATTGCTAAGTAGCAACTTCTAAATGATCGCAATAAGTGGACCGTCTTTAACACAACATTCATGATGAATGTTAGAAGGTGGGGGCTAGAACAGGGGACAAGTAAAATTAAGTTGTTATTAAAGGATTTGGGAGAAGAGCAGAAAAAGCATTCTTCTCTTACCCACTAGCGCCCACTGGAAATACTGAAGCGTGTTGTTAGTGCCAAATAAATATAATTCAAAACAAGCAGTTTCAGTCTCCCTTCAGACCCCTTGGAGACCTCAATACTTCAAATCCAAAGACTCATCTCATAACTTAACTTGCTACTGTCATTCCAGAATAAATCTCCTGTGCAGCTTATTAAACTGTCTTTGCACCTGCTTCAATTTAAGTCCATCTTTCTGCTCACTGCAAAGGAAGATCATTGGACACATTATTCCAAATGAGGTCTCAGGAAGGCTTTACAAAATGCTGTTAGCATTTCTCTCTCTCTCCCTACAAAAATATCATGTCTAATGCATCGCAGAAGCACATTAGACTCTTTCACAGCAGCATCATACTGGTGGCTTAGAGCCATCTTAGTGGCATTATCACAGCACTTTCCCTAATTCAGACTGCTACAACCATTAAATCATCTACACAACCTCCTATGATGTTAACAAATGTTCTTCTCATTTTAGATATTTGCATATTGAGATAAAGATAAGTGTGACCTCTCTGAGACCAGGCACTGAGGGCTTGCAGAGCTGAATTAGCAACTGAGACTTTCAGATTCTTAATCCTAAATATACACCTCTGAACTCCAGCGGCAAGCAGATGAACTACACAATGCACAGTAACAAGTACTCCTGACACTTCACACCAAATGCCTGTGCCTGCACTCAAAAGTCATTTCTAAATGGATGGTTCTAGTTGGCCACTTGTCTACCACAAAATTACATCAGCCTGCTGAGGAGCCACACAGAAGATACCCAGAAAGGCCAAACCTACACCCACTTTTTCTCCATGTCCTCAGCCAGCACTGAAAGTGCCATTTTGTGGCAATTCCATCCAGACAAGTCGCTAGGTGCTAGGCCACCTCCTCTCATACATACTTGCTCTTAGCTGCCAGAGCAAAAGCTCTTCAGTGATAACCACTTCTACAGAAGCTCACGTTGACACTGATATATTCTCCTGAAAAATGTTTTCAGGATTCTGAGTTTATAATTTGAACGCTCCTTTTGTTCAAAAATTTAGATCATACTGGAAGTGATACTCTCCTGGTTTCACAAGAAAAAGGCACAAAATATCTAAAAATGCAGGATCACAAATTCAAAGAATCATGATGGACAAAGGGCTGACTGGTACCAAACAGCTTGGTGGTTCCTACACAAGTCAGTATGTTGTAGCTACTCACATCAAAGTGTTGGTTTCACTATTACAATCAAATAGTCCTAACAAAAACCTATCTTTGTGGAAAGTTTGCCCAAAATATGAACATTACTAGAATTAGACAAAACAAGAACTACTTTCCCTTAATGCTCAGGATCTCTTAATTGCCAAGAAATGCCATGAATGTTTTGCAGTCACATTCCAAAAAGTACTTTTTCTACCAAGCAGCTAGCAGAGCCAGAATTGTCCTGTGAGCTAAGGACATGGGAGTTTTTTTCTACAAATAAAGCAAGCATTCTAGTCAGGCAGAACACTACCTTCTCAGAACATAAATATCCTAGCTACACCCAAACTTGGTTTCTCTTTTTCATTCATTATCACATATATACCTTAACCTTTTCCTGTTTAGATCCAACTTCACAGATTAACCCACTACTGGTACTGGAAAAAGCTCACAAATAGCTAGGACAGACAGGATAACTTCTGCTAATAGCCCATGGTCTACACCATAATTCAATGTTAATAAAATGAAATACTGCAGCTGTGCAAAGCCTCGAGCACTACCTCAGAGAAATTGTAGACAACTCACTATATCACTTCCACAGATGAAATATGTACCTTCTAGATATTTATGTTTTCAGAGCACTTTCATGCATCACTAAAGGAAGGTATGGACCAGAAACAACTGAATTGGTATGACCCAGCATGTTACTGCTGGCCAGCTGAGCTGAGTCAGCTGCAGGAAAAGGTAGATACTCTTCACAGCTACCTCACTGCCCAGCAGTGGGATGGGAAACCTGTCCATGATGGCTTAAGTGCAGGTCTTTTACTTTACAACGGAAGGGATGAAAATCCATCCTAAAGCCAGTTCTCCCAACGCTGATGGTGACCCATCTCATACAAAGCTGCAGTACCACTCAGCATTTTATTAAACTGCAGTAGTGGAATTTCTCCCAGCTTGCAAAGATGGTCTTCTGTCCTCTGTGCTCATTAGCAGGATGTGAATGTATCAATTTGGCCCTTTGGTCTTTGATGATGGAAAAGGTTATGCTTTCCTGAAATTGCAGATAAATATCAGGCACAATTCTGGTTAGGTTCCTGGTCTATGACACCTGAAATATAAAATACACATACTTTTGACTGAGTGCATGCTTGACTTATACTGACAAAAAGTAAGGAATCTGAAAACCAGGACAACTATTTCCTGGTGTTTGCAGTTGGGAATCTATGTACATTATATTTTTATATCAAAATTTCAGTGTCCCTACAGCAGAAATGTACTTTTTATTTCTAATATGGAATCTTCATGCAGAAAACTAGAAGCATATCCAGAAGAATTCAAAACTTACTTCTATTTGAATACAAATGTATGTACCTCTTATAAAGTCCCACCAGTAAAATCCACTCACATTCCTAGTTGGAAAATACATTTGTCAAGATATATTTGCAAATAAGGCATACAGTTTGCATGTATACAAACAGACACTGAAATCTTTGTATACATACGTACAAAAAAGAAGCATCGCAGCTTGCAAGCAAAAATGAGCAGGCAGTGTTTCAAACTGACAATGTGATATGGTGTTATCAGGAAGGACAAGAATCACAGTGATTTACAGTAGATTACCCTTACTGGCCAGGGATGATACACAGTTATGAGACTAAATGAAGCAAGTTTGCACTGCTGCCTTATGGTGCTTGATCCTATAATTAATGTCTCAAGAATACTGAATTGTCTATATCTGAGCAGTGTTTTTGATGTTAGCATGAAAGAAAGAGGTTTTTCAAACCACAACACACTTGGACAAATTCTCATCAGTATTTCCATTTCTAGTCACTAGGTCCCACTCATTCCTTCTGACTAACCTTGCAACTTTACTTTTTAATCTTTATATTGAAACTAACAAAGCAAGAAAAAAATAAAGCATAAGCCCAACACAGAGCCCATGCCTACGTTAACAAGCCTAATGCCCTTCAAATCCAGGGAATCTAAATCTCCTAAACGTGTCTTTATCTACAGCACACTCCTTTCTAATACTGAAGAGTATCTTGTGATTAATGTATTTTGTGAATGCAGTGTACACATATATGTATGACGTGAAAGTATAGATCTGACACAGGATAAGGTCTCAGCATATGCAGATGTCAGGTGGGATAATAACCTGCAAACCAGAAACAATACAGTGTTGTTAATGGCCATAAAAAGGAAGAAAGAAACTACAGGAGGAGCATTCAAAAATTTTATGAGTGGTATTTTACCAGGTTTGCTAAGGGCATGACTTCAGTAATGCTTTTGGCTTGTGTTTCCTAACTTTGATAAATTTACAGTAAACTTAAATTTTTTCAGAAGATCAAAAGCAAAACACACAAGAGCAAAATTACTTCCTTCAGTTCACTCTCTAGTATTTTGCATCAAAGCATCAGCATAGCAATTAAGATTTACAAATACTACTCATTCCACAAAGACACATAAAAGTTCTCCATACAGAGTAACCAGCTGGCCACTTAGACACTGAGCAGTGGACTATAAACTAGATCTCCCATCATTTTTAGGACATTCATGACATCTTCGTGCAATTATTCGGTGTTATCAAGTAAATTAATCACAGAATGGGTAAGGTTGGAAGGCATCACTGGTAGGGACATCCGGTCCAACAGGATTGCGTCCAGATAGTTCTTGAATCTCTCCTATGAGGGAGGCTCCACAAGCTCTCTGGCCAACCTGTTTCAGTGTGTGGTCACTCACACAGTAAAGAAGCTCTTCCTCATATGCAGGTGGAACTTCCTGTGCCTCAGATTCTGCCCACTGCCTCTTGTCCTACTGCTTGGCACCATGGAGCAGAGCCTGGCTCTGTCCTCTTGACATCCTCCCTGCAGATATTGATAGACATTGATGAGGTCCCCTGTCAATTGCTTCTTCTGGAGGCTGAATAGGCTCAACTCTCTCAGGTTTTCCTCATAAGAGAGATATTGCAGTCCCTTAATCATCTTTGTTGCCCTCCACTGGACCTGCTCCAGGGACTCCGTATCTCTTCTGTCCTGAGGATCCCAGAACTGGGCACAGCACTCCTGATGTGGCCTCACCAGGCCTGAGCAGAGGGACAGGATCACCTCCATGCTGGCAATGCTCTTCCTGATGCCCACCAGGATCCCATTGGCCTTCTTGGCCACAAGGACACACTGCTGATCACGGCAGCTTATTGTCCACCAGGACCGCCAGGTCCTTCTCCACAGAGCTGCTTTACAGGTCAGCCCCCACCCTGCACTGGTGCAGGGGGTTGTTCTTCCCCAGGTGCAGGACCCTGCATTTGCCTTTGCTGAATTTCAGATGGTTCTTCTCTGCCCATCTCTCCACCCTGTTGAGGCCCTTCAGAAGGGCTGCACAGCACTTGGGGGTACTGGCCTCTCCTCACAGCTTCATGTTGTCACTGAACTTGCTGAGGAGGCATCTGCCCCTTCATGCAGCCACTGATGAACAAGTTAAACAACACTGAACCTTGTGGGACACTGCTAATTACAGGGAGGCACCACTGGTTCCAGTTTATCGCAGATGACACTTGGCAAGGTTGCCCAGACACAGAGTTTGAAACCAAACCATGCTGAACCTCTACACCAAGCAGACTCAGTCTCTTAGAAACACATCACAGCTGAGTACAAGGAAATACACTGAAAGTTCAGGGAATTTTCCACAGAACAGAGTACCCCCTATTTAGCACACAAAGTTGGTTGTTGAGATACAAAGCTACACAGCTTTGTTGAAAGATCTGTAGAAATATTTGCATTACTTAGAAACTGAGTAACTCCTAATACGAATTGGTTGGACCTAAAC
The DNA here is from genome assembly GCA_013397115.1 of Edolisoma coerulescens. Classification (NCBI taxonomy): domain Eukaryota; kingdom Metazoa; phylum Chordata; class Aves; order Passeriformes; family Campephagidae; genus Edolisoma; species Edolisoma coerulescens. Next base: position 1,057,425 of record VWZW01001654.1, read on the forward strand.
ACCTGATACAGTTACTGAGCCAAATGGCGCTGAGTATTAAACTAGGCTAATGTCATTAAAAGCAAAAAGTATCTGTGTGGAAGAAAAAACATTACTGCAATTCAATTTTATATTACTCCTGCAGGACCTACTGACGAAGAAATGATTTTTTTTTTTTAAAAAAAAAAGGTAATATCATAGGAATTTTAATCTATGTATATTTTATTTAATAGAGTCCTATGGTGCATATCAGACTAAACTGCCTCGTCAAAGCCTCTGAAAATTGATCTAGAAACAAGAAGAGGCGTATTCTGCATAGTAAGACTTCTGAGAAAGGCTTTTTAAAGAAACGCTTTGGAGAAATCTTATTTTTTCTGATAAGGCACATGGTAGTGCTTTCACTGAAGCAATTTTTCATATAAAGATAAAAAATATTTTAAAGCTAATTGTCAGACACCTTCACACTTCTAAGAGCCAATGATTCCACACCAGGATTTCTTACTACACGCAGTTGAACCACCGTTCACCTCAGCAATCTCCATGTCAGTAAAAATCCTTATCTGAGAAAATTTCATGCATGCTTTGGTGTTTGCAGGATTAGGTTTTCGGTTTGCAGCTACCTAACATATGAGTCAAATATCTATTAAAAAAAAAAAAAAAAAAGAAAAAAAAAAGTCCAGAAAAGATTATGTTATCTACTTAGAGCAACAGAAAAAGGATGCAAGATACTAGTATTTACTTCAAGACCTCTATGCCTTACTGATGACCAAGCATGCTAATGAAAGTTTACATCCCAATTATCCTAAATATCAATATAACAATAAAACAACCCATGTTATCTCAAAGAGCTATGACTCCATGCAATTAACAGTAAAACACTTCTTACAGGTAGGAAGTTCACTGAAAATGTTGGTAAATAACTTAAGATACTTACCCACAGGGAGCATTAAAAAGGAGAGCCTTCCAATTTCCCTGAAACACCACCTGTACCAGTGACTGGAAGTCAGAAACTGCTCTGAGTCTATTCCACCCAATGCAACACTAAATCAAGGTTAGTGTAATATAGTAGCAAAAGATAGTAAGAAAATGAGTCAATGTATTGTTTTGGGGTACATCCTGTCGAGACCGGGACAGGCAAATACGAGAGAGCAGAAAGACTGAACTCCGAATTACAGCAGGATACACACTCATTTCAACACACCCAGAACACTGGAATTTTTGAAGGGAAACTTATTGAAGTAAAAGCAGTCACCAATGATATGATGATTTTTTCATTTAAATTACTTCTTTCAAAACTTTTAAGTATTTTAGAGCACTGTTTTTAATACTTTTTTTTCCAGCTTTGGATGGTCATCTTTTAAGTTTCCTCCTTTCAAAGACAAAGGAAGTAAGGAAAGTGCTTGGAAAAAGGGTAAGACACATTTAAATCAAGAGTCTAAGTAGTCTATCCTCTTAAGTTCAAGGAAATGAAATATTTTTTTCTATCTTCAGCCATTTTATTCTTTGCAGCAAGTATTTTTGCATGTTGTCAAAACAGCCCTTATCAAAATATTTGCAATCTAACAGTCATGTTGACCCTGTGCAGTTTGAAGGAAAAAAGGGGTGAGTTGACTTCTGTGCAACACAAAAGTCAAGACTCTAACTATGCCTGCAAAAATCAAACCAAAGATTGAAAAGTATAACCAGTTTTGAAAAAACAAGGTGATCTTCTTCACCTCAAAGAAGGTGCTTGCAACGTGGTTAAGATCTTACTGGGCAAACAGAAATGGAGAATTCCCCATGATCTCTTATGCTCAGCTTTCCGCACATTTTTGTTACTGTTGCATAAAGTCTTTGTCAGCTAAATCCCTCCCCAGAGCTGCTGCAGAACTCCACTGACTTCAGGTCTCACCGTGGCCACCAGTTAAGGCGAACTCTCTTGCAATGAGCCACAGTTTATCCTCTGACCTTCTCTGGCAGCAGGTGGTTGAGCCCTGCACAACACTGCATGAACTGCCATTCATTACCTAGCAGCTCTTCAGAACAACAGAAGTACAGCCCAGGAAAGCACCTGGAGAGAAAATGCAGATTCAGTCACAATGAGTCGTGAATTAAGAATCAAAAGTTTACCAAGAAAGGCAACCTCACAGAAAAAGAAGTGATATTTTTAACATGATACATGAAATGAGCATTGCTTTACATATTTCAGTGACACTGTTGATCAAGACATGGTATCTGTTTATATGGAATCAGTTTAATCCCAAATGGAAAGGGAAAGGTAAGGTACTTGTAAACATCATTAACACTACAGGCTGCAGCATAATCATTATAGACTTCATAAAAGCAATGGTGATTCTGACCAAAAGAGCTTTTATTTTCAGATCAGGCCAAGTTAAGAGTGTATCTTTGTCTCACAGCAACACAAATATTGCATGTGCATTCCTGTATTTAGCCATCTTATGCAGTAGAGGTTAAAAGAAGCAGGTAAATATTGTCTGTAAAAGACTGATTTTCTTGACCTTAGCATAAAAACAAACCAAAAGATGCCATAGTGGAGAAGGGAGGAAATGAGTTTTCCTCTTTCAATCATTTAATCCTTTTTTTCCTTCTTTTCCTCGTACAAACCTTGACAAAGCCAGTATAATACTATCCCATCACTCTGAGTGCATGCTCTCAACTGTTTTGGTAATGAAGTATATGCCAGGGGTTCAGGGAATCTTTGAAACTGAAACACACATATGAGGTTTTTCCACCTATCTTCTCTAACTAGCAGCATTCAATGGACCAACAGCACAAAACTGGAGAACAGTGAGAGCCTACAGAATATACACACGATCCCCTGAAGTGAAGGAGGGATATTGAAATGGCCAGCCCTCCAGGGCTGAAACGAAATATGACCTCATCCTGAGTTCAAATAACATATAATGGACAGATTTTTCAGGCAAGTAGGCAGCTGGAAACTATTCTACCTGCAAGATGACCCTGCTAAAGCCCAGGAACTCTCACCTTTAACAAACTGACGAGGCAGCCTTCTCCTACTCCAGCATTCTCCAGGAGTGGGGATGAAAATATGTGGAAGCCAGAGCAGAGAGCCCCCTGGTACCAATCTTTCACTATACGGCCCTGCCTAAGAAACATATCCTATGTCTACAAATTAAAGCAAACCTAAGGCCACCATGAGTTACAATTATTAAAGACACTGCACAAGAGGAGTTAGCTGCCTGGAGTCCTGACCATCCACATGCTACATCTGCTGCTCCAGCTAGGTACACCTCAGTGGCAGGACAATACCTTACATCAATCACACGCATTTTAAAATACTTGAAAGAACAATGCTTATTATGAACTACAACTAATTTGAAAAATCTCTATTCAAATGAGTGAAGTTTACATTAAAAAATAAAGGTAATAAAACCATGTTTCTTTTTAGAAAGCCAACAAGCGAAAAAGTAGCATGTCTCCCAATTTTAATTTTCAGTTTCACTACATGACACTGGGAAGTCCTGATTTAGTTGTAAAAATGCTGCTGTCAGATCTGGGTTTGGTAACTGACGGAAGCTTGCTCGTGTACAGAGAGCAACTATCTTAGATCCCTCAGTGGACCAAAAATAATTCTTCGTTTACTTGCTTCTTTGAACTTTGCCAATTTTCCATTTGCTAGTGCTGGCCCAGCATGGGGATGTTTTATTCTGGAGCGATATTCTGGCTCCTACGTCACAAGTAGCTCCTCTTTGGAGCAACAACCCAGAGGAGGGACTGCAGCAGCTCAGCAGCAACTGCTGTGCCCAGGCATGCCAGAAACCAACATCTCCCTACAGCTCCAGAGGGAGAGGTTACATTAAGTGTTCCCGTATTTCTGTGAGCAAGCAGCAGAATGTGATTGTCCATATGTCATAATGGTGGGGGCCAACTGCACTCACAAAAGCTCCAGCACTTTCACCAGGCTGTGCCCGCTGCAGAAATTAAGGTGAAAGAGCTGGTGCCTGTGAAGTTCCCATCTAATACAGGTCAGGAGGTATATGAACCCAGCTACTACCTCACGGCTTGTTAGTAATCCTGGGTGCACCGCATCATTGCAGGAATTTCCTTTATAGGAAATGCTTAAGTGCTCTATTTACTCATAGTTTCACTCCTGTTTTCTCCCTAAATACACTTATTTTTTTTTGGTCTAGCTTCCTAATCACATTCTTTAGTCCATCACTTTGGTTTCCTGTTCCTTGCCTACAGGTGCAATTATTCCTGATCACTGTTTTTAGCTTCCATCAAAGGCACAAATTTCAAGTAAGCATCACTGAACATTTGATTTGCTGAAGAAACGGTCCTTTTCGGTCACTGAAAGTCTTGTCAGATGCAATCACATATTATATTTACCTTCCAAAAATGATCAGTTGCATCATTACCGATGATAAGAAGCCAAAATCTGCAATGGGGTGGGGAGGAGGGGGAATTTTTTTAGAAGAAAAAACTCAACACGCTTGTTTTTTAAGTATTCATCTAGAGATGACTGAAAATGCATTGTGCCCAGGGGCATCTGATACTAGGTCAATTAGCTCTCCACACTGTCTCCATTTCAGTGTCTCATTGTCAGCAGCAACAAGATTTTCATCAGAGAAAAATATTGAGAAATGTCAAGAAACATCTCAGAGCAGAGACTGTCAAAGAATTCTTTATGAATGAAAGCTGCTCACATGAGTAAAGCTGTAAGGAATTCAGATGCCAGGACAGGAGGAGAAAACACACACACATACTGTGAACACCTCCCAGTTAGAAACACCAATTAAAATAATTTCATAAATGCAAATGGATCTCTACCATAAACTCTTAAAACCAAATATGACTGGCAAAACTCGAATCCAATTATAAGCAGTAACAAAATATATGTATATGCTGCACACTTTCAATGCATCAGACACAAAACCGAATTTTATAGTGCATCAAATAACAAAAGCCAGGTATCAGCCATGTAGCTGAAAATGGAAGATAAACAGAGGCTTAACACACATGGATTTGAATTTGTCTAGAAGAGTACTTCCCCTGCTTTATCACAACTGTTTGAGAAGTGATAAATATTTAAATATCATTAGCAAAAAGCCATTATTTAACTGACAGTTATGAAATCATACTCTGAATGTAAAGTCTTTGAGACAAAGTAATTCTGTTCTAGCACAGCAAATGCTTAGTTACTAGTGAACACACAGCAACAGCAGAACACTTCACACTTGCCAAAGTTTGAAATAATATTATTCTGCTTCAGTAAGAATCTAGAAGTAAAAAATGAGATATTTAACAAGCTATGCAGGATTTATTACCTTTGAAATGTTACTCTAATTTGCAAGATATAATCAGGTTTCCAAGGAACAATGCTAAAATGTAATGAAGGATCCAGATCTCATTCCTTAGCAACTCCTTCCATTTAATCATAAACCCAAGATAAATCCAGTTTGCCAAAAATGAAAAGATGGACGAGGCAGATAGGAAACAAATCAGTTAAGTACAGGCATCAGAAACTACAGTATGAGATGGCACACAAATCTTGTGGTAGACAGAGATAAATCTGTCTGATAAATTCAGAAGAATTAGAACTGACACTAAACCTAAGGTTTGCGCAGAAGCTAGTACCAGTGCACAACAGGACGAACAAAGCAGAGATGTTTCAGACTTGTCTCTGCTTTGAAAATCCCCTAGCTTTACTGATTTTTGTCATCACTTTGTCATAATTTTTACAATAACATATTTCAGAAAATATTATGTTCCTATAAACTGGGATCTTGAGAACTGACAGTATTTGCGTTGTCTGATAGTGCATTCTGAAAAGTAACACTATTGCAGTACTCCTGAGAAACATCACACACAGCAAGTTCAAAGGAGACCTTACACAACATTCAATAAGCAAATGGGTAACTTGCTGTGAACACAAACTTAATTTCTGGCAAGGGATGATGATACAATTTCCCTGCACCTCAAAAGAAGGTACCCCTGCCTTATCAAATAAGGGTAATATTTTATGTGCAAGAAGTACTATGCAAATCAGAAGTAATACAGAAATTAATTGTTAATGAAAATATTTGTGAGCCTGCTGCACTTTTTTTTTCCTTTCTGGGAGAGCAACAAGGTCAGAGAATCCTGGACAGCTACTGCTGCTAGGGGTTGCCAAAAAGGTGTCTTTGCATTGTCTGAAGACCGTGGCAATGAACATCCTCCAGGCACCCCTTTTCCCACTAAGCCTACACAGGCAGTAGCTCACCTCAGCCAGTCCTCACTGCCTCTCACACATGAAGTGTAAATAACTATTCCTCCGTGACTCAGAGAGCAAGAGTGCAAAAACTGAAAGAACAAGGAAGTTACCAACAAATTACAGAAATTCAAGGTGTTTTTTCTTGTAATATGCTTACCCATCACAAGGAATAGAATGCAGTGGCTACCATATTTACTGCCTCATATTGTCACCCTATAATGCCTAAGAGATTAAACCAGTTTCTGTCAATACAGCCTGATGATCAAGAGAAATGAAGGGAATTTAAGAAAGGCTGATTAACAAGTATTTGACAAAAGGGGAAAACCATCAAGGCATGCAAAAGAGAGGAAACCTGAATGTTTATGTTGATATGCCTGGTATAATTCAAATCAAGATTATACATTCAGCATTTTCTACCTCCTCCTAAACACCATGGTTTTGTTACAAGCAATGAGGTATTACAAGCTCAGCATTCCAGCACACCAGAGGGACTAATTAGGACAGCACTATATAGTCCATGAGCTTTGACAGACCAAAACAAGCACCTCTGTATTGGACAGTTTCTTCAACTGTTCTTCAGGTGGAAGACAAATTTATGAGTTTCTTTGCACAAAACTGATTTCAGCATGATCAGGTGATGTAAAGCAGCACTAAATGTAAGTATTATTTATCATATATTTAAAAGGCCAAAAACTACAATAGCATTAGCAGATCTACCGAAACGTAAATGCGTCACATAAAGAGTCAATGCACTCCTACTCAACGACCTCAATTTACTATTTCAAACAACGGTCTTCTGATTACTGCAATATTTATTTCCGTCTCAGAAGAGATTAAAAAAAAAATCATGTGCCAAATTTTTTATGTGGTGAGATTCCTCCCTATACCAGAGATAATCTTTAATTCAGTTTGACATACTGTTTTCATTACAACAAGCTTGCTTCCAGCATAATCATAACAGGTAAGGATTATGTTAAACCTTTTTCTCAGCAGAAGGCCTAGCTTTTCTTTAAGTGATGTCATGACCTCCTCCAAATAAATTAACCTGTCCAGTACAGATGTTGACATTTCATATCAAGAAAGAGAACCACTCTGTAAATAAAGAGCTACAGAAATACGTGTCAGTAGTGACTTGGCAAAGATTTAAGACTGATGCAAGCATTTCTGGTATGAAAAACAGAAGAAAGCTGCAGGTGTGAAGAATGCTTCTGTGAAGAGGAAATAGGGAAGGCTGACACCTTAACACTTAGCCAAATACTGTATTTGATGAGAATGCAGGAAATCAGGTAAAATCTTTGAAGCTACTACATTTTAGAAAGCAAAGCAGGACGAGAATACAGAAGAAAAACAGTTTCCTAAGGAGTTTGGTCTAGGGTGCTTTTATATGTTTATGTGTGTGTGTGCGTGCATGTACATGTGTACTCGTGTTTGTGTGTGTATAGAAAACATCTCTGGCCAATCACTTAAAGCAGCTTGCAGCAAAAATAAAGTACCTTGCATTCTCTCTGATACATCTTGTTCTTCAAAGAACAAGAAATAGAGACTTAAAAACATTACAGAAAAGTATGAACTTGTGTCTACCCACTCTCCCTAACACACTAAAAAGGCAGAAGGGAAAAATAAATTTTAAGTATTCACAGCACATTTGGCAAAAATACAGAACTTCCATATTTGACAAAATTCAGACTAACACAGTACAGCAAATATTCACATTAGACTTTACTTAAAAGATCCTAGAAAAATAAATAATAGATCTGAAGCATTATTAGTGAGAGGTATTAGACACACAGCCCAGCCTTTTGCCTTGGGATTTTGGGGGAAGGCTGTCTGGCCCTTCCCACCGTTTCATATCATGGTTTTTTGCAGAGAAAAAGGATTTACCAAGGGAGTCAAGGAGCTGCTGGTGAGGTCACCCAGAGAGCTGTGGGCAGACACCTACAGCACCACTCTACAGTTCCCAGGGGAAACCCACAGTGTAGGATAGAGATGAAAGCTGAGGAGCAGCAGAGGAAGACTGTCCAACCAAAAATGACTCACCCTGGGGAAATACCCTGGAGAATGTTTCCAGCTAGCAGCCCAAACTCAAACTGGTCAACAAAAGTATTATTCCTGAATTCTTCTAAGATGTCTATTACTAGTGACTTGTCAGAGAAACCTTCTTGGATTCACTTCAATGCAGAGAATTGCAACTGGGCCTATTTCTGTTGTATCTCCTGGGAAGCTGACAGAGCATTTTTTTCTGGATAAAAAGTTTCTAGTTATGGAAGTGAGAGGCATTACATTTTAGAGTAGCAAAGGAATAAATTTATACTGTCCATATATTCCTCCACACCTGCAAACCTGTTCTATTAACAGCATGAGAGAAACTTTACAGAATGAGTAGAGCTCTGAAACAAATTGCATTACCAAAACTGCCTGACCTCATATAGCCCCTTCCTATTGAAGGAGAGCATTAAAAAAACAAAACCCTTTGTGGTCTTAGCAAGAATCAAAATCATCGTAATAATTGTGAAGTGTCTTCATTGCTATTTTCAATGAGATTTTTTGGTCCTATTTTCACTGGGATATCTTGTTGCTAAATTATCCACCAAAAAAAAGGGGAAATGGAGTTAAATAGCTGATATAGCTGGCATATAGCTGGAGCTTAGCAACAGTAAATGGCCTCCAAAAGATGTAGGAAAACAGTTTCTGTGAATCATCCTGCTTTTTTTATTAAAATATGATTTCTATCTTTTCTAGAGATAGGGGGAAGGTTTACTGCCTCCAATTTTACTGGAACTGGGAAGTTCAATATTGACTCCCTAGCAAAACACAGCTCCACATTCAGCAGAGATGGTTATAAGTTGTGGTGTTAGGTTTTTTTATAAGATAGTTATTTATCATTTAGCTGTGGTAATATTGTGCCATACAAGTTAGTAGACTCACATCTGCAGACGTTTAAACAGTATTTACAAAACACGCCGCAGAATATTCTAGCGAAGCCTGTACCTCCCAAGGTCACGGACATGGTTCCTGCCATTCCAGAAACAGGAATGTGGGTTTCCCAACAGCCAACTCAGCCCTGTGTGAGCGTCAGGGCAGGTGCTGTAGGTCCCTGGCAACAGGTGTCGGCACACACCGCTACCCGCAGCGCTGCGAGGGCATGCGCTGCACTTCCACGGCGCTTGGGCCGCTGAGCACACGAGTCCTGCTCGTTCTACACGGGGAAAAAAAAACTGTGGTAATTTTTGGTTTTACTTTTCACACTAGCATTTGCATAACTGTTAAGATCACAGAATAGCACTGGCAGTTGTAAAACATATTCTCATACAAATATTTTTAAGTGGCTTGTGAACATTATCCATGTACGAGGATATTACCACTACTGTATTTTTGCTGCTGCAAAAATCCTCTCCCTCACTATACAGGTTTTCATTGTTATCATTTAGGCCCTAAATATTGCCTTTTTCCACTGACTTTTGCATACATGGTCTCACATGGAATTACATCTTTTGCAATGAAAAACTAACTGGGAGAACCTGGAAGGGCCCACAAAATTCTGTAAGATCAGGTTGGACTACAGACAAGATTTGTTTTATCAAATGATCTTATTTTTCATCAATGAGGGATTTCTATTAGACTGAAAAATTTTCTAAATTTCATCAGCCTATATGAATTTAAATGTATTTGGTGAAAATAATCAACACCAATGCCAGTGCCTAGAAAATTTAGGTAGCACTGCTATAGAGTATTTATTTTGGAAAATGTGTATAAAATTTCCAGTAAATGTTCTGAGTATCCTGCTGCTGAAAGGCTTTTCTTTAAAAAAAAACAAAAACCAAAAATCTTTCAAAGACTTTCAAAGACCAAGACACAAATATTATTAGCTGTTTTTTTCCCAGGTTTTCCTAAGTCATAACCTGTTTTTATCTTGATTTGCCCAGAACTGAAAAGCCCACCGTAGCTGTGATGTGTTCCCATCTTAATCAAAAATACAACTGAGTGCTCATGCCAAAGGTAGAAAGAGCAAATCATAACAGCATGATGTCACCTAAGCATATCTAGTATCTTTTCTACCTTAACCAAAGGGAAACACAATTCTCATCAGCAGTGAGCAAACCAACCGTATGTAAAAAAATCGTGTTTGTTAAAACACTGAACCATTTCCTTACCATTAGGCATGTGAACAAATCTTTTCCTTGTAGTGCTAACTCTATTCAAAGACCAGAAATAACTAACTTAAAAATTAGCCTTTTTTTTGTAGGAATGCACTCAGTTTTCTTCTAGCCTTCTTTAATTTCTGAACTCTTCCCACGCATCTGTAGCACATGGAGCACCTGCAGGGCTGCCATTTTACAGAGTGCAGTAACCTTGCTTCCTGCTGCAGCTGTACTCTGGCTACCCAGAAGGGCAGCAGAGCTCCCTGTAACTCTCCAAATTTCTCACTAGGTAACTGTTTTGCCAGCCTCACAGCTGCCTGTAGCTCAGATTGGCTGCTAACTGCACCTACATGCACCTCCTGCCCCTCAGACCCTTTCTGTTCCACCTGCTATGGCAAAGTCTACCCAAGCTCCTGTTTTCCAATCAAGGACAGATGAAGTAAGGTCAACTTCTCCTTTCCAGATGTGAAGGATGGAGGTGAGGCATAACACAGGTCCAAGGCTTTAATTACCCTCCTACACCTGCAATCAAGCCTGAGAAAGCAAGGATCAGACGGGGAGAGGAGAATGGAGCAGAAATGAAGATATTTATTTTTCCTATGACAGAAAGACTAAGAACACCATTTTCTGAAGTAGCTTAGATCAGCTATTCTCCTTTTAGTCCGTGAACAAACGTGACATAATAGCTAAATCAGAGAGGTACCTTCATTGTTCTTCCTCCATCTCTAGGAATGGGCAAAATTAATAGGAAGCCTAGAGAATCTTGAATTACGGCAATATTGCCAGCTTCTGCAAAGAAGCAACACCTGATAGTTCACCAAGAGGGTAATATGCATGTTTTAGTGAGTTAAGCATTCTACTCAACCCATTTCTGTATTCATAGACAGAAAACAACTTGATATAAGCCTATTTCTTTTTTAGTGTGGTAGTACAACTTCACTCAAAAATCCATTTGTGAAAGGACTGCAAAAAAACGGCAAGAGGATTTCCCAGGTAAGTGCACATGACCACATACAGTAGTCTTTTCATGGGTAAATCCAAAGACTGGAAAGATCAAGTTCTTCATGAGCACTTAAACCTGTTCTGCCAGTGACAGTTTTCTTCAGCACTCAGAGGATGCCGCAGTGCTGAAAGCACTTCAGTTCAGCCCTTATTATTGCTGCTACGCAAGGATGAATGTAAGGCATGTTATTCCCCATTTTGTGATGAATGGATCTTGAGTACAGGAAGCTGTAGGCTTCTGTAATAGCCAGGCTCTGGTGGCCTGTGTTATCCAACACTTCATGATACCTCCAAATTCAAAAATGAGCTTTGCATGTCATAACTATGAAATTTTTACATGTTGGTATGATCGTATAGATTTTTATGATTTTAAGTCAAACAACTTTTTGAGGAATCAGCCAATACATTACAGGATATAATTTTGTATTCAGTTGGAAAGCACTGGTTTGTTCTGGAGTAAGGGAGAGACTTTAGTTTGGACTTAGGAGACACAAAATTAGCAATCAGAAGCTTAAAATGCTTTACCATTGCCACACTACATTATTTTTCAGCAAGTTCTGTTACATTAGCTCTCTGTGCTTTAACAGAAGCACCTGCCAGAAGGAGCTGACAAATTTGTGAAAAAGCAGGACTAATTATCCAAGTGATTCCTGATAACTGAACACCTATAAAACCAGAAAGGATGAATGGCCCAAAGCCACTTCCAAAATTCATACGGTTCACTGTTCAATCCACTCGGCACGGAGTGCATAAGATGAGACAAATAAAATCAGAAGTCAGACTTTTTCAAGTGCCACCCACAGCAATAAGATCCACAGCTCTGTGAAAGCCAACCATATAACAGAAAACTGTCTATTTTTCTCTGTAATGCATTATAACATGTGGAACACATGGGAATCGCAGGGCAGCTTTATATTTTTTGTGAAGACTTATCTACGTCACTCATAAACATACCGAGAGGTTCCATGGCTTCTCAGTCCATAATGGAAACAGATAGGTTTTAGGAAAAGGTATCAAGATCGATCACGTGTGGTATCTTTTGCTGCCAGGAATATTTCTTTTATTATTATTATTCCTGGTATCAATGCAAAGTAGTTATTCAAATATCCATAAAATGAAAAATCATTTTGCATTTAAAAAAACTGTAAGTACATCTGATTAATAAATTTGATGGAAGAACATCTTCCATAAATACATAGGCTAAACAGATTTTGGAACATATCCTGCAGAAATGTGATGGACGAAATACAGAAATAATTACAAAGATGTACAATAGAAATCAAGTTGAAATTTATGTTAAAAAAAACTTTCAATAATTTCCTTTAGATTAGTATCATACATGCTTAATATTGCAGAAATGGTCCAAGCAAAGTAATCAACATGATAACTGAGACTGCTTGATTGAAAATGAAGCATTTTGGTTGTCTCCTTTTTAGTGCTAAATTTTAAAATATCATCTTTACATTTCAATTCATAATAATAAAAGAAAAAAACCAGCATAAAAGGTTAGCATTCCAGGCTTGCATTTTAAAATATAGGCTGGGGGCAGGGCATTACAATCCTTGGCCCCATCTCAGCTCATAGGATGGTTTGGGTTGGAAGGGGACCTTGAAGATCATCTTGTTCCCACCCCCTCCCATGGGGAGGGACACCTTCCACTACATCAGGCTGCTCAGAGCTCCATCCAACCTGGCCTTGAACACCTCCAGGGATGGGAAATCCACCACAACTTCCCTGGGCCACTTGTTCCATGCCTCATCACCCTCACAGCAAAGAATTTTTTCCTAATATCTAATCTAAACCTAATCTCTTCCAATTTGAACCTGTTCCCCCTTGTTCTGTCACTACATGCTCTTGTAAAAATAATTTAATCCAAGCATGTTGAAATTTAAGATAGAGTCTTCAAGAAAACAGTGTAGTTAAAAATGAGCTTCATTTTATCTGTGAGGATAGCCAGATGACAGAGGCAGAACTGGACTAACACCTGAATTCTGACCCAGAAAACACCAAGAGGAAAAATGGAAGAGAAGCTATGCCAAGAGGAAGGACAACAATAATTACATATGATGCAGTATCATTGGGTCTTGCCATTTTCTTCACATACTGCTATAAATCAAAGGAGAGTTGCGAACATCACTCTCCCTTCACCCAGGCACACATCTCCCAGAAGGATGCAGCCTCAAAGAGACAGGTTAGTGCTGAACTGAGGTGGGAGAGAAACACAGCTGCCAACATTAAAATATACCTGCATGTGAGAAGTTTTGTTTCAAAATAAATATACCACCAAATGTATTATTTACATATAAAACTCTGCAGGTCTGAAAACACAAAAAAAAAAAAAAAAGGAGAAAAAGCTGATTTCTTTCTGGATGTTTTTCTTTCCCTCCCTTTCCCTTCAAATAATGACACAGACTCTAAGGAACCTCTCTGGTAACATTCTATTTAAAAATCTGTGGGTTTTTTGCATATATTGTTCAGATGTAAAAAAATACTCCTGAGTGGAAAAAAAGAAGTCATATTAATTCAGAAGTATTACACAACAGAATATGGCATTTTAGAACAGACTTGTGCAACCACAGCTACAAATGTATTTACATGTTCCACCTCTATTACCTGTAACACTAATGAGAACTGACTGTTGTAACAAGTGCACAATATACACAGTGTTTAGAGGAAAATTCAGCCAAGTCCTAAAAACACACACGATCATCCACCATCTATACATGAGTACACATGTGAGGAAAACCTTCCCTGTTGATCACATCAGACAACAATATTAATGTACAGTCCATATTTCAGGTTTGTTCTCTAAAGTAACAACGGCTAGAGAAGAAAAACGGAGCCTTGTTTCACCTGGGACAAGTTAAAAAGGCTCTGAGCAATGGCACAATTCTGACATGATAGCTGTGCCAGTTCAGGTTTAATCAGCCACAGCTGAGCCCTTCAGCACTGACTTGGATCATCTGCCTAACACTTTCTATAAACACACAATCTCAATATTCTTATAATTTGCAAGACTCTCGCCATTCATAATCCACTTGGAGTATTTTTGCTTGGTTATTGAGAGCTCAGAACAGGCTGAAGGCAGGACCTGGTGTTATTTGTTTGTTGGTAGCATAAACAATTCTGGTTTTACAGCTCTCACAGCACTGAAGTTCCAAGAGTTTGTGTATACACACACAGCACTGAGATTTGTGGGTTCAATTTTTTGTCATGCATCTGTTGGGACAGGGGAAGGCTTGAGGGTTTTGACATTAAAAGACTGACCTAATTAAAGTTGAATCACTCTTCCCAGCTATAGAGTAGCCAAGTTTTGTAGCACCACACCCCATCATATCATGAGGGTGGAAGCAGACTAGAACCTTGGAACATCTGCTGACAAGTTTATACCTGAAAAATAATTCATTTGATATAGGATAGCAAGTACACAGCTATCCTTGAGAAAATTCAAATTGAGAAGGATTAGTCAAACTCTGTTTAGATAAATATGTATATTTATTTATATAGTAATATGAAAACTGCTTACATGTGAACTTTCAGATCCTATTTCCATTCCTATCTCCTCCACATTTTTGTATTGCTTTTATGCTTTTCCTGCTTCGTGTAACTAAAAGCACTTTGCTTGAAAACACTATATTGTGTACTGTATTCATTATTTAGTTCACTATTTGCCTCCTGCTACTAATATAGGAAAAGAGAGTGCATAATGAACATTTATGCAAAATATACAATAATAATTTAGAGGCTGTATTACTTCTTTAATATATATTTTAATGGTAAGAAATGGCACTAAAACTTTTCTCCAGCATCAGCATATGGCACTTCTTAATACAGAAAAAAATATTTTAATTTCCACAGAAATAACATATATATATATATACACAAAGGTTAATATACTGATTCCATGATAAGTAAGTTGATGCATTTTTAAAAGTGAAGAGCAAGACTACTTGCTCTTCCTTAAGTCTATTTCCAGTATGTTTCACTTTATCACATATTTCTTGACTTCAGTCTTTCTCCAGAATGTGCTACAGTCTCACCTGTTTGATTTTTCTGAGTAGCCCATAAACCAATATGCATATGTTTCATTGGATTATTAAATAAAGTATTTAATTTACTTTTCATTATGCTACTGTTCTCTTTTTGCAGTTATAAGATAATTAACAAATCCCCTAACTTTCTATCCTAGTTTCCACTGAATTTCAGTTTTAGGATTGCAGGTACTAACACAATTCCTCAAGATCAGAGCTCAGGTAACAAATGTAAATTGTCTTTTAAAAAAATTTCATTATCCTGAATTTGGAAAGTTCACAGAACCACTACAATGGACAGTACAATTACAAAATAGCCCATCTTTGAGATTTCTGTAAATGTGCTTCATAAAAAATCCAGAGGCAGAACTAAAGCATGTGACTTTATTCCAGTTTCTCCATCTATAAAATCAGGTAATTATATTTAACTACTTCACTGAATACTCTTAAGCCCTTATTATATATAAAATTTGTGAAGCTTTTAAAACTGCCAAGACATGACAGAACTGGAATGAGAATAGAGGTACTCCATTATTCTCCCAGTTAGAAATAAACACAGAAGTTCAGAGATTTATACATTAAGAAGGCTCAAAGAGAATACATTTTAGCTTTTCGTTAAGCTCAATACCTCAAACTCAAAGAATCTTTTTACTTAAGGCTTTTTTCCACCCTTTAATCTTGCAACTCTTCTTTGAACCTTCATCTATTTTCTCCTTCACTTGTGATCACTAGAACTAGAGAAAACAATCCAGCCTTAAACCTCCCAGAGCCAGAGTACCATCTCCCTTCCCATCCCCATACTTCCTAGCTTACACACCCAGAGCTCATGTCAGCCCTTCCGCTGTAGATGTTTTACACAGGATGGAATCTATTGCTCTAAAAGAAACTCCACGTCTTTGTCCCTTCATGTACATTTGCTGTGTTAAAGCAAAGATCTTGTTTTGCCCTGTTTGACAAGCACAATCACTCATCCATTTGCTCTATTCATTATTATTTTCTTGATCTTTGAATACTCTATAAACTTTATAAGTGATTACTTTTACATGGGCAGATAAAAAAGAAAATGTTCAAGTGTGGAGGACCGGCAGCCCACTGGTACACACAGATACTCAAGGACCACCAAAATCTTCCTTTAGGTCTAACTGACCTACTGTGTGTCCTTCTCACTGTGCATCAATCTTGACTCCTCAAAAAAATGCCAAACAGCACCAACAGAGTAAACTTATGGAAAAAATATCTTTTCACACTACTTCCTTGTCAACAGCCCAATGTATATAAGCAGCTCAAAAATACAGCAAGAGTAGTAGTGTTACAGAGCCTATTTTTAACAAACTCATGCTGACAGGCATTAGCAATATCCTCTGTACTTTATTTACCAAGCCCTCCACTACTTATTCTGCCATTTTACCTGGATCATAATCTGGGTTTATAACTACCTCAGTTATCTAGTCTTCTATGCTGGTGCTCAGCCAAGTTTCTCCTATCCTCCTGATATGCCTAAACTTTTGTAAATCAACAGTGAGAGTCCAACATTAACTTCTTTGTCAGCTCTGTTTGGATCAAACTATCTTCAAACTGAAACAGCCATGCTGAAAACTGGACTTCCATCTAAGTACCTGCTATCCCAGACTGTATGCCTCTGGGAGACAACAAATTTTTTTTCCACATTATTCTGCATTTTAAACAAAACACACCCTTCCTATCCAACCATCAATCTGCTCTCAAGTAGGAAGCTCAAATACAATCAACAACATATGATCTTCCTTCTCACCTAAGCAGTCTATATAAGCAAAGGTACCTCAAAAGAAAGCCCTACCGCTGCATGAAAGAGAATAACTGCAACAATGACATTCTTCCCACTGCAGGCTTGGTTTGTTCCTTTTATAGATGTATGATTGCAACACAGGACAATAAAAATGTTAACTGGACAAATGGAAGAAAGAGGTGCTTTAATATGTTTGTAGAACTATGAAAAGCTAGAAATGTTTCTGCTCAAGGAATATATGTCAAAATTCAGATAGCAGACTTTGTTTAAAATAAGTATAAGGCAATGTAAGGGAAGAATAGGCTGTTACTTTTCCATGTGAATTACTGGAGGTACCATAAAAAACCAGGCAGAAAATTCATCTCCTAATCTCTATGATGTTTCAGCTTATCTGAGAAATAAAGGTTCAAATGGAGCAGCTTTGGTATCCAAAGTAGCCAATCTTATGTGCTGGCTTGCATCAATATTTTAAAAATTAAGGAAAAAAAATTCTCAGAACAAATATTGATCAATTGCTCTGTCAAGCTGATGCTGAACTCAAGAAACATCAAAATGCTCTGCTTTTGAGGGTCCTCTTCAATATTTATGTTGCAGATAATCAGGAGTTTTGCTTTATTAGTGAGTGGGTTTTGCTGCTGGGGACTGGGATGGAGGGTCAGGGAAGAGAGGGGGGAAGGAGGGAGATTTCATGCCTATAAAAGCGCAATTGAAGATCAGACTAAAGCTCATTTAAAGACTTCCAGTAAGAAACTGTGACCAAGGCTTAAAACACACTAAAGAAGCAGCTTCATCTTGAACTTTGGGAGCAGCTGTGCTCTCATTCCCCTTCCCCCAACACAGGAAACAGACCTAGAAACAAAAATAAGACAGGAATGCTCCTGTGCAAGCTAATGTTGTTGGCTTCTTAAACATCCACTACTCTTGTGCCAAAAAAAATGAAACCCAGGAGGATTTAACACTTCAAAGGATAGTGAGACACTGCTTTAAACACAGAATTTTCTACCAGAGACAGATATGCTTTCATTTTGTAAACAAACTGGAAGAATGTTATCATGAGTGCATGTCGAGACAGATTTCATTTATATTCCTGTACTATTTATGCACAAATACACCACTGCATATTACACTTTTACCCATTTTAGACTACAGTTAATGCTGTAGCAGTGTTATCTCCCACCAGGAAAAAAAATGCAGCAGTTGAATCTTCTGATACTTTCCAAAACAGTCTATTACAACATGCAGTTTGAAAGCTTAACAGTACAGAGAAATGTTTGACAAAGAAGGTCTCTCCTTATTAAGCAATGATACATAATTACATGTTCAAGGAGAATGTGAGTAACATCTTGCCAAAGGAACGTATGGCCACAAATGCTACTCACAGTATTTCCAACTACAAATCATAGTTATGCTTTCACTTGTGTTATTAAGAACTTGGCCTTTGTTCCATCTGTTTAATTTTCTAAACAAAGGTAAAACAATGGGAAGGAAAGTGAATGGTAGGCTACATTCTCTGTCTAACTTAAAAATAACCAAACCAAACCAACAACTTTATCTAATTTTGACGAGTACAAATCATCTCCATGGCTTGCTCTGCTTCACTCACCAAAAAGAACTCATGTTTTCAACACTTAATTTAATATTTTGCAGGCTAATGGAAACTTTACATAATGCATTCTCCCTCATAAAGCTAAAATGTCAACGCAAATGGGATTGAGATCTTGATACGGAGAGAAAGCAAATGTTGTATTTTCAAAATCTACAGACTAACAAACATGATGTGGAGGATGGGATGAGCACTGATATGAAGCAAAGAAGGAGGGGAAAATAATCTTACTTATTTTAGAAGGGTGTCTGTATCTCTTTCTGAGCGTAGCACCCCCAGCCATACCTCTCTCAGTGTTTTAACGTTTGATTAAAATATTTCCTTGATCCCTCCTCATTCTGCTAGTGTCCTCTCTGTGGTGGGGCATGAAAAACAGATTGAAAAACAACAGTCGATGTGGTTATTAACAGTTATATTTCACTGTCACTGAAAATTCAGTAAGTATTGTCAGATTAGTCCTTACTCACAACAAATTCTAACGCCAGTGGTTTCCTTTTATTTAAAAAAAAAAAAAAAGACCACGTTTGATCTTTTCTTTGTGCATTGAGAGTTCAGGGCCCGCAGCACTCGTGCCTTCAGCACCTGTTAATAATTTCTCAGTAGAATGGATAGAGCAAAAGCAGGTGAAGGGAGGCTTTCAAGTTTCAGCCATTCCATCCATGTATCTCATCTCATCCAACTACATAGTGAGGTCCCTCCCTTAAAGCACTACTTCTTTACAGCTACAACTAGCAAGAGGGAAATGACTTATTGTGGGTGTAGCATTTCAAAAATGGTGCAAATTAATGTAAATGGTTTCCAGTTTCATGGGATTTCATTCTAAATACAGGTAATTAAATCTGAGCATAATGAGAAAACAAAAGCAAGCACTGATCACACCCTGGATGTGTCAGTCCAGGAAAAATCATCATCAGACATGGTGAGCTTAACCCTGAACAACCAATTTTTCTCTTGAGCTGTCTTCCAGTTACCAATATAATCTCTTTCCTCCAGAATAAAAAATTGGCAAATTTTGATAGAAAATCTGCGTGCTTTCACAATGCTCTGTTAATTATACCCAAAATGGAACATACATAGCAGCTCAGTTGTCCACTCTACTGCCATTTCATGAGTCCTTTCTCCCTGTTTTCCATAAAGTCATATTTATATCTATTACGTTTTCTGTAACCACTGCTAAGAATAAGCACCTCATTATCACAGAAGGGTTTTATAATCTAATATAATGTGGTTCAAACCACTTGATGCTTGCTGGGTTAGAGCAAGGGGATAGATAAATGGACTAAGGTTTAGACAGGTTACAACAGAACTATAAAACAAAAAAAAAATAAACACAGCAGCACTTTTAGCAGAATAGCTCCACCTACACAGGTGGTACTGGGCTATCGCCCTGGTTTTTACACTGACACCATTACTGGAGAACAAGCTTCTTATGCCTGGAAAACAGTATTGAGAACAGATTGTAACAAACTCTTTTACTTGACTCTCCAGAGTGGAAGTTCCAAAATACCTGAACCCACACTCAGAGCAAACTTTCTATCAAGTCCAAATGTAAAAAGGAATGGTTGGGTACTTTCTTTTCCTTCTGTTTTGCATGGTTACAGGATGTATGTTCAGCCTGATATGTGAGATACTGAGCTCTGCAGGTCTAGTAACAAAAATAAGAGGAGCTTCGCAGCTAAAGGATAGAATAGAATAGAATAGAATAGAATAGATTTCAGTTGGAAGGGACCTACAACTCTCACTAGTCCCAACCACCTGATCAGTTCAGGGCTGGCCAAGAGTTAAAGTATACTGTAAGGGCACTGTCTAAACACCTCTTAAGCACTGTCAGCCTTGGGGTGTTGACCACCACTCTAGGAAGCCTGTTCCAGCATTTAACCACCCTCTCGGTAAAGTAATGCTTCCTAATGTCCAGCCTAAATTTAGCCTGGTGCAGCTCTGAGACATTCCCACACATCCTTTCACTGGATTCCAGGGAGAAGAGACCAGAACCTCCCTCTCTGCTTTTCCTCCTTAGGAAGCTGTCGAGAGCAAGGAGGTTGCTTCCCAGTCTCCTTCTCTCCAAAGAGACAAGCCCAAAGTCCTCAGCTGCTCCTCTCAGGACATATGCTCAGCCCTTTTCACCACATTTGTTGCCCTCCTCTGGACACATTCGAGGTCCTTCGCATCCTTGTTAAATTTTGGGCCCAGAGCAGCACGCGGTGCTCAAGGTAAAGCCAAACCAATGCTGGATACAGAGGGCAAATCACCTCTTCTGAGTGGCTGGTGATGCTGCTTGATGTACTCCTAGGTGCAGCCTGCCCTCCTAGGACCAGCTGGGATGAGAACAATACCACAACTAATTTCAAGAAATGTACATACTGATGGAGGTAGGCATTTTGTTGCATATAAGCTATATTTTGAAATGTCAGCTGGACCATAATCAAAAATAACCAATATTAAAATGTAATGAAAATCCACATTCCTATTGTAGGTGAGGGTGAAAATGTGGTCTAAAACTAAATTAGCCTTTATGTATTGCACATCACAAGCCAATATCTCAAAAGAAATTTATACATGCTTTTCTACATAGCATAGTAACAAAAAGTCCTTGTGCAAGTGTTACGGAAATTAGCTACGTAAGAAGTCTTAATTATCAGCATAAATTATCCAGTTGCTTGATAAAGAATAAATTTATATGATGATTCTGCAGACATTTAGAACTGTGCTACACTATAATGATATACCATTTAACAAATACTGTACACCCATTACATTTAAAAACATCATATTGTAAACAGAAGGTTTTAAACTTACAGCTTACAAAGCTGCTTCATACCTCCAGCATGTGGTATATGCTCATTTTCATCCATCTAAAAATACCACATTTGTAAAAATCCAGTCTCTGCAAACATGACTAGATGGCCTTAAAATAGTCAGTTTGCTGATGGATTTATAACTTTATCTGCATTTCACAATTACACTCAAAAGCATATTTTAAAAAGAGTAAGTTCATGCCCCTTCCACAAATAGGCATTTGCAACAGGCTTTGAATTAAGTTCATACCAGACTGCAGCTCACATAACGAATAAATATGTTGGTCTATAAGCAGCAGAACCAAAGAAATCTGGGTTCTGACACTTTCATACACCAGGCCTGCTGAAGAGCCTCACAAACTCTTGCTATTACCCAGACAATTATGCCATGTGCTGCCTGACCAGTCAGCGCTACCCCACGGAATGAACTACAAACTACCCAAGAGCTCTTCCCATTTTGTTAGGGAGTGGCGTGACTTTGGTCTCCTTTACCCCCTCAGCCCCTAATCCTTACAACACCTGGAGGAATGCCTTATCTTTGAGCACATTAACACTGTGGAATGTGGCTGATGTTTAACAGAACCAAGTGCTCTATTCTGGGATGAATGGAGTGACAGACAATGCCAAACTGCACATTAGGAAAAGGTTGTTCATCTGGTGGGTAGCTGGGCACTGGAACAGGCTCCCCAAGGAAATGGTCACAGCGCCAAGCCTGCTCTTGGATGACACTCTTAATCCTACGGTTTAGTTTGAGGCAGTCCTGTGAGGAGCAGGGAGTTAGACTTGACCCTTCTGGGCCCCTTCACACTTGAGATATTCTATGATTTTATGAATGCAAACTACAGATTTTGTTTCGTAGGACAACTTCACTAATGCTTACACAGGTGATGTACACCTACTCAAGATGCCTGAGCTCACATGTAGCTCATGCTACTCAAGGAAAGTTTGTGGGCTGACCCACCTTTTAGTGTTTACCATACAAACTCTGGCTTCTGCTGGCAAGTGCTGTTAATCAGGCAGAAGTCACTCTAGCTGTAGCTGTTAATGTGCCCACGGTACACAAACTGATTATTTCAGTTTCTTCTTCCTCTCAACCTTTTCATACTCTTACATTCAGGCAGTGCAAGTTAAGATCCAGTGAAATGGCTCTACTTGTCAGCAGAGCAAAACACCTAAGTAACATAACACTGCACAGCACCAGAGGCAGGCAAGCCACTTCACAGGGGAAGGCATGGTGCCGGATGTGCACTTCCTAGTTACAGAGGAGTACTGGTGTTCCAGTCTAAGCAGCTGTATTCTTAATAGCCAATTGGCTTTTTAATTTTAAAGGCAGTAATACTGAGATTTTAATCAATTCTCAAGTAGGACAAATTCATAAAAATAACGAGTTATTTGAACTGAATTGTGCTGGTGACTAATATGCCTGTTCCTCGATCTATTATACTTTTGAAGTTACAAAAATATACAGTAAATGAAGCTCTGGATGATGATATTTAGCTGTCTTGAAATTTCCTTTATGTTCTGCCAACTTCAATTCTGATTTGGACTAGAATGGTAACTGGTAAACAATAATCTGGCATGCACTCATTAGCAGAAAAACAAACAATATATTTTTAAAAGTACAATACACCAGATAAATTTCCATTTCACAGTAGAAGACTTCAGCTTCCAGTCAAATGTACTAGCTTTATTTTGTTGCTGACTGCAAAATGGCATAAAAATAGTCTCTGACACATTAGGCTTTTAGCTCTAAGGCCTTTCATTTAGCTATTGCTACTTCTTTTCTCTCCCTTCCCCTCCATTTTAAGAGATACCATGAGTGTGAAATCTGCTCAATTTCAAACAAGTGGAGTAGAATAGTTTCACTGGTTAAATCAGTTGTAATTCTTATGTTTACTTTTACGGATTTGAAAATTACTTCATGTTATTCTTACTATGTTAAAAATACCCCCACTACGGGGTAAAACAGACTAGACGGGAAAAACAGTGACCTTGGAGGACTACAATGACATTGAATGTGACAACAGTGTCTCAAATAAGCAAGACACACAAAGGGAAGAAAGAAAAAAGGAAATTACATAGATTTCTTTTTTATAGTAATCATCTATCTGTTATCAAAACATTTTTAGTGAAAGTGTATTTTTAAATACCTACAGGTATTTAAATGTGAGGGAAGTATGTATTGTTTTAAAGCTTATGATCCTTTGCGTCTAATTGATAGTATCTTTGTTATTTTAGGACCCTCATGGGTATTTAGAGGGCTAAACTGCAATAAAACCAAGGTACATAAATGAAACCTATTAAGGTCATCTTGGTCAATAAATACTAATTGCATCAAACAACAGCCGCAGATGATGGACAGCCCTTGCCAGCAGGCAGGAGAGGAGTGGGCAGGAGAGGAGGAGAGCATATCCTACAGCCCCTAGCACCGAGGGAAGGCTGTCGTCCATCCCTCTTCCCCAGCTCATGTCTCCTCCAACACCAACCCTCTTGCCTACCAACAAGAAGCAATTCAGTAGTATTTCAACAACCATATGGCTGTGCCAGGCAAGTTCGCCCTTGCTGCCTCACACTGCTGCTGTTCATCTCCTCCCTGGCTTCCCAGAGCATCTGCCGGCTGTCGCATTCTGCCACAATAAACACCCGTGGCAAAGTTTTCTTTCCCATGTTCTCGGGGGAGAGGCACAGAGGCTCCATCAAACGTGCTCCACTGTCCCAGAGGATGCTTTACCCAGGTCAGGGGAGAACAGCAAGCAGCAACGCGCCCGAGGAGCCAGGCATGGCACCGAGCAGTGCCTGCGACGCCCGACAGCCTGAGCGCAGACCCTGCTGGGGCAGGATGCTGGTCCCCAGCACTGGAGACACATGGCAGACACAGCCCCACAGGCTGACCTCACAGCAGCTCTGGAGAATATGGCAAACTACATCCTTTAACAACACAAAAGACATCCACGTTCTTTCTCAAAATGGCTGGGTAAACAAAGCCTAGTGCTTGCCTTAGACAGAAAGCCTTTGAACAATCCTGTTTCTTGCAAGAGGGAAAAAGCATCTCAAACATTTATAAACTACCCAAACTCTGCATATACACTGTCTGGGAACTCCATGAGTTCCCTTTTTCCTACATATGAACCAGACTGCATATTTACAACCATTTCCTTCATCTGACTAAAGCCTCATCTGCGATCCCCACGCCTGTCTTTTCATTCTGCCCTTTGAATACCACAATAATTTATTCAATTCCTTTGGCGACAGGCCTCCTTCATCTCAGAAGAGAGCATTAACTTCTCTAAGGATTGTAACAGGAGGAACTAACCACGACTAGGCAATGTTTGAAATGTACACTTTTTTCTTTTAGTTGCAGAATGAGTCTGCATTGCTGGTGGATATAAAATTCAGACTGGAGATACGAAGATTAACTTGAAAGAAAATTTCAAAACACAATTCTACACAGGTATGTCTCATGAGCAATTAAGAGAGTTGCTAACTTTCTCATTACTAAATGCTCTGTTACTTACATAGAAGCCTCACAGACTTGTTCTTCCCTAAGAGCACTGTGGGCAGCAGTCAAACATTCCTCCACCCAGCCTTCACTGAGAGGTGGCTGGGGGTACCCAAAGATTAAACATGAACCACAAAGACAAACCAGAAGGCCCAACAAATAGTGTTCACTGCCCATTGAAAGCTCTTAGTTACCAGGTACTGTTTTTAAAATCTACTAAGTAGAAGTAAGATGGATTTTAAAACATTTCAACTCCAGACAGGAAATTCTTAGGAATTATAAACTAGCAATTAAGGTCAAGTCCTAAACATACACACACACCAAGCTTTCTGCACACAACTGCTGCTGTTTATTCCTGTGAAACTATTGTGTATGCAGTTAAGCACAGACATAAATATTGAACACCTACAGCCACATCCTACATGAAGGAAATGTCTGGCCTAGAATAAAAACACGTATTTCACAGAAATATTAAGTACATAAATACATTTGTAAGAGGTCTCCCTTTCTGTTTTGGTTTGGGGTTTTTTTTAAGTCAAACTATTTAAAATTCAACTTCAGCATATTCAGAGAACCATAGAATGGTTTGGGTTGGAAGGGATCTTAAAGATCATCTCATTCCAATCCCCCTGCCATGGGCAGGGACACACTTCCCACTAGACCAGGTTGCTCAGAGCCCCATTCAACCCAGCCTTGAACACTTCTATTCATCAAAATACAGCTAACAGCACTTAGGTTTTAATGTTTAAGAACTGAAAGTCTAGATATTAAGGGGGAAATGGCTTTATTAAGTTAACTTCTACGCTGAAGTAAGTTCGAGGAGGAAAAAGACGTATTTGTAACTGGCAAAAAGATCAGTTCTCGACTATAAACACAGCTCCTTTTTAGATCAGTGTCAACCTGTACAGTACTGGCAACCATACAACAGCCAAAACAGTCTGCAAACTATTGCAGAAACAACTGGAATAAAGGCACATATGTCCATGCAATGAAGCATGATGGATAATGTTAAAATTTTAGCCTAATTCTGATCTTGTACCATCAGGCATAATCAGCTCCTTTATATAAATACTCTTTTTATCATCAGCATTTTAATTAATGTGCTTGCAATTACAATGACAAAATTACAGTTTTTTAAAAATAAGAAACCTTTTTTTTACTGGAAAACTAAGTATACCTGTCCAGCAGACAAACAACTGGATATGACCTAAAGGCTGTGTTGCTTAAGATAAGTGAGGCAACTCTTTGACTTAGAAGACATGAAAATACTAATATGCCATTTCCCTTCTCCCCAAACATACACCTAAGTGTACCAGAAGAACTAAAAATAGCAACTGTTCTTATGAGAATGTTTTTCATGAAAAGTTCACTTTACCTCCCACACACACCAAGATGACAATCGAGAATCAATTCAAAATGTAAGCACCTACGTCCTAAGGCAAACTATCAGTGCTCAGTTAACAAGTCTGCCATCTGCTTAATTTTGTTTTGGTGAGGGATGTTGGGGGTTGGGTTTTTTGTGTAGGGATCATGGGGGATTTTTTTTGGTTGGTTGGTTGTTTTTTTGGGGGTTGTTTTGTTTCTTCTTTTAATTTTGTTTTGTTCTGGTTTACTTTCATGGGGTTTGTTTTAAAGATTCATCAACAGAACAATTTGTAGCAATATATTAATGCTTGCAGAACGAATTTTCTCTTTCAGAAAGGCCAATTCTCAATCAAAGGCTGAAATTGGTGCTGTGTAAATTCTTCTCTTCAAGGGATCAGTCTCTTTAAGCTATTGTTTTGCTACCAGCTTCAACCAGACCCACCATGGATAAGAATCAGGGAGAAGATTGAACCTGGGGGAAAGCTGGCATGTGTGCCTCTCTCTCCAATAAAACCACACCATATCGGCACTGTTGTTTGCTTCACTCTCTTTCTCTCTTGCTCCCCCTCCCCCAAAAGGAACATTAAATGTAATAAGTGAAGCAAGAGTTGCAGGATCAAAACAATTTATTTCTCAGCAGCATGATGTGGCACACATGAACACCTCACCAAACACCACTTTTCACAGGAAGCAGGCTTGCTGAGAATAGGCTTTGAAACTATCAGGTTCAAAAACTGTGAAACCAATGGTGAGAGAAACCTTTTGGAAACAACAATTTCATAAGACCAATAAAAATCTGCCAGATGGGTGAGGGCTCCTCCTGCAAAGCCCAGATTGTGCTCCTATTCTCTAAATTACTATAGTTTACTTATCATTTCCCTCTGAAAGGTTTCTTGAAACAGTAGCTTGCTGATGTACTAGAAGTGTTCTTATGTTTCCAGTCACTAGAGCTGAAGAAACAAATTAAGTACTATAACAGATCTTTCCATTACAAGCTGCGTGCCCTTGTGACTGGGGGTTTTTTACTGCCATCAGCCAGATACATAACTAAGATTTCTAAGAAATTTTGCGAATCAAAAAAAAAGTACTAAATAATAATTCTAGAGAAAGCTATTAGGTAGTATCTGTAGTGTTGAACAATTAACCCAACTGTTTTGCTAGGTCAACAATGCAAATTTGTTATGTTGATTTTGGCCGTCAAAGACTTGTTACTAGCAACGAAGGATGAAAATCAAAACTTTAAATGTATGTCTAAATTTTCATATCATAGTTTCTGTGGCTTGAAATTAACGGTCAATATTTAAACAGCCTACAGTGTGCTTCACACAGGCCAATATTCTCAACCTAAACAAAAAGAGAAAAAAATGAGAAGTCTAAACTACTATCTTATAGGTCCTAAACTCATCTGTGGACAGGAACAATACATCACATTTTGTTCTTCACACCAAAATTCTTCCAATAAATACCTTGCACAAAGTTCTCAACCAGCTTGACTATACTTCTAAACTACAGAGAAAAAAGAAGAAACCGCCAAGCCAGTGCAATTTTCATGTAATTCTTACATAGTACAGTTCATCATTTGATACTGCTAATTTCTAGATATTTATACACATAATTAATAAGTAAATCTGTCTAATTTTAAGAAGCATTTTTTTCTTCAAAGGGTCTTTTTTTTTTTTTGCATTAGGTCACTATACGTCATATCGTTTCTTTAGTATTTCTGTTTGTTAAAAGAAGAACAAGATTCCCAGTTCCTACTATTTCAACCACAAAACAAGTTCTCATGGCTTTTTAGTTCAGAAAGATTTGTAACAAATAGTAAACAGAATCACGACTACAGTAATAGTACATCTTCTCACTACATCAAATGTTACATTAAATGACACTAAGCACATATGGTAAACAAACTTGGTACCAATTTACAACAGAGACCCTCTAACCGCTACACAAACCATATACCACCTGCACAGTCACCCATATATTAAATGTGAGAAGCTGCTCCTGCGAATCAGCGTCAAATTTTTCCCTTTCAAGAAACTTAAGCACATGGGGAAAAATCCACCCATCTGTATACAGACTGGTAGTAGTCACTCGGTAGGATCTTTTTCTTTAAAACATTTTTTAGCATAATGCTTCATTTAACTTAGGGTAAAAAGATGGAGGTGATCTTTTGTTGTCAGAGTGTTATGATGCATCCCCGTACTAAGACAAATTATTCATCCAGGCACTAAGCAGCCACCAATTCCTCTGACTTCAGCTGGAGCTGTACCTACCCAAGGCTTCTGATAAACAAGCCACTTATTTAGCTATCTATATTCAAAAATGTTGGCTTCTAAAGCACCCAACCAGTACACACACTACAGATACAAATTATTAGCAACATAATCAGCATGAGCCATAGCCACTATACAAACAAGCTTGAGTGTCTGTCATAAAAGCACAGAAATAATGAGGTGCAGGTAATGTTCATATTTACTTCCATTTAGGTTAAACTCAACAGTCTGATCTCACCTGACAGCAACCCCAAAAAACCTCTAGCTTTAGATCCAGGTCACTACAGGATGAGAGCAACACCTTTTTCCTAAAAACGTAGTCAAGAGAGACATTACCAGTTTATCCAATTTGCTGGTGGTCTAGCTGAAGAAGACCACAGCTTTTCCAAAAGCAGTTTAATCCCTCTAAAATGCAGATCAGATGGCAGACACAGCTATGCAAGAGAGTTTTAAGCAGCTGGCTGCCTTTGGAAAAAAACCCAACTGTATGGTCTGAATTACCTTTTGCACTCTATATGTTAGAATGGTCTTAAGACTGAAGGTAACAGCTTTTATCTCAGTGAGACTCTTTTGTGTGTGTGTCATAATTATATGGTAATACTTGTGGAGGGCAACACATTTTGTTCAGAAAGCATTTACAAGAAGTTGAGCCATGTCAAGTCCTAGTGACAAAGCAAGTTGCTGGAGTGACAAAGTGGCATTACTGCACCACTTGGAATAAAACAATAATTTCACACATAGCATACAGCTTTAAGAAACCCAAGAAAGCAAGCTTCAGGGAAGGAAATGGCATGTATACAAATATTGATAATAAATAATAATAAACAGAAAGTCCATTCATTACATTACGCAGAACCTGAAAGAAATCATTATTCATCTGCTTGCCTGCTCAGTCTATTTTAGTGCAGGCTGCAGGAAATAATTTCCAATACTGGAAAAAAAAAACAAAAAACAATAAGACATACAGGTGGATGGCTTTCTGTATCTGATTTCATCAGAACTCTGAAATTTAAGTGCTGGAAGAATGATCCAATGGAAAACTACAAAACAGATTAAGCCTATCACAAAATAAATGAAAAAAATGCATGTATATACACACATTACATGGAAATGAGAAAGAGGGAATCATGCTCAGCTCCTTGAGCCAATGGTTATCATGCTGAAAACAGAAAATCTACTTATCAAAAATATTTTGATTATGCAACTTTCCCTTTGGAATAAACTAGCAAGAAGGAAGGAGTCAAATTTACTTTATCCTTTTATAGGCAACTCCTGAAGAAATTATAGCAAGAGTCCTAACTTTCAGTATTTCTAGAAATGTCATATACTAATTATAAAGTGCAGTTAATCTTTTCTTCTTATGCACACACACAAAAAGGTAAAATACAGTTTATTACGTTTCAATCTAAGAGATTAACACATTGCTATTTACTTTCATTGGCAGTGTGCCCAAATACCCCAGATCTGCAAGACTGATAGTGAAAAGGAAAATATTTCAGGCCTCAAAGAGAGCAGATCTACGGTTGCCTGGAATGTGTAAACAGCCAGAGCCTGTTTTACTTCCCACCCCCACTCCCACCATATACACCTCCTCTACCCCACCCCTCCTAACATTAGCAAGGAGTGCTGCTCTCAAGCAAAGGAGAGAACACAAATGTAGTAACATTAGGTAACAAAATTATTGACATTTTAACAAGCAAGAATTCGGATTTACTGAAATAAGATGTTGCCATATAAATAGCTGTAGTCTAAAAACAAAACCAGTACTGCATAAGACCCTGAAAAAAAAGAAAAGAAAAATCAGTTGAGCAGGCTTCCTATATGACAGACCTGGTAAACACAAACTAAGGGAATCCAAATGCTTCTCTACAGACTATTCTTTCTGCAATTACAGATCAGCTAGATCAGTATTCTAGCAGAGAAAATACAGTTCACAATCCTACATAAGAGAAGGGATATTTTCTTAAATATCTACACAACATAACCAAACTGATGCCAAAATTTAATGTTGGTATAAATTACCTTCTGTAAAAACAAGGATTATTACTTGCATAACGACAGATACACCGACAAAGCAGTAAATCATAAAAATAGATATCATCACATCCTAAAGAAGTTTACAATATAATTAGACCATTTTTAAAAACTCTTTAGATTTGTGGACCAATAAAGATACCTTGCACAGTAAAACTGAACAATGACAACAGACTTCCTTTTTTTTTTAACCCCACAGCTCTTTATAAAACAATCCTGTGTACCCTAGTAGCTTGCAAAGCCATGTTTTGAAACTACAGAATTACAGAACTGATAAACATTACTGTTGTTATTTACCTAGTAGCTTTAGTCTTCAAATCCAAATCAAACCAAAATGTACCAAGAATCAAAAGGAAATTAAAACTGCTGAGCAAATGGCTCTATATGATGGGAAGCTCATAAAACCCAAATGAATAAAAAGGGAAAACTTGGGGGAAAAAAATAAATGTAGTATAGTATGGTCAAACACTGAAAGGCAGTCTCATAATGTTGTTTACAAATAACAGGTCACACAGCTCTCCCACTTTTCCTTCTATTAATTTTACCGGTTTTATGAACGCATTTGGCGAACATTCAAAAGAACACATCCATAGACTAATGAGGGTAAAATGCTGGCTCAAAGGAGACACCAGCAAACGCACTGTCAGTAGACTATTTGCAAACAGCTGAAATCAATAATAAATTCAACCTAACCAAATGCAACGCATACAAACAGAAATTAAAAGACTGAGGCAACTGGCAAATACATGAATGGTGTTTCAGGCCACAGGGCACACTTTCTCACATACGTTAGCATGTTAAATAGGCTGGCAAGACATTGGCTCCACTTGAGACACCAGAATGTACCATATGTACTTCCAACAACAAAAATTAAAATTAAGACAATGCTAATAGCATAACTAGCTAAATATTTATTTAAGACAACTATTTGTAGGACGTTTGAGTCATCAAATGAAAAAAGTTAGAAAATTTATATTTAAGGTGAGAAAAATAAATGTCATGATCCTTCTGTGTAATTTTCTTTACCTACTGCAGTCAAACACAGAGCAACCACCCCAGACAAAAACAGTAAATTAAAATAAAAAAGGTTGATATATCCTCTCCACAGAGGCTATGGTGCTTGCAGCCCTTACACAAGACAAGCATCCAGTGCCAGCCCCAAGGTGTTGGGCTTTGTATGTGGCAGATCACATTTGGCAGAACAGTTTTGAGACTATCCATGAGCCAGAGAGGCAATGAGACCATCCTGCCACTGCTAGAATTTGTTAAACCTCGTGATGCGGCCTTGCCTGAAAAACTGAGGGCACTTGACTGAAAAAGGTCATAGGTTCCAACCATTCACCTGTGCTGGTCACTTTTCAATGTATGTGTTTACAACCAAGTCTTACACTTTATACTGCAAAATATTAAGCCCAGTCAATTTCAACATAGCCAACACAGCTCCTGCACATTTTGAAGAAACCAGGCTCTAAATCTCAACTTCACATTTGTCATCTACAGAAACTTCAAGGAACATGGAGAAGATTCAGGAAGAATATTATTCAAAATAGACTGTGGAAGTTCTGCCATACAAAAAAAACCTACTTATGTGGTCTAGGGGAAAGGAGAGGGACACCACAATCTCCACTTCATTACAGGAACAGTGCCTGTTGGGACTGAAGCTAAAATCATGCACATCATCTGTTGCTATAAAAAAGGCTCAGAAATGTTTACTTAATCAGTCAAGAATCTGTGCTGCCATCATATAAGGCCTGATCCTAGAAATCTCCTGCACAAGCCAAACACATTTTTGCAACATCAGGCCATAGCTATAACAGGATTTGTTGACTGTTCAGAACACAAATATATCATTAACTCTGTCCTTGATGGAGTTATCTGGGTATCATGGAGCTGCCAGAAAAGAAAAACTATGGAGTACAGAAAATAGCCATTAAAATGAAACCTCTTAAACTCCACTGCAAATCCCATTAGGTTTTTTTCTGTGGGGGAAGGTAATTAAAATAAAGGTTTAAAAGCAATTACAAAAAGTTTGAAGAAAAAAACAACAAAAGCTTGTTCTGAGGCAAACTAATACCCTAAATCCAACTCTGTTAGCCAGGAAACTAACTTACAGATTAATAGAAGATTAAAAAATTAAAGCAATCATTATTTCTAACTCTAAACTGAACACTGAAAGGGACAAAAAACTTTTTGTTTCATAATTTTCTTTTGATACTTTGCTATCCTAATGGATAAGCCTATGGAAAAATGAGATTATACTTTAGCAAGTAGAGCTTTACATTCACATATTTTAATAAATTAGCAATGAAATAAACTGACTATGTGTCTTGCCGTTTAAAATTCTTCAAAAGCAGTCATTAATAAAGTCTTCACAGTAGTTCTGTAGGATGGTAGGCATATAACATTCCACTATAAGTTGAATGTAAATGATTTACCCAGGTGTGGAAAGGTGTGCCCTATCAATTGCCTTGTGAGGTTGTTAAAGGAACAGATTTTTT
This sequence comes from Edolisoma coerulescens, assembly GCA_013397115.1. Classification (NCBI taxonomy): domain Eukaryota; kingdom Metazoa; phylum Chordata; class Aves; order Passeriformes; family Campephagidae; genus Edolisoma; species Edolisoma coerulescens. The sequence continues at coordinate 1,090,622 of VWZW01001654.1, forward strand.
CTTTCTTTTCATAGATATATATTCAAATTTACATTAAAAAAAAAAGGAAATATGTTGTACTTTAAAAGCTCGTGGCAAAATGAATACAGGAGCAAACAACTACAAAATCATTCACTGCAATTATCTGAGCACTTTTTAAATAGGTAGAAGATACAGGTCATGATACTATTTTTAGTAAGAGGAAATTAAATTTCTTTCACACTGGACTCCAAGTACATAAACATCTGCTGTGCACAACAAATCTTATCTACAAAGTCACAATTCAGCGCACACGATCAAACTGACAATGTATAATTGCATTTAACATGTTGTCATCAGAGAACACAGAACCCTTCCATGTTTCAAGTGGTTTTTAAACTGAAAATACATGCTGCTGGTAACATAGTAGATACCAAGAAGAATTTACTGTTTAGCCTAAGCAAAATTTAAAATAAAAGATTTAATCCGCAGTGAGGCACATATGCATACAAATACGTAAAACATTAGAAAAACCAGGCACACAAAAAAAGCCATTGCTGTAACCACAAAATAAGGTATTATAAACTACCCACATATCACACATACTACCATTACAATACTGAAGGAATACACAGGAATATATGTTTAGAAGACATGTCATCTTAGCCAAGAAAAAAAAAAAAAACACAGTTCAGAAAATTCCTAAAAGCATTTCTTTGTCCACTTGATGGTCAGCAGGTTAAAAACAGTGAATCCTCGCTTTTGAGGTAGCCTATTCCCACTCACCTTCCTCCTCCTTGTAAACTGCCCAGGAGGGCTTAAGCTACATTCCACTTTTTACCTAACCTCTACCCATCACTACCAGACTAGGTAGTAAAGACAGGATGGCGGTCTCCCAGGAAAGTAATTTTCATTCATCAGCAGTGAGGGAAACCATTATGTTAATGCTTTAGTAAATCTGAGCTGCGTGTAATAAATAAGTCCTTTCCTTCCACTCTAATATTGCATTTTGGGCCACCCTTTCAGCTTCAGGTTTCTTTTTTTCCAAGCACATAAAATCCTGTGAGAATGAAGCTGGAAGAATTTTTATGATACACTGTCATGCACTAATTTTAAACTAATTGGCTCATTTAAATTAAGTGATTATGTAAGACACTTATTGATACTAGCAGAAGTATTAGAGCTGAGAGTGTTTGGGTTTTTTAGTACAAAATCAGATTTCTCCAAATACAAATTAGCATTGTTATTGAGTTACAACACCAGCAACCCAAACAAACCCAGTAGTAGTCAAAATGAAAATAAAGAGACCTTGAATAGTTTTCACAGAATGATATAAAATCTGTCTTGGGAACACCATGTAATGTTACTAAAAATGTACTTGCTTCTGCTCCTTACCTCCATTTGTTGAGAACTGGCATAGGAAGGAAGATGTTTTCCTCATTAGAATAATCCTCAGGCATGCCTTTTATCTGTGCCTCCCAGATTACAGTATTTTAGTTTAAAAGTCAACAATTGATAAACTATACAAACTACAGCAGCTCTCACATTAAAAAAAGGACAAAACTAAAGCCAAAAAGTAAAAAAAAAAAAAAAAACAAAGAGGAAAGTTAAGATACAAGGAGAGAGATTAGAGTCCATATATTTAGCAGTTATTACCAATAACTTCTGAAACATTTAGAAAATATTTCATGTGTTTCAACCAATTCTATATCCAAATTCCTAGAGGTCTAACTCATGTGTGCATGTAAAATAGGCATGAAAAGGGTTAAGTTTGTTTTGTGATTGTAAAAAGCAACAGATAAATATCCTTGGAAACTAATCCCCACAATATGAACCGGCACTGTCTGTGCTTGGATTCCCAGCCCTAACTTGTCAGCAAAGCTCAACCCTATCTGTGGAGAGCAGTATGGAGGACGCCAATACTACCTCAATCTCTCTGTCAAGATCAGGGTTTAAATTTTACTTCTAAGAGCAACGAAAAACTAAACAGAATGAAAAAAAAAAAAAAAGGAGATAAAAATGAAGATAACATAATTCTGAAGTTTGAATGCATGTCCAAGCCCCAGCTGTCGCCTCCTGGCCTCACCAGGCTCAGTCAGATGTACAAGCACAGCATGCACTCCTGACCTTGCCACATCTCAACAAGCATGTAACTAAAGGGTGCTGCACCTCTGTCTTCTCCCAAAACCTGACATCCAGCCTGGCCCAGCCTACAGTCATTTCACTGGCTCTGCAACACCTCAGGTGCTGCTGACCTGAGCACATCCTAGTTCAGGGTGTGAGAGTCAAGCCACTGCACGCTGGCACCACTCTCCAACCTCAGGGCGACACCTTTTTCTCTCCAAAACTACTTTTGGGACTACCTTAAGGCTATCCATCTATGTGTATATACGTGCACATGCATGCATTCACACATGGCAATTAGTGCAGTTCATTTTAAACAATTAATATTTGTGGAACTGACTGCTGTTCTACAATCCCAGCTGCGACTATCTGCTAACACAGGTCTTAACACTAATGGGTCTCTGGACACACACATATCCTCTGCCAGTAGCAACCAGACTAAATCCATTGGCAGAGTGAACAAGCAACTCGTAGCTGCTAAATGACACTGAAACTATCGTGTTGTTATAACAATTTCTCATTCTGTTACCAACACACATCAGTTTAAAAAAAAAAAAATCCATATTTTTACTTCACTTTATAAAAATCTCATGTATTTATTAACTGCACACTGTGAAGGTCAATTCTTTCGGAAGAATATCTTTCCAATTATCTTGCTGTAGGCTATGGGATTGTGTTCAAATTAACACAAACTCAGCAGTGGACACTTCTAAGCATGAAACACAACAACAACTGTATACGTGTTAATCACATCAATGCAACTGCTCCCTTTCAGCGGGGCCTCTGTAACATGACTATTTGACTCAGAAATATAAATCATAAATAGTTGGCTTCACTCTTGAACTAGAGAATATTCTGCAGAGTCTCCATTCAATGGCAGAGGATTAATGAAGAGCTGATGGTGCTACACAGCAAAATATAGCAGAAGTCAAAGTTTGACACTGTACATCCAATGCAGTTCGCTGCCTTCAAAAAGGAGTACAACAAATGCATTGCGCTGCAGAATGACAAAGGGAATCTATCCACCAAAGCAAAATCCTCTTTGTTTTCTTGAAGACAATGTCAAAGCATATTTTCCAAGTAATTTTAATGCCTACGGGAAAAATGTTGCTTTTTTGCTCTACCAGCAATTTATTGGAGGTACGGGAAAGTTGTGTTTCAATAGGAAAACGCCCACAAAATCATAGTTAATATAGTTACAACATTTTTTCATTTAATAAAATTATGATTTTATATAACAGAATGTATTCTAGCGCCTCTACTCAGTGGTAAGAGGTTAAACTGTAACTAAGAATTAGCAGCTTAAATGAAACTTAGGTCAGTAAATGCAATCACATTTCGAATGGCACTGGAGTGAGGCATAGAGCAACTGTTACATACTAATAGAGAACACTGGTCTTTAAAAAGCCTTGTTTCACCTTCCAATAGCAAAGGGTCAATAAAACTCACTACTTAATTAGACTACAGTATTTTGATGAGCATATATATATATATAATTATTAGTACTACTCATCTGTTCAGAAACAGGCCACTAGTCATGTCATCCAAGCATCATGGCACTGTTCATCAACATGTTCAGTGTGCTGTGTAACTTCGCCTAGCAAATGAGTAAGATTCAACAACCAAGCCAAAATGTAGTTATGCAATGCACTTAGCTGAAATACTAAAATAATTGTTTCTTCATACTACAGTACTATCATCATGATTTTGTACTGCATGAACACCATAGGGTTCTTGGCAGAAATTTCCATTGTAACTTCACATAACATTATGACTCTTTACGTGCACTCCAGTTTAAACAGGACAAGCAGACACATATTAATTGTCCATACTACCAATAGAGGCAGTCAAGAAAAAAGGTTAAACATCGTGACGCCCCTTTAATTGCACAAAGTCGACAGGATTATAAAGATGGAAGCCACATCATCACATGCACCCAACCCCAAGCTGCAGTCATGCTCATAACCCAAAGTATAAAAAGGGACTGGTGCCTGGGACCCGAATGGAACAGAGGCAATATATTCTTCTCAAACAACAAATGAAGAAATGCAACAACTATTGCTACAGCCCAGTATTTTTAGTATTACTTAAAACAAATACAAATATGCACAGGAAAAGCAGCTCAAGAAAACCAGCGTGAAAGGCCTGTGCACCTTTACCTTCAAAAACTGTCACATACCCATTGTGGAGTTAAACTTGCTTTCAGTTAAGCCAGCAGAAGCAATTTTGTATTTCTACAGAATCACTAATTAGTAACTATAATTTATAAATCTCTGTCTAGGACAAAATCTCTACACATGAAGAAAATTGGTAAGAAACTATGATGTTTTCTTAATGAACACCTTTCTTTGACTGCTTCTAGCTTTTACACAGCCCTAACTTTGGGGGACTTCCTGTAATTGTAAAACAAAATACTATCAGTCATCCTTAATGCAATTCCATTATATTAATGACCAGAGAGTCAAAACAAAACAAAAGCCTTTAAAATATTCTCTTGTCTACTGAAGAAAAGAAAAACAACCTAAACCCCATTTTTCACATTTGTATGCTTGTTTCAGTATCATTAAAATGACAGATTTTGTACTGACAGGAAGGCTGCTATTCCTATGTACAGCCGTAGTCCCAATGTTTTTGTTTAATTTCAACCAACTTGTCCAAGTAGGCCATTTGGTAGAAACCTATAAATGGCACCCAGGGGGTCTGGGTTCTTGCTGTAAAGAGGTCAGCTATTTCCTCCTAACTAAAAATAGGCAAGATGAGGGAGGGGAAGAGGGAATGGAGTTTTAATTTAGCAGCTGAAAAAAGAGTTTACAAAATTACTTCCATCTTGCCTCATAATGAAGATTATGAAAAAAAGAAGCTGTCCCAAGAGTTACAAAACCTGGATCGCTTTATAGGCAGGCTGGTGTACAAAATACTAGGAATTAAAAGAGCAGTAGTAAAGCAACTCCAGGATATGGATCACATTATGACGCCCACCTCTCTTTGGGCAGAGCAGACAGATTTACCAGCAGCCGTGCTGCCAGGTGTTAACAACTCTCCTCTCTCCCACTAACTGAGATCGCACCGTGGTCAAGCAGATAAGGCACTACAATCAGCTGCTGTTCCCGAGTCAGTTTTTTCCAGCATTTACCCTCCTGGCTTTTTGTCTCCCTCACTTACATTACAACCTCTTTAGGGTGAGAACCACCATCTACAATATTCCCCAAATGGCCCTGATTTGAACAGGGGCCCCTTGGCACCACTAAAATACAAACAGCATCAGTTCAATACACCATGAATTCTAACTCTGGACTCTTAGCAGCAGCAAAGAGCAAGGACTAGCAGCACTGAAGCACGCACCAACCCCGCTACCTGCGGCAATCGCCCGGCAACCTAAACCTAGAACCTGGGATGGCTTTTCCAGCCTCATCTCCACAGTGAACCAAATTCAGCACGTTGCTAAATCCTAAGCATATCACACTGCTGACTTAGCTACTGAGAAATATGATCCCATCCACACTGAGAGACATTCTTCTCTACTCCTTCCAAGTAAAGGGATGACAGGCCTTTAACAGCTGCTGCTGCCAGAGGAGGACTCTCCATTCAGGAAGCTCTTCCAGGAGCCATGGCACATTAGACATATCAAGTGGACGGCACGTCTACTTCTGGCCCCCATCATCACAAAACTGAGAAAAGCCCATCCGACAATCAATGTCAGGGCCGAAACAGCACGAAACTGAATCAGGGGAGGTTTAGGTTAGATACCAAGCAAAGGTTTTTCACTCTGACGGTGGCTGGGCACTGGAACAGGCTCCCAGGGAAGAGATCACAGCACCAAGCCTGACAGAGTTCAAAGCAAGGTAGGATTTTTGGGGCTGTCCTGCACAGGGGAGTTGGATTCAATCCTGGTGGGTCCCTTCTAACTTAGCATATTCGATGATTCGGTGAAAACTGGGCAAGCTGGTGGAACAGAAATCTGGCAATTCCAGGTGCCCCTTCCCTAGCAATGATTTAATTTATTTTTGCTCTTTAGCTACTTATTGTGGAGAATACCTGCAATCATTTAAAAAAAAAAAGCAGTAGCATAACTCACAGCAGTGACATAGCAGAGAACACTGGAGTCATCTTACTCAACTGGGTGGGGGAAGGGCAGAGGATGTATTCAGATGACAACTTATCTGCAGAGGGGTTTTTTTATGTCCTAAGCGACCGGGACAGTTGTGTACTTGCCAGTGTTTACATGCACATGTAATTTTTAATCCTCTTTTCTTCTGAGACATGCTTTTTCATCTTAGGGGGAGAAAAAAATAATCTTAAAATCATAGAATATACTGAGTTGGAAGGGGCCCACAAGGATCATAGAGTCCAACTCCTGGCCCTGCACAGGCCATCCCAAAAATCACCCCATGTGCCCAAGAGCATTGTCCAAATGCTTCTCGAATCCTGTCAGGCTTTGTGATGTGACCACTTCCCTGGGGAGTCTGTTCCAGTGCCCAACCACACTCTGAGTGGAGAGCCTTTTCTTAACATCCAACCTAAACTTGCCCAGACACAGCTTCAGGCCATTTCGTCAGGTCCTGCCACTGGTCACTAGAGAGAAGAGATCAGTGCCTGCCCTTCTGCTTCCCGTCATGAGGAAGCTGTGGACTGCAATAAGGTCTCCCCTCAGTCTTCTCTGATCTGAACAAGCCAAGTGACCTCAGCCACTCATACAGCTTCCTCTCAAGATCATCCTTATCTTCATGGTCCTCCTTTGGGCACTGTCTAACAGCTGAAAGTCTTTTGTATATTGTGATGCCCGAAACTGCCCCCAGCACTCGAGGTGAGGCTGACCCAGTGCAGAGCAGAGTGGGACAATCCCCTCCCTTGCCCGGCTGGCGATGCTGTGCCTGATGCCCCCCAGGACACAGGTGCCCCTCCTGGCTGCCAGGGCACTGCTGACTTGTGCTCAACCTGCCACCGACCAGGACCCCCAGGTCCCTTTCCTGGCACTGCCTTCCAGCATCTCATTCCTCAGTCTGTCTGTACACCCAGGGGTTGCCCTGCCCCTGGATGTTGCGTAGCTCACTGAAGGTGTTAAACATTGAGACGACTACGGCAGCTCTGCTCAAATCTCCACTGTTCTTACCATCATTACACGTAGCACAAGAGAGGTTTAACGCATTTTTAATGTGATAGCACCCTCCCCCTCTTGCTTTCCTTTTTCCTCCCACCCCCTCTACAAATCTTCTGTGGGAAAGCTTCCCTGTTTTACTACTTCTGTCGTTGAGATGTTGCAATTATTATCTGTAATTATTTTTAAAAAAAAGCCAAACAAAAAAAACCAATGCCACAACACACACTAGGACAAATCTGGCTCTCTTTGCCAACATCTGCTATCACAGAATGAAGATATTTAATTTAAAACCTGCCCAATGTCTCTGTACATGACAGAACACTGACTGCAGGACAGGGAGAGGCCTAAACCCAGTATGTGCAGTCACATGGTACCCAAAGTGTATGATGTTAAACCTTATACACGCTACACGAGTAGTCTCGGTTAAAAGACCACTAATAAATGGGGTAAGTAAGAAAGATAAGACATTATATTTGCCAAGAGTAAAGACCTTGTATTTATTACCTACAATCAAATCTCCCTCTGGCACAATATGTTTATTTTCACACTACTAGCCTAAAACACTAGTCTTGAAATTTTAATTTTACACTCCATTTTATTTCAAATCATCACTCTTTTCAATGGAATATTTTAGGTTTCTGCAACATTATGCTGCGATATTTTCTTTTTTTGGAGGAGGCGGTGGGTGAGCCCCGCCGAACAGCCCGCCTCCCCTCCCCCACCGCACACATCCACACTCCAAGGCTCGTGCGTCAGGAAGGGAGAAACGCCGTACGAATCCTCGTGGAGAACAGCAAAGAGGCATGTCAAGGCAACACATAAAGGGAAGCCTTTATTCCGTCTAAACGCCGACTTTGAGGAATTAATATGCGAGCCGAACTTTTAGGGTGTGGCTTGGTGTTTTTGCCCCTTGTTGCGCTGTGCAGGATGCCTGCCCCAGAACCCAACAACATATTATTAAATAGGTCAAGGGTCATTCGCTTTACATCACACCACACCAAAATTCAGCCGCGCACCGAACCCATCTATCAGCCCCACCGCCGAGACTGAACGCGCACCACAAAATGGGGACCCTGCCCGG